>OZ020218.1:600000-1115434 GCA_963971245.1 Cladonia rubrotincta | reverse complement strand
GGTCCAGCAGATCATGACGTTGTAGACACTCCTTTGCTACGTTATCCACAAGTATTATGCATCGACTTACATGAGGTAAAAGGCGGAGCTCAAATTTCCAGTAGCTTCGCTCTGTGTGATATGGTGCGGCAAATCCAACGACTGTAATTGCCAACCACATAAATTCGTGACGCCTAGAAGCATCCAGAGTCTCTCTACACCAGTCATGCACCACAGGATGCATTGCGAAGGCATCGGAATCTTCTTTCGCTTCAATTAATGAATATGCAAGCAGAATGCGCACCGCCCTTCTGATATCGACTTCTTTGCCCATCACTCTCTTAAACCATTGTGGCAGCGGGCTATCCCAGAGCTCTAGGTTCCAGTTTTGCTCATTGTTGAATAGGCTATACCATATGTCCTTGTTGTCGAGGTACGACCAAAGTTGCAACATATTGGCAGCGTCATTGTTCTTTTGCTTGACACACTCAAAGGAAACGTTCCATGTAGTGTAAATACTGCGATAATCATATTCCCGGGGGGCGAAGTCTGGATGAGACTCGTCCTTCATGAGGTCATCCCAGGCAGTGTCGTATGATACCAAGTACTCGGCGATATTGCTATTGGTTTCGCGGATGTATGCAGCGGCTTGAGCAAGAGCCAGTGGAAGAGCTCCCAAGCGATTGACTAGTGCTGTTTCAGAGGAAACATCTGTGACAGGTCAGCATTCTGTTCGAACCGTTCCCCAGGACACTAATCTTTCATGTCTGTGCTCCGCATAATACAATCTAAGGGGCAGCAAATGTAACCAAACAAGAGTAGTGTATAGGAATCCTCCATGGAGGAATGAAATTGTTGGCTTGGGCAATGTACGGAGATAGGCTTGGTGGCCAAAAGACTTCCTCGAGATTGCAAGCATAATACAGGAAGTATGAGGAAAGTCTTCGAACAGCAAGTGCTCTTGGCTTCATCCGGTACGTTCCTGATTGTTTGATATCTATGCTGACCAATAAATTGTTCTTACCATGTCGAAAATCGCCTAGAGTATTTCTCAATAGCTCCATACCCTCTTCCGTGGTCATCGTGTTGACTTTCAGCTCATCACCCAAGTGTCGAAGTTGCAATCGCCGGGTTGTAATGATGATCGATCCGTGGTCTGAATTGGGAAAGTATCTACGTATGTCATAAGCCTCTGGGTCTTGTACTTGGTCAGAAGCATCTCGATCGACGTTGTCGTAGATGAGCAGCCATTGAGTATTCCCGGCCTTGCCGAACCACTCTAGCACCTCGTCAATGACCTCTTCTAGCCCTTCTCTTCCTTGCTGAAGATAGCTCCGGCCCTAACCCTAACCCTAACCCTAACCCTAACCCTAACCCTAACCCTAACCCTAACCCTAACCCTAACCCTAACCCTAACCCTAACCCTAACCCTAACCCTAACCCTAACCCTAACCCTAACCCTAACCCTAAAAGACTTAGGCTCTAAGTAATAATAAGGCCTTATAATAAAAGTTTATATACTTATTAATAATACTTTAAAAATAATAGAAAAGCCTTTTATTCTATAACTTAATATAAAATTCTTTCTATTATTCTTTAATCTATTAATCTTATTTTTTATTATAATAAATAATAATTAAAAAACTATAAAACTAACTATAATAATACTAATATAAAGCTTAAATTTTATTTAAAATATTTATTAAATATAATTATATAATTTATATACTTTATAATTAAAGATTTTAATAAAAATAATAATAATTATAAAAGTATTTAGATTAAGAAAAATATTAATTTTTAATTTTTAATAAAATTTATTAAAATATATAGAAAGAAATATTAATAATTATAAATATAATTAATAAAAAAAGTTATTTATAAAAGAATTAAAAAATTAGTAAACATATTAACTTTAATATTGATATTTATAAGAGTAAAGGATTTATAAAGTTTATAACTTTAACTATATATTATTAATAAGAGAATTAATTAAATTTAATTTTTTTCTAAAGCTTATATTAATTTATAAGCCTATAGTCTTATATATAAATACTTACTAAACATAGTAAGAATATAAACTATAAAAGTAATAAAATTAATAATTATAATTACTTTTTAATATATTATAAAGTACTTTACTTAATTAATTAAGTAATAAAATAATAATAGGAAAATAACTTTAATAGTAAAAATTGCCAGTTAAACTATAGAGATATAGATATATTTAACTCTCTGAAACCATAGGATATCAGCCACGGCATCCAATCCTGCTTGATTCAGGCATTATGGCCCACTGCTTGGTCTGTGGCGAGGGCGCCAAGCACGGCAAGCAGCGGTTGATGCCCGCACTTGATAGCTACGATCTCTGGAAGCCCGACTATACGCCACTGCTTAAGCCGGTGGTTGGCGACATGGCAATGCCCTTTTTTGGTCTGACCAAGGCGGCGTTTGATCAACTAGCGGATCATGTCGATTCTATTTGCCACTCAGGCGCCCTCGTCGACTGGATGAGGTCGTTGAGCGACTATATCGGCCCTAATGTTGTCAGTATGCATGAGGTCCTGCGGCTAGCCTCACGTGGCCGTAGCAAGGATCTCCATGTCCTTTCTACACTCGCAACCATGCCGACACATCTAGGCTACGAGATGACCGAGCAGGATCGAGAGTACGGCTACTCCACTTCGAAATATATAGCGGAGCGTATGGTGGCAGCAGCAAGTTGGCGTGGTGCCAGAGCCTTCGTATACCGTGTGCCATTTGTCACCGCCTCGACCGCGGCGGTTTCTTACATAACCTTATTGCTGGAAGCATCGAAATGGGTAGTTTTCCATTCTTAGACACCCATCTTTCGGTCGTGCTACCTGTCGATTACCAGTGCAAGACCATTGTTGCCGTTATGTTCACGGATCGGTCCCGGATCGGCCACGACTTTGACTTCGTAAATAAGTCTGCGGTCAGGTGCAACCATTTCTTCAAGCTGATGGGTGGTACCGGTGGCACTAGGCGAAATCTCATACCTTTTACTCGATGGCGGCAACTGGCACTAGCCTACGCTGCCGAGCACCCAGCGAGCTCGTTGGCCCGTATTACCGCCGTGATCGACGGCCTTGCTGATGAAAGAGCCGTCTCTGCCATGCTTGAGTGCTTACCGACTGGAGAGCACGTTTTCGGTGGTGACATCTATCCCGCGCCGTTGGTTGATGGGCAGCTCGTACGGAAATATCGCGACCGTATAGACGCTGCACTGGCGATAACATCAAAGGTGAGCGTTGCTGCAGCGTAGAACCCAATCGACATAGTGGCGGAAATTGATGGATGTCGAAAGGCGTTGGAACGCTGCTGAACTCTTGACTATTGAGATCTCGGAGGAGAAGGAGAGGCATACGCAGATATGGCAGTGTGGCTAATATGCTCTGATATGAAGCTATGAAGCGATCGAATCTATGTGGTGGTGGTACGTAAGATGGATGGAGCCCCGGAGCGCAAAGATTGAAGATACCTGATGCTTAGGGGTAGCGCCGGATATGCCCTAGAAGAGTTCACCCCCTTACTGTATAAACCCCCTTACTGTATAAACCCCCTTACTGTATAAACCCCCTTACTGTATAAACCCCCTTACTGTATAAACCCCCTTACTGTATAAACCCCCTTACTGTACAGCCCTGTAAGGCTGGACCTAAACGGACCCCGAACGACTCCCTAATCCCCAGAGCGCCCCCACTTTTGGGTGGCTTCAGGGCCCGCTTCGCCAGCTTTAGGCCCGGCTCTATAGGCCTGTACAGTTAGGGGGTTTATACAGTTAGGGGGTTTATACAGTAAGGGGGTGAACTCTTCTAGCCCTGATCCTTACCACCTACAGCAAATTCATTCAGCTACAATATTACTAGTAAGAGCTTTTGTCAAGCAACTCTATGGAAGAAAAGACTCAATAGGAGCAGGTGAAAGGATATGGAAAGACCGCAGCCACACTGGAAGGGCAGGCTCCCGGATACGAATATCAGGATGAGAGGGCGAAGTAGAAGGAGAAGGATTGATTTCCCGCTGTTGTCGTAGGGATTAAGATGAGGAGAGATGAGCAGGACTTAGACTTGCATGTGGAGAGGAAGGAAGGTTGCTTCTCGCATTGTGGCGGCATCGTCTACTCATACAGCTGAAATGGGATTATTATACATGGTGGTAGAGCCTACCTGCTGAGCTAGAACGTACTATATACCCTGCATACATGCTCGTGAGGCGCTTCATCTGTACGCACATGGAATTATGCATTATCAATCATATCATCTTACGAAACATTTCCATAATTACGATACGAACACGGTAGACAATTTTTATTTATTCTCGACTACCTGACTGTCTGGACGCGGTGACAAAGAGGTGGCCAGTCTCAATGCCGCTACGCCACACAGCGTTTCTCCATCATCTCTATCTGCTCCTTTCCGCTACCCGCTATGCGATCTAACGTATCTCTGCTCTGCTACACCTTGTGCTCGGTATCAGTGCTTCAGATCCGGCAGCATCAGATTCGGCGAAGCATTTTTGGTATATGTTGGTGAGTTGAACAATGGTTCGTATCACCGCAGTGCCGTGACTAGGGTGTTGATGAACAGCAGCGGAATTCCGCGGCAGGCTGGCTAATCTGGCTGGAGATTTTTGACGGAAGATGAAACAAATCACACTCGCTTCAATGCATGTGTATGTATGTGTGTATGTATGCATGTATGTCTTTTGAAACGGTGCTAGCAGCGTTTTAAGCTCTGTTCATAGCTATGAGAGGAAAAGCTGGCTTTGCTGAAAGGTTGGTGGTATGTTGGGATGACATGTGGCAATAATTGCCCCGGGCGAAACTTAGAGCGAAGGATAGAGCCAAGTATATTCCTGTATAACTCTGACATGCGAGTAGGTGTCGGCGCTTGAAAATCAAGAGAGCTTGAGCCTTGAAGGTTCATTCACTGGTCTGTCAAAATGTGATTGAGTTATGCTGCTGCCCAAGCGTAATTCAAGATAGCTTGATGCCGCTAATATTTCGCCAGCGTAGGGCCCCATCATCGCGGCTGAGCTGTGTTCCGGATGATGAATGGTCATAGCCTCAAGGCTTTAGGTATCGATAGACGCTCGTTTCCCCAGAGCTGATGTAGGTAATTTTCAGCGACGATAATCGGACAGCTGAATATGTGGCGAAAAATGCATGAGCCTTTGTAATGAGCGGAATTTTTGCCCCAAGAAGGCAGGTGACCGAAAGCCACAATTTTTTGGGCCTTGCTGTAGTTATTTGCGAAGGAAGAGACACTAGAACAAGTTGAGAGACTAGGTAGGATGATCAGCTCTACCTAGCCCCTCAGCTTCTCTTCTTAAAATAGTGACGTTGTGAACTTTGAGGCTCAAGTAAGCATCCATTGTTTTAGCTCAAATGGAAGCCAAAGAGATAGATGGGATTGTGATTTGAGTATTATTGAATATGACATGAGAAGAACATGGGAGGACTTGAAGATATATGAAGTCTTACAACGCGCCCAGGAAGACTCTCAGCGTCAGCGTCAGCATCAGCGTGGCCGTAGCAGTAGCAGTAGGTCGTTGTGGGTGTTGCATATTGTAATGTATGCAGAGCGCTCAGCGTCCTTGGACGGAGCGGAGTGGTGCAGTGAAAAAGCAGTAAGGGAGTAGGTGATAGATTCGTGCAGTAGCGAAAGCAGTAAGCGATGAGATGAGATGGTGCAGCAGTGAAAGCAGCAAGTTCAGCATGACGCCTTGCATACAACGTTCAGTGCCTTGCCTACAACATTCAATGCAACATTCAATGTCTTGCATAAGTCCTCAATGCTCAACCCTAACCCTTTCTGGCTGTGATAGCCGCTCAATATTTTTCTGGCAGAAGCGCTCGCTGCTTTGCATACGTTCCTTTCACAGCTGCACGACTCCGATGGACCTAGGACGCTCTGCTTGCAACATGCAAGCGACTTCGTACTCCCACTTTGAGAGCCTCATTGCAATCAGCTTTGGTGCCTTGTCAATGGAATCTGCTACGAATGCTCTATACTTCTCTCTCTTTTTTATATTCCTCAGATTATAGTAGTTTTCCATCAATATGCCTACTACTAAGCTTTCAGGGTTAGGGCTATTTTTAAATCTTATTATTATTAGTAAGGGCTTATTAATTATTTCTATATTTATTTATAAGGGACTAGTAATATATAAGTATTTTTCTATCTAAATATTTAAAGAAATTATATATATACTTAAGTAAATTAAATATATAACTTATTGCATTTTATATATTTTAAGTTTAATTTACTTTAATTATAAAATAACCTTTAAATACCCTATATTTTATATTATATATATATTTAATAAAGTAAAATAATAAAGTATACTTTTTATTAACTTAAGTTTTTATAGTAAAAAATAGTAATTATTATAAATATTTTAATAAAATAATAAGTTACTATTAAGTATAAAAGTAAGTTAAAATATAAAGTTATTATTAATAATATATTTTAATTTAAAACTAGTTATATTCTTTATAAAATTAATTATAATAATATTTATAGTATTAATAAAACCTTTATATATAATAAATAAAAATTAATAAATATTATAATAAGGGAGATAATTAAGAATGTAGTTAAATATAATTATAATTATAATTAATAATATAAAAGACTTATAGAAAGAGAGTAATAAAATTAAAACTAAATAAATAATAAATATTTATTAAAAGTATAAATTTTATATTAATAGATTTAATAAAATATATTACTTATATTATAAACTTAATAAGACTTTTAAATACTATTATAAATAGAGAAACTAAATTAAATATATATAGGAAAGTTACTTTATATATTTATTATAAATTAATACTATATAAAATTCTTTTAAAGATAAGTAATTAAAAGATTAAAAAGATATAGAATAGGGTAAGTTAAATATATTAATATTACTAACTATTTATATAAATAAGGAGTAAACCTTTTATAATATAATAAATATTTAATTTATTAATAAAGTTAAATATAAAGAGATTTATCTAAAGTAAATAAGAGCCCTAATTATATAAATATAGAAGAGTTTATTAAGATTATTAAGTTTAATAGAAGTAATCTATAAATTATTTAAACTCTTTATAATTTTATTATAAAGTTTATTTAAGAGCTTAGATACCTTAGAGTAATATTAAGCTAAGTACTTACTTCTTTATCTCTTATATATAGAAGCTCTATTTATTCTATATTATTCTTATTACTACTTTTATAGATTCTATTTATTATTATTATAAAGTACTTAATATTTTATAAAGATATTACTCTCTATTCTATTATATAATAAATTTAAATATATTATTCCTTAAACTATTTAAACTACCATATAATTTTTACTAAGTTTATACTTAAATATTTATTTTAATAGTATTTAATTTATTACTATTATTAAATCCTATTAATATTACTTATAAATACTTATAAATTAAACTTAAATAGTAAATTATAATACTCAATATTAAAAATAATTTAGAATATTTTATTATATAATATATTAAAATAATAAGTATATATATTATTATTAATAATAATAATAGGGTAGAAAAAAAACTTTATATAAATTTAAATATTAAATATTTTATTAATTATACTAAGTTAATTTATATTCTAGTTAAGTTTATAACTTAAATAATAAAATATTAAATATACAATATTATTATTATAACTATAATAAGAGAAGGTTATATAATTATATTAAAACTTTTATAACTTTATAAGATATTAATTATAATAAGTATTTTTATAAATTTCATTATTATAATTAATATTTTCTTTATATTACTTTCTATAAAAGTATTAAATATAATTAATAATATTACTAAGATATTAAAAGAAATCAATAAGACTTTAGATTTTATTATTTATAAGTTAATTTACTTAATATTTATTTATAAAATATTATATAATTTAAATAAAATACTAGTTAAAATAGTTACTAAATAACTTATTAAAAGAGTAATTCTTAAGATTACTTTATAGCGTTATTTTTAGATACTTGGCGTATATAATAGCTGAATAAGTTTAGAAAACGTAGCTACTTTTGGGAATTTTGAAATGGACGATCCAATCATGCGAATTTGATTGAAGCGAGCCTTGACTTAGTAGCAGGACTGCACAGCTTTCGTATGTCCCTCATCCCGATTGGTTGTAGGCCTTTACGCAAATCCCTATCAATCGTCCAGCCAGCCACTACGCTGCACTTTTCCACACCACTTGCTATGCAGCAATAAATTCAAGAAGGTACTTGGTCATCATTCGCAGTGTAAAGTTCCAGATATATCTCTAAAGCTAGGTATCTCCTACGGTCTCCTGAATCTTGCTGCAGTGCCATGACGTGAACCACTTGCGGCCTGGGCCGGCATATACATGACGAATGTCTCTAAACGATATAATTACCGTAACGACTTTGTTGCGAATTGCGTTCGTTCAGCATAAGGTTATCTCCGGTACGTCATTGCCGTGTCTATCGTAGTATTTTCCGCGCCTTGGAGGACAAACTCGAACGTCTTGTTCTGAAAAGCGTGGATATCGGTTCTCTCAATTATCTCAATCGCATGGAAGCAGTATTTTGATACGGTGGTAAATTCTCGGTCTACGAGCTAAGGTTCGTATACACGAATAGACCTGGGCTTGTGTTGATCGTCAAACGAACAAAGTGGCCAGTATGGCCATGGACATAGTAGTCCAGGCACCCCATAAGCATTCCCTCATCCTCAATTAAACTCCGGCAGCACGCGTGCACATATATCGAAAAGCTTGACATCATAACTGCCAGGGGAGCATGGGGAAGTTGCATAGTGGCTGTGCCTCATGCCTACTTCTTCTCTCGCACCTTCACTAATTCATCATTGCAATGACGTGAGGAATCAGGTCGTATCTTAAGATGTGCTACGTGCGCTCTCGTCCAGACGCAAAGGAGTGTTACGCATCTGACAGGACCGCTTGCCATGGACAAAATTAGTGTGTACAGTGCCTAACCCCTAAGCGCCGGGGATGTGATTGGACAGGAATGGACATGAAAATAAGGAGTTGAAGGAGTTTTACGTATCGTATCGCCCAATTTTACATTTCCCGCTACGTTGCGGCCCATGAACAGGACCATTGACTACATTATAGACTCATAGGAAGTCTTTGCTCAAGTCAATGCCAGACACGTTCACATACTGCTATGTGACCGTGTCATATCTAGTCTCTCCCACTAAACTCGGAATATGCAACCTCGTTTGTCTATTTCCATCTAATGCTGAACGATTGGCGCCAGTACCAACCCCTCCTCGCTCTCTTTCAAACCGCGGCCAGACAAGATTGAAGTCGCAACTACGTCACACGGACCCACTCAAGTGACGAGACAGACAATATAACTGATACAACACTCTGGTCACCTACTCCGTGTCACACGTACACATCAATACTAAGAGAATTCTGACTCGAAGTACGTAGCTCCGTCTCTAAGCCAGTCAGACCGTACCTTTGACACAACTCTACCCAGACCCAGTGATCCACATATGTGCCTTTATGGTATGAGTTATACACTATCTTAGAATTCGCCTTAAATTCCTACCAGATCTTAGATAGTTCATAGCGTGGCCATTAAGATACTTGATAAATATTATTAACTCGAATTCTAAAATCTAACCTTCGTACTATAATAGATTAAGAAAGTATATTAATTATAAAAAATTTAGTAGGTTATTAAATAAAGGTAGTATAAGTAATTTATATATAAAGTATAAAGTAATATTATACTTCTATTAAAAAATTACTAATATACTTATTATTATTATATTAGAGTTTTACCTTATAATTTATTAATAGTTATAACTCCTACTTTAAGTTAAAATATTTATATATTAATTCTTTATATTTAAAGTTAATTTAATAAAATAAATTAAAGATATCCTTTAAAAGTAAAAGGATTTTAATTACTAAGAATTAAGTGTAACTTATATAGTATAATATTTAATATAATTAAAATACTACTATATAAAAGAAATGTTACGAACTGACGTCGTATGGGTCTTCTGAAGATGAGTAATCAAAGAGCAACGTAGATAGGGTAAGCCAGGTATAACTCGGTGTCACTCGGCAATGTAAGATCAAGTCTTCAAAGGCTAGGAGTAACTATCAGTTAACTATGTGAGTTGAATACAAGGAGATCTATCTGAAGTGGGTGAGAGCCCTGACTATATAGACATAGGAAAGTCTGCCAAGATTGTCTGGTTCAGTGAGTTCAGTCACTGAACTCACTAGATCTCCTTGGTTCAGTTGGTTCAGTTACTGAACCTGCTGAACCGTCACGTGACTTGCCGCCAAGCCCGTTCCAGGATGTGTGTTTATAAAGCGTTCCCCACATCACGCCTGTTAGGTTCTAACACTATCCCCCTCCTCCAACATCTTCGTCCCGAAGATATCCATCCATCCTTCATGCCACGCCCACTCCCCAAGAATCCGTCCAAGTCCACCATCCGTCGTCGGAGGATCCTAGCGAGCTCGTGCGGTGACAAGATAATGAGGCGTTGTTCCAACTGCGTTCGTCGCAATTCGGACTGTCTCGTTGGTCCCAATTCCGACTCGTGCACTGCTTGCACCGGGTCAGGATTGAACTACGAGCTTGCTTTCTCTGAAGCGAAGCTCCGTCGTATCCAAAAGAAGAGGCGTGAGAAGTTATCGTCGATGGCAGACGCTGCTGCCAAAATTGCCCGTTTAAAAACCGAAATTGACAGGCTGGAACAGCAGGAAGAGGAACTCGTTCGTCGCGAACTACAGAACATAGAAGAGTTGGAGCGAGACGAGGCAGCGCATGCTGGCAACGTCGAACCCTTATTCAATCTCGACTCCAAAGCCTTCGAGGTCCCCCCTGGTTTTAACTAGACTCAGTTCTCCGTGCCTGAAACTGTCGTAGGAGATCCTGGCAGTTCGCAAGGTTCCTAAGTAGTTCCCACGTGTTTTCGGTATCGTCGCAATCCCTCCACTTGATAAAATACTTCTGACCTTTTTGATCCAGAATTTTCTCAACTTCGTACTCGTCTTCTTCTTCGGTTTCGTACTGAAAACTGTCCTGTACTGGTGTGCTGGGGTCCGCTGGTTCCAAGAGTGATACATGGAAGACTGGGTGTCGTTTTGATCCCTCGGGCAGTTCTAATTTGTAATTAACTAGTCCCCTTCGTTCCACAATCAAAAATGGTCCGACCTTCACATGATCCAGTTTCTTGCTAGGTCTTTTCATTTTCATATTCTTAGTCAAGAGGTATACTTTATCCCCCTCTTTTAGCTGAGGACCATCTTTTCGATTCTTATCAGCTTGAAGCCTGACCTTCTCGTTTGAATTCTCGATGGTATCCCTTAGATTCCTGTGAACTTCCTTGAGTTCTTCAGCTTTGACCAATGCTTTATCTGCGTTGGGTCCCTCCCGTGGTTGCAGAAAGCCGTTTGCATTTTTCCCATAATTCGCGAAGAATGGTGTCATTCCAGTTATCCCGGACAACTTGTCGTTGTATGTCAGCTGTGCCATTGGTAGCAGTGTGACCCAATTATTTTGTCGTTTATTCATATAATGCCTTAGGTATGTTTCCAATGTCTGGTTTGCCCTTTCTGTTTGTCCATCTGTCTGAGGATGATATGCTGTTGACATTCTTAGTTTCGTTCCGATCATTCCCAACAGTGTTTTCCAATAGTTTGAGGTGAACAGCTTGTCTCTGTCTGACATTATCGATTCAGGTATGCCGTGATCCCTTATAAGCCTGTCCAGCAGTACGAATGCTAACTGCTCGGCATTATATTTCTCCTTGAAGGGTAGCATGATGGTGTATTTCGTCAGTCTGTCCACAATGACCATGATGGCATCGTATACCTCCACTGTCGTTGGGTCTTTGGACTTTGGTAACTTGGTGATGAAGTCCATTGTTACATCATCCCATAGTGTTTTTGGTACAGGTGCAAACTGTATGTTCCCGTATAGTTTATGTCTTGCTGATTTGTTTTGCTGACACTTAATACATTCCTTGATGTACTGTTCTACCTTTGGTCTTAGTCGTGGTGCATTATAGTTTCTGCGAATGAGTTCCATCGTCCTGGTAACTCCTGGGTGCCCGTGCATCGGGTCGTCGTGATGATCCCGGATCATCTCCTCAACACATTCCTCTGGTACATATATCTTGCCTTGATAGCTCAGTACCGTTGCGTTGGGTTGTTCCTTGCGTAATTCCTTGGCTTTAGCATCTTTGTTGTATGCTTTCGTAAGCCTGTTGATCATATTTGGTCCTTCAACCCTCATGGTTGTTGCAAGTGTTTGTGTGTTTGGCACCAATAATCCGTCTTTTTCTTGCCTTAGGATAGCTCGCTCATTCAAGTCTTTTATATTCATGTAGTCCAATCGTCTACTTAAAGCGTCGGCGCGTCCATTTTCTTTTCCTAGGGTATAGTAGATTTTGAACTTATATTGTCCTAAAAGTTCCGCCTATTTGACTTATCTTTGGTTGAGTGATTTTGTTGTTGTAAAATTTAAGAGGTTCTTATGATCAGTGAAGATATCGAGTTCCGAACAGCTTTCAGCATAAACTCTCCAATGTTTGAGCGCTTCTACCACTGCGAGCAGCTCCTTGTCATGGATGTCGTAGTTTTGCTCCGGTGCTGTCATCTTTCTTGAATAATATGCAACCGGGTGCCACCTGCTGTCCTTCTGTTGACACAGGCACGCTCCTATAGCCAGATTTGATGCGTCGGTTTCAATCCTTGCTGGTTGATTGACTTGGAAAGTGCATAACACTGGTGGTTCCATGCATGCCTTCTTCAATTGTAAGACCGCATCGTCTTGTTCTTTTCCCCACTTGAATTCTTTGTCTTTAGCAGTCAGTTTCGTTAGAGGTAGAGCCTTCTTTAAGAATCCTTCGACAAACCGCCTGTTGAAGTTTAGGAATCCCAAGAATGCTTGTACTTCTTTAACTGTTGTTGGTGTTGGCCATTCTTATATGTCTCTTATCTTATCTTGGCTCATCTGAACACCTTCTGTGCTAATGTCATATCCTAGGAAGTCGACCTTCTTTTTGTGGAATTCGCATTTTTCTGGTTTAAGGAGTAGTCCAGCTTTGCGTAAGCATTCAAGTACTTCTCATACATGGTGGACATGTTCTGCCTCATTTCCCGAATAAACCAGAATATCGTCAAGGTAGGCCACCACCGTCCTATCTAGGTGTGCCCTCAACACGTTGTTGATTAACGCTTGATAGGTTGCTGGTGCGTTAGTGAGTCCGAATGGCATGACCAGATACTCGTAATGTCCATATCGAGTTCTGAATGCAGTTTTCCATTCTTCTCCCGCTTTCATACGAATCAAGTTATAAGCCCCCCTGAGGTCCAGCTTCGTGAAAACCTTAGCCTTCCCAAGTCGGTCCTGAAGTTCACCAATGTTTGGTAATGGGTACCTATTCTTAATCGTGATATCGTTTAACTTTCGATAGTCAACGCACAGCCGCAAGCTTCCATCCTTCTTCAGTGCGAAGAGTATTGGATAACCCGCCGATGATTTGGATTCTCGAATAAATCCCTTTTTTAGGTTCTCTTCAATGTACCCGCATAGTACTTGGAGTTCCTTTTCTGATAATGCATATATAGGTCCAAATGTTGGTTCCTTACCTGGTTCGAGTTCGATCTCATAATCCCAAGGCTGGTGTCTAGGTAGCGCCCTTGCGTCTACTTCTTCCTAAAAGAGCTGCATATACTCAAGGTACTCTTTAGGGATATCCAGAGGTACATCTTTCCCCTTATTACTCTCATGCTGTTAACCGGCTGACCCTTTGCTCGTGTCCATAGAGTCGGATCCTCTCGTGAGGTCATCCTTTTTCGAAGTTGCGGCGTTGCACTCCGCTGTGGTTCTTCCACTTATCTTCTCATGCACCATCGATCGCTGCCGATGCGTACGTTCAGAGCTGATGACATTATCAGTCTCTCTAAATCTGAGTACTCCTGTTCTCCAATCGATTATTGGGTTCTGCTTTCTCAACCAAGGTGCTCCCAATATGATGTGGTGGTTGGCCATCCGAACCACATCAAGGGTGATTTCCTCGTGGTGTCGTTGATAAGCTACGTCTAACGGGATCGTTTCCCTGTTAACGTCTCCTGATGATAGATTCGACCCGTCGGCCATCTATAGCTGGTAAGGTTCCCTCTTGTCGACCGTCGGCACTTTTCGTACTCGTGCGAGGACGTCGGACATGAAGTTCCCCGTTGCTCCAGAATCAATCATCGCAATGGTTCCCTGACCATTGATTTTAACCGGTATTTTGACAAGCTGACTATACTCCGCCGAGCATATCTGTTGTCTAGGGGTCATGGTATTAATCTCCTCATGCCTACCCCTGGCATGGGTGATTACTCTTTTCCCTGATTGTCCAATGAAGGAGTCAGGTTATTTTTTGGGTGGAATCCTGCCAAGATCTTGGTTTGCATGTGTTTGTGGCAGTTAGGGTGTAGGCATGTTTCCCACAATACCCCTTCACAGTCCTCACAATAATAGTCTTTGTTCAGCATTTCCCTGAACACTTGATGCCAATCGTCCGATCTTCCTGGAAAGTAGTGCACTTCTCTTTTTCGATACAGGTGCCATGAGCAATAGTCGATCTCACATTGTTCGAATGCTTCTGCGAGATATTGCGGCGAGTACACAAACCCTTGTGCCTCCCTCCGTGCTGTGTTGTGTTTTGGGCACCATATGCTTGCGCATCTACTCCAGTGGATTTCCCCGTGTCTGGGATGGTATGTATCGTTTCGATAGTCGTGCATGCCCCATCTTTGATCCTTTTGGAGTGATCCAGGTTCTTGCTCCTCTTCGTGGTTCACTTGCTCCCAGTCAGAGTCGTCTTCCTGATCTTGCTCATCTATCTGAGCCCTTCCGTCATGACTTAGTCTGAGTCGTTCATTTCGTATTTCCTAGAACCTGTTGTAATACCTGTCGTATTCGTCTTGGTTTTCGAGCCCCGTTATGGCTGGTGGGAGTGTACTGTCCCATGTTTCGTATGAAAATCCTTGTAGGTAACGTTCCCATTGGTCGGACATAGTCATTGGATCATTTGTGGTTTCATCATCGCTGTCATCCAGTTCCTTCAATAGTCTATCGATGCCTTCTTGCAGTCGATTCGTTGTTTCCTCCATTGCACTTGCCGTCTCTAGCATTGCATTGAGTTCTGGATTGTCCCATACTGGCGATGGTTTACTATCTTCCGGAGTCCCTTCCTTCTTGATAGGTACTCTCTTCATCGTGTTGATCTGAGGTCTTAACACCACGTTTTTTGACCTACAGTCCCTAGCGAAGTGGCCCAGTTTGCCACAGCCATAGCACTTCAGTGCTTTCCTGTTTGCCCCTTTATTTGGCTTTCTTTGCACAGTTCTCTTCTTCATCACATCGATTTCCATTGGCATTGGTCCATATGGGTCGTGTGCCTTCTTCCCATGGTTGGAGTCGAAGTTCCTACCAAAGCGATATCCTGAGACACCCACTCCGGTGATTCCTCCGTTATATCTTTTCTCCATGGCCCGTTCGAAGAGATTATCATCAATCCTGATGGCTTCCTTCTGGAGTTCGTCGAGTGTATCCGTGCTTGCTCCAGTTCTCATAAGCTTATCCTTGACGTTTTCTTTCAACCCCCTTCTATATATTATCATAAGTGCGTCATCGTCCCATTCTGTTTTAACTGCGTACTGCTGGAACTGAGTTGTGAATTCTGCTGCAGACCTCCTTTGTTTGATGTGTTGTATTACTTGTACCGCTTGGTTGATCTCGTTTGAAGGTGTGAATATCTTGCGGAGTTCTGCCTTAAAGCGCATAAAACTCTCCATCCACCTTGTCACGTCTGGTACGTCCGTTAGATCGTCGAGGTATCTCTGCAAATGTGGTTGCACCCATTTCTGTGCGTCTCCGCGCATGAAGGTAATAGCGATTGCTGTTTACTATTTGTCTTGGACCGTTCCCTCATGGAAGCGAAGGTAGAGTTGAACCTGCAACAACCACTCTTTGAGCTTTTTTCTTTCTCTATGATAAAGGTCTGGTTAGGCAATCTTGATACTTCCTCGGTGTCCTTCGTCAAGACTATAACGTCGGTCCCGGGTAGTCTCACTTGGGGTTACTATGCTTCGTTGATTTGATGAACTCATACTTGAGGGTATTCAAAGTGTTATGAACTGACGTCGTATGGGTCTTCTAAAGATGAGTAATTAAAGAGCAACGTAGATAGGGTAAGCCAGGTATAACTCGGTGTCACTCGGCAATATAAGATCAAGTCTTTAAAGGCTAGGAGTAACTATCAGTTAACTATGTGAGTTGAATACAAGGAGATCTATCTAAAGATGGGTGAGAGCCCTGACTATATAGACATAGGAAAGTCTACCAAGACTATCTAGTTCAGTGAGTTCAGTGACTGAACTCACTAGATCTCCTTGGTTCAGTTGGTTCAGTTACTGAACCTGCTGAACCGTCACGTGACTTGCCGCCAAGCCCGTTCCAGGATGTGTGTTCATAAAGCGTTCCCCACATCACGCCTGTTAGGTTCTAACATATACTTAATTATAAATACTAGGCCTAATAGAGTTTAAGTCTATTAAGGCTAGGACTAACTCTATAATATTAACCTTAATAATTTAATTTATTAATTATAATAAGTATTTACTATTATTAAAATTTAAATAATATTAAGAAAGTAGGGTTTTTTTCTTATAAATATAAATTTATCTCTAATCTTTAATTAAATATATTTTATATTAAAGTTCATTATTTTAATAAGAACTAGTTAGTATATATAATAAGTCTAATAAGTTTATAAAGAATAGTATACTTTAACTTACTCCTTATTCTTATTATCTAGATTTCTTACTAGTATTATTTATATAATATATTTTAATAAAGGTATCCTAATCTCCCTTATATTTATTTTTATTATTAGGGTAGATATTTTTTTAAAAGAGACTTAATATAAATACTTTTAAAATAAGCTTTTTAACTTAAATAAAGTTTATAATATCTTTTACTAATAATTCTTTACTAGAGTTAATAAAATTATATTATAAGGTTATATCCCCTATATCTATAAAAGTTTTTTTTAAATAAGTTTAAGTTAAAGTAATTATAATAAACTTAATAAGACTATCTATTTAATATTAAAATTAACTTATTATATACTCTAGTTAATAAGGACTACTTATAATTACTTAAACTTAAACTTATTTAAGCTTAGTAATACTAAAAAAGTAAAAAATTTTATAATTTTATTTAATTATAAATAATATATTTTTATATAACCCTATATATATATATAGCCCTAGCCCTATAAATTATCTATAATATAAAACTTAAAGTTAAATTTTTATAAGGAATTAAAATTTACTTTAAAAAACTTTTTTAAAGTTTTTATTTTTAGAGCTAAGTATTAAACTTTAATAAACTTTAAATAATATAATTATATATAGTAATATTAGGCTATTTTTATACATAAATTTTTTAAGATTTTTTAATATAATTAATTTTAAATAAACTTAAATAAATTTATAAAAGCTTTTTATTTTTATTAAAACTTATTTAAAAAAACCTTTATTAATATATATTTAATATTGATATTATACTTATTTTACTTAAATACTTATTTATAGTTTTAAGGGTTTAATAACTTAAAAAAATCTTTATTATCTTTAAATAAGACTAATATTTATAATTATTTCACTTATTCTTTTTTTTAAATATTATTTAAGAGAAATTAAACTATTTATAATTACTATTACTTATTTAATATTATCTTAAAAATATTTCTAAATTAGGGATTTTAAATTTATATAGTTTCTTAAGTATATTAAAGAGATTATTAAGATATATAATTATAAAAGTAAATTCTATTCTAAAGACTATATTTTAAGGAAGTAATTTTAATTATTTCTAATATACCTTTCATATCGTAGAATCCTGTATTTTAAAGGGGTTACGTGATAATAGATTTAGTCCTTGTAATATAGTCTTAACCAGTTGTCTTCCCTGTAGGCGTTGTATATCCAACGTTGATAGTAGGGGTTTCGTGGAGTCCTAAACAATAGAATTCCTCCAAGCAATCACTTGCTAAACTATTGTGTCCTTGCTTTTGCTAATACCGTAGGTGAAACCAAATACTTCCGTATCGATATTGAGGAGGGGTGGCGTTTATAGAGTAATATCTCGTTCACACGTAAGTTCCAAAGAACCTTCTTCTCGGACTGATCAGCTTGCCCCTGCTCCAGCCCTGTATTCACATCCGGCGTTCAAAATTTGTTCGAGATCGCCAATAGTGAAAGAGTCATGCACGGCCCATGTATTCACAGCCGCGTAATATACTTACAGTGGCTGACAGATCTGTGGCTGTGCCAAGCTTTCTGCCTGCATCTGCCCCGACCCCGCACGATCGCTAATCACACAGCATTAGATTTATAGATGAATTCTAATCCCCACAATGAGTGAGAGCTTCGACTGGAACTACCCAGCCCTGAACTGGTCTCATTTTCACTCTCTCGCGAACCTCCTCTCGCTTCGAAATGGCGGCCAGGCCGAGCCTTCTTCGTTATCTGAAACGTTGACCGAAGAAGACTGGGATTCCGATAACAATGGAGATGGGGATGCGCCTAGCATAAATAGCGGATTTGCTGATAAATTAACAGATTCGGGCCATGCGAGGCTCAAACGAAATTTTCTTGATTGTTTGGCTGAGTTCGCAGCCAACAAGAAGGGCGGGACAGCGGTTGCTTGCTCCGCCATGAAAGAGGCTGAAGACAATGTCGTCATCTGGATTGCTCGTAATGAAGGCTTCTCGGATGTGGATAAGCTTGTGTTTGATAAACTAGGAAAGATGCTGGGTTCGTTATCTTGCAACAGTGGTACGTCCCTTGTGACGGTTTTATTTCTGCATACTAAACCCATGCTTCTTGTCCAGCCGATCAACCCGAGACTCTCCTCTGGGAAGAGATGGTCTTGTATCATCAGGACCGGATTGAAAAAAACTATATCCCAAACTTAAGAGCAAGCTTCAAAGCTTACGACGCTGTCTGCGGGAGGAATGATACTGACACAACAGAGAACAGTTCAGTCTCTAATGCTACGCTTTCCGACCTGCGGACTCTTCTCTTTGATCATTACACCGACGGCACAAGCACCTTTGAAAAATATGCGAGACTTGTTATCGCATCATATCGCCTGCGTCGGACAAGAAACATGGAGGTGTTACTCTACAGCTCTCCAAACGCCACTTCCAAATCGAAGAGCTTGTGGTTAGATATCTGCCTGCTCGCTCGGCTCCGCGTCGCATTCCAGAATTTCAAAGACATTGTTCTCACGCTTCCAAGCTTCAAACAAGTCACAATTAATCTAGTCCTTCGTCCTCTTGTGCCTGCAAACCCGTCTCACCGCCCGCTCAACTTGAAACAGACCTTCGATATCCTCCAACTTGATCTGGGTCCTGCTACAACGAAAGCCATCCTAGGCCGAAATTGGACTGTCGCTAAGATTGAACGTGATTTCACAAAACAGCAGAAGCAAAAGCCGAACGTACACGCCGAGGTGCAAATGCTGATGTATCTGAATACTAATGAATCAACCACATCGGGTTTGTACCCGTATTTTGGATGTAGCAAGCTGAGCTGCTTGATGTGCAATCGCTTTATTCAGTCCTATGGGCAATTCACGACAAGAGGGTGCCATGGACGCCTCTTCAAACCATGGACCGTGCCAAATGTGGATGGGCTTCTGCCTGGTCAGGCCGATCAGACAGCAAAGGCTCTTATATCAGTGCAAAAAGAGGTTACGAAGACATTGAAGGCCTCAGTCGAGAGCTATATTCAGCACGAGCGAACTTCGGTTATTGGAGGAAGCAGTGTTTTAAGTGGTCGGCAGGAGGAGCGCTCACAGAAACAGTTGCAGATTGAGCGGCTAAGGATGAAAGCAGAACGCGACAGAGTTGCAGAGATGTTCAGAAGGTGAGTGACTTTCGGACATCATTAGATTATTTCCACTTACTCTGGACGATTTTTTTGTGCTAAGGGTCAAAAGGCAAACAGAGAACACGATCAGTTCAGTCAGGCCTACCTATTCAAATCCACAAGGAGATCAGCCGGACTGGGACTGCGATATATGTATGAGACCGACGACAAGAAGATGCAGCATTTGCAGCAAAGGCTTCTTCTGCAGCGATTCGTGCCAGGAGAAAAGATTCGGAAGCCATTTGTTCACGTGCTCTAAACGCCCACTCACTTCCGCTGATTATCTCTGGAAGTCATTGGCGCAGGATCTCATACCTCAAGATGAGGATGTTCTTGAAGATTTTGGATTTAACAACGTCCGTTCTGCCGGGGACAAGAGTAACCTTGGGGGGGTCTACGGAGGCCTCTATCTTTCTGGCAAGTTCTCACCAGAAGACCTACATGAGTGGCGTATTGGAGGCATTCTGGTCGACAAGATCAAAGAGTTCTATTATAGTATTCCGGAGGATTGTCGTGGGCAATACTTTCCCTGGCTTCTGAAGAATCTCTATGTCCTGGAGCGCCCTATGACCAAGGATGAATCGCAACAAAAGTTGATAGCAACCTTCCTCGACAAGGCCAGGCCATACTTAGATATCGAGGATCGCAACTTGACACCAAGAGATCTAAAACCAGAAACCAAGGGAACCTGTTACTTCTTCCTAGCGGGAATACTGCTCCGGTTTACTCCTAATCCGATTGAACAAAATTGGTACTCTTTCGGGTTTGTAACCTGCCGCGGACAGCACGAAGAAAGTATCCTTGTAGATCTCTACCTGCTCCTTCTCACCAAAAGCGACGGAAGTTTCTTCTACGAGTTCCATAACAGTCGAAGAGGTGTCATTCAGCCAGCCACGTTCACACAATTTTGGAAAGCATACGAAGCGGGAACACTTATCCAGCTCATGGATTCGAAGGGGCTGAAAGAACAACGATCCTGGCTACCATTCCTAGAGGGCTTTTTGTCCGTGCCGCTGGCCGGTCCCCGCCCATCAGTATGGGACTTGAAGCAGTTTCTTGAGATCAGTGATCCGATGGACCATCCGCCCTTTCCATCGGTTAACGTTGACTATGGGTTCATCAACTGCCACACTTTTGAGGAAACTTGCATATTGATGAAAATTTACGAAGAGGTTCTGAAGACCGCGAATCCACTGGAACTCCACCAGGCGTGTGTGGCTGGTGATTTGTTTCAATTTGCAAGCGGTTATGTCCGGATGGAAAAGGGGTGGAAGCCATTGATGAGGAATCTTTATCCTTTGAAAGAAGTGGTGGAGTCGGAGCCGGGGCCAGAGCTGAGGTCAGAGGCAGAATCAGAGGCGGGTGAAGATTCTGCGGGTTTGCCATCGCTATTGTCGAGACTTTGGGGGTCCATTGGTAGATTTGCTAGTTAATATCGTGCTAGGTAGATGTGGCTGCAGGCCCGAAGTGATCTTGCAGGTAATTCAACTTCTTAATAGTTCTAGCCCGTTCACAAGTCACATTTGTTACATTTCCTGAATTGCGGAAAACGTTTTGAGTGAAGTAGCTTTTCAAGTATCTGATAGACCTAATGGCGTGCATGACACTCTCTGCATCTTGCGCGGAGCTGATTTTAAAGGGGCCAATGGCTTGATGGGGCAATAGGGCACCAAGCACGCTAACAAGATTCTTACACGACTACCCTGATTGCAAGGCTTGTGATCCTCGAAATAAGGTATTCGCTCTGATAGGAATTGAAGATGAACAGACTGCAGGTCCGCATACACTCGATTATGCTAGACCCGTGGTCGAGGTAACCTTGCATCTCACCCCATCCTTACAAGACAGGATTCGGATGTACTAAAGTATTATTGCTGACACTTGAGCCTTAACATCTGTCCATTCCACTCTGGGTAGCGGACTGGTCTTGGTTTTTACGAAGGATTTGTTCATCGCTAACTGCTTCGGTAGCATACGAAGCATTAGTCGGAAGATGGTTCAAAGGTAGAATAAGTGATTATTCCAACGAGGTCTCTTTCGACGGGATGTTATTGCTAAGGATTGAGGTACTTGGCCAAGCCTGAGTTTGAGGGGGAAAGAAACGCCTGAGACGGCCGCGAAGAAGACAGTTGACCTTCACCGAGAATATTCTGTAATTTTTACTCAGGCACGTTGAGGGAGCCGAGATGGCGTTCGTGTCAAGGTTGATTGCCGATAAGGATGATTAGAGTCGTCGTGAGAAAAGAGATGATCTCGTCGAAGTATGTGCTGCTCACCGAAGCGGTCTGTCGGGACAATGGAAATTCCTCGTGTTCGGGATGAAGTTTTGACTATGGAGGATCCAATCTTTGACGGGCCTGTGGATCACTGGTATGTACCTTAGCTTGAGGTAGCGATAGACTGTGCCGCCATTGGTCGCACAGTGTGGCTCTGCGGTGAATGTCGTATTGTACTCGTTCCAGACTCAGCAGAAGTTGGGGATCGAATCACGATATTCTTGGGAGGCACGGTTCCAATGTTGCTTCGCCCGAGTGCCAGTCGCTATGTCGTTTTAGGTGAAGCCTATATTGACGACATGATGGACGGAGAAGCATTCAGGGGACTCGAGGTTCAGATTAAGACAATGACATTATTAACCTTAACTATATCCGCATCCGTATCCGCATCCACGTCCACATCCATATCCATTTCCCAAATCTCTACAGTCCGTTCTCCTTTGCCAACCCCTTCAGCGCCTCATCAATCTTGCCCATCTGTTCCTTCTCCAAGTCTTTGGTTGGCAAGCCGGCTTTCTGCCTGAAGGCAATCTGTTGCTCCAAGCTCGCTTTGACGCCTTGCAATCTAGCCACGCGCTCTTGTTCGGGACCGAGTTTCGGGGTAGACAAGGCTGACAGGGCTTTGTAGAATGGGGTTAGGAGGCTTGGGGTGGGAGCTGTGGAGGCTGTTGAAGTAGATGTTGGCGTTGAGGGTGAGGTGGGTGGTTTAGGGTTGGGTAGATAGCTGAAGACCCAGGATGGGGTAGAGGATCCAGAGGACATGATGCTGGAGTTATTGGCGTGCCTTGAGTGCTTTGATTGTTGGAGGTGACTGAGGGTGGGTACGGTGATTGTCTGGAGTTCGGGAAGAGTGCGAGGGTATTGTATCACTCTGAACTTGAAGATTGCGCGTCGTTTGTCAAAGGAGGAAAAAGTGAAAGGGAGAGAGGAAAATTCGAGAAGAAGAAGGGCGCAGCGCCCTGGGCAGAGCTTTGTAGAAGATCCATGGGTGGTGAGGCGGTGAACCCTTGGAAAATTTGGAAGACGTGAGGTACAAGGTAGCTCTAGGGTAAGCCAGGCTTGGCGGACAAGCTCTACTTCTAGGGGCCCTCCCACGGGTCCAGGGGCGGCAACCAATCAGTCGGTTCACGAGGAGTGGGACCCTCTCAAACATCAGCGCCCCCGGCCAAAACTGGACGAGCTCCACAGATAACGATCTCGTATTAATGGAATGAGCATAGGCTAATAGAGTAAGCATTCAATTCGGGTAAACATTTATTTATAGCAACTGATGACCTTACTAATAGGGACATTCTCCGTGCGGAGAGATGATACCCGCCATCCTTTTTCATCGATGAAACCACCAGAAAACATATTCTGCTGGCCTCCCTCGTTCTCCGATCTCTTTACCCTCTCCGCAGTATGCTGTCGTCTGAGGCATCTTTGGTTGACAGCTTCAGGCAATGCTTGCCGTTGCTATGAAAGGAGTCGGATGCTGCGAGACGGTGCAGAGTGCAGCATGGACATATGTTGAGGTTCCTTTAAAAGCAATAAAAGATCGGAAATAGGCACGCACACCGTACAAAACCTATGCCGATGTAGTTGTTCTTTCCCACGATAGTCCCAAGGTATCCGTAACGCAGTCATTCCTAGAATGGGCATACATTGCCCTCACGATGGTACGGACTACGATGATGGCGGCCGTGGCACTTGATACTGGCGCAGTCGATGATGAAGTGTCAGCTGAAAGTCTAGATCTCCTTGACAGTATTCTGGCGTACGGCGCACTGTTCTATTCCCCTCCAAGGAATGGCTTCTTGGGTTCCTTAACCACTACTGCAGCTCGGTAATGCCGACATCGACTCCCCACGAGAGCCAGGTGACTTTCGTTACTCGTGGGGGTGGGAAAAATATCTTTGCACTATTGATATGAGTTGGCTCACCGTCTCTCACCGGAGCGAGCAACGCTGTCGTTATAGCACGGATTGGAAATCATCAAGATCTTAATCCACACTACAGAACAATGATGTCGATATTCATAAATCAGTACAGCCATGCGGCGCAGACTCGCTACGGGCGGTCGACGCGAGGAACCGAATCAGGGAAAGTCGCCGAGCTGGTGTTATGGTCTTCGAGACTCAGGGTGGGTCAACGTCCGCGGAGCTAGGCAATTCAGTGGCTCGAGAAGATAGATTAGAGAAGCCTGGATGGACTATGAGAACAAGATACGTGAGGTTTCATGGGGTTGGGATGAGCAATAGATCCAAGAACTTGTGATATATGAGACTGAAATTGGTCTTCTTTAACGCTAAGAGTAGAGTCGGTTGTGGCGTCGAGGATGGGGCTGGCAACCCATGAAGTCAATTTGCAAGGGCACAATACCTCTCACTCGACTTCGAGACTGGAAATGCTGCAACGGCAGCGAGGTTTTCTAGACGACTATACCTATAGCCCAGGAGGAATTCTTAATCATGGAGCGAAAGTCTGCATGTAAGAGACTGCTATTTAATTATTAATCTAGAGAAACGATACTAAAAATCATATTTCAAGCTGAAATGCCGCCTGATGGCCCTATTTGGAACCCATATTCCGTATCGACTATTGATCTATGGACCTTCATGATTGCCACCTCCTCCTATGGCGAGACTGTTACCATACTCGCTATGGGCAAGGATGGGTTTGGGGTAAGTAAAGACCAATTCACAAAACTGGATAGACAGCTCCAGCGCCGAGGGGTTAAGCTAAAGCTCGTAATTGGCCATGATGGCTAAAGTCAAAATAAATCAAATGCATCACTCTTAGGCTGGACGCATTCAACCATGAAGGATAAGTGGTACCAGGAGTTTGACTTTGCAACCCTGGTGAGGTACCTACGAGGGCTGCCAAATGTACAAGAGCAAAGATATGTAAACTTTACACAAGAGCTCCATGACAAGGCAGCAAAGCGGGTGCAGCTAGGTATAAGCCAGTCAGCATTCGCCTCAGTTAACGATCGTGGTCGGAACAGCGTCTAAGCGCCATTTCCATCACTCTCGCATTATCGCTACTTTCTACTCATAGCAACTTTGCTTTACCGTGACGCGCAATACCATCGCATTGGTGTGAACCTGCACCAAATTCCCGTCAACTGCCCCTTCATGTCTGGCTCACTCTCAAGTCTCAATTTCGACGGACAGATGCGGGTAGATGCCAACCATGCTGGCCGCAAGCAATAGGTGCCCAACAGCTTCAAGATCACATTCAGGCCCGATACCGCCGAAGCCCCGTATACCGTCGCGGACAATGTCGTTTCGCGCAAGTCTCATTGTGCGCATGAGGCGAAGAAATCTGAGTGCGAGCAGGCTACTGAGCTGTACAGACGCGTCATGGACGACGAAGCGAGACAGCATCTTCATTCCAACGCCGCCAAGATGTTGTCACGCGTCCGCTACCCAATCATTCAGGGAATAGATGGCCCTAAATGCGGCCGAACGTCTCTCGCTAACCACTGTTGCAGAAGAACTACCTGGCGCAGATTTACAACATCGCCCCGGAGTATCCCAAGGCTGTTTACGACTTGCTGTCCAAGAAGGAGTTCGATTTCGCAGAGGTGGAAGAAATGTCGAAGAATGCGCACGAATTTTCCAAAGAAGCCAAGTTCAGGCCCGGTGAGGATGATCGCCTGGTAGGCTACATGGGCATCTACAATATGTAAAGCTTGTACATAGCCAAGAGGTGAAGCCATTGGAGCGTAAGTAGGCCCTTACAGGTATACAGCTGTGAAATCGACGGTTAAGCCTGGTGGTCTAAAATTCGTTCAACAACCTTGGATGGATGTTAGAGAGTGTCTGCGGGCAGCGCAGCGCTAAGCCGTACATGAAAGACTAGGTACCTTAAGGTACGCTCCGTATCGACCCGCAGCGAGCCCGAGTCTACCCTAGAGCCAACCTCAAGGCCGCCGAGAGTGGCTGGGTTAGAGGTCGATCTCCCCGTAATCTTAGATTATCACCCCAGAGATATGATAATCTCGCTATGTCGAGAGCAAGACTAATCCCCTCGGCCATATCGGGAATTCTTTGTGTTCCCCCCAGCGTGTTGGCACGCACAAAGTTCTCGCAGTTGTTGTAGCACTCAATCTCTTCGACCTCAACTTCCACTTCCATGAATGACCCTCATCAACTACATAACATAGCGAGGCTAGGACGTCCCAACACCACGACAAAGTTACTGAAGGCGGGCTCGGTCTACGAAGATAACTAATCCAAGCAGGAAGAATTGAGCGGACCAACACCTGTTCTATTAGTCACAAAATCGGTCAAACATGCAAGGAGGTTCCAGCACCGTTGTAAATAATACCGTTGTCTGATGCTTCTGACATAGTTGACCCTCGTTCCAGGTCATACGCCGGGTAGATGTGCAATGATAGACTTTGATTTATGTAGTCTGTTAGTTCCTTGCCAGTCTGTGGTAGATAACTCTTATACATCTGCATCCACTCACGATCAACCAGTGTCTCAAACAGAACTACGACGTGTAGGCAGTTCATACCGGGACACGCCAGGCGAGCCCGGCAACTCCTTTGGATAGACCGGCGCTTCTATGCCATGGATTGCGTGCACTTCACTCATATTTTTGTCGTCGACCATATCATGCGCCATCTCCTTTGAAACTGCCAATTTTTCACCAACTACCGCGGTTCCCCCGTCCTCGTTCGCATTGTACATTCCTGTAGCCATGATAGTCCCCGAATGCCTTGCTCTTGAGCTCTTTTTACACTTCCAGTATCTGATCAGCAAGAACATCACCACGAGGATAATGATCACACCAAGCAGAACCCCCAAGCCAATGCCTATTTTTGCCGATGAATCAAGTCCGGAGGACGGTGGCACGGCCGGTGATGCAGAGGTGGACTGGGAAGGTGCATGCCCTAAGACTGTTTTAGTGGAGCTGGCTAGATCACTGCTTGTGGTTCCAGACGCCATGGTATGTGCGGTGCTTGTCGGAGTGGAAGCACTTAGGATGGCACTGGGAGTAGTGCTGACTGCACTGATGGTATTTGCAGTGCTTGTGGGTGTGGATGCGCTTAGGGTGCCACTAGGAACAGTGTTATTTGCCGAGACAACCCCTGTCTCAGGTTCGTAATATTAGTTATGTGAGGATCAGTGGCGGTTTGATTAAACTAACCCTGACAGAATGAATCTCCTACGGCCGTTATATTACCAGTATCGGTCCCTGAGGGGCACGATTGGGCGGCGCAATCTCGAATGCCATAAGCAGAGTTCGTGTTCGTGCAGAGGCAAGTAATATCATTGTTTGCGCATCCAAGGCTTGGGACCAAATCTAGCATATTAGCGAAGCATACTTTCTGTGTCTCTGTGAGTAGCAGCAACGGGAGTGACAGCTGGATTAGACGCTGATACGTACGCTGCATGCAGGAAGATTGTTGATTCCGTTAAGACTAGGTTCTTGAGCAATAGCGATGGAAACCACGACACACAAGATCAGTGGGCTTTGCAGCCGGACCATGACTGACGAACGCGAGGTTATGAATCCAATTTCTCTTCTACTACAGTCTGAGAAACTGGGACCATAGTAAAGTAGTATGGAATCATGGACAAGCTCCAGACAAGAAGATTGAGGATGCTCCTTTGAGGCACTCAGCCTGATCTAGCAGCGCTTAGTGAACGCCGTTATTCCCCATGGGGGTCAGGTCCAGTCCCCACGTAGAATCGCCCTGCATAAGAAGTGCTGTCGAGCTCTGTAGTGCAGAGCGCTTCCAACCGAGCCGGATGATTGCATATAGTAGCAGGGCTAGCAGGGTTGTTTGCTACTTATGTTCAGCAGTCGAAAGGAATTCCCTAATGATTCTGTGACCTTCTATTGGCAAACAGTCTTGAAGAGGGACAAAGCAAGACTCAAGCGGACACGGCCATCTCATCGCCTCGCCAATTTTCTATACCCGGCAATTTACTCCGGAAAAGTAGGTCACTGATGGACGTTGCAGAAGAGGTGCTTGATCGCAAGCCCCAGACGTGGCTCAGATCTAGACTCGGCGAAGCTAGAACAACCCACGCTGGGGACTTCGACATCACTTGTGATCGCTACACGTTCATTGGTGTGTCGGGAGGCTTAAAACAGACAATGGTGGCGTTGGGTGGGAGCGAGCTACCTGCTCGTACCTTAGTGTCCTTTCCTGCCCACCCACCTCGCACCTTGGGAGGCAATCTTTAGAGGCGTGGAATGGTCCAAACGACGACCTCAGCAAACACTACTGTCTCTCCTCCCTCCCGTCTTCCCTCGCACCAAGGTCGTGCCGCTTGGAGACACTCAATTGTGGTGTGATAGCCAATTCTTTTCACTAAGCTGCGACATCTCTATCTCGATGCTCAGGTCTACCATTGCATTAGCGTGGAAAAGTGTTATCGGACGAGTGGTTGGATGAGTGGTTGGATGAGTGGTTGGATGAGTGGTTGGATGAGTGGTTGGATGAGTGGTTGGATGAGTGGTTGGATGAGTGGTTGGATGAGTGGTTGGATGAGTGGTTGGATGAGTGGTTGGATGAGTGTACGTACGGGTTGCTTGTCAATCTAGGGACTGTCATTTGCTGATGATGCTACGATACTTGGACGGGGACCCCGAGAGGGTGACGTGGAAAGGGGACACCGCTCCAACGAGAGAACTTTGTGGGTGACTTGAGGCTCAAATTTGGGTGAATGGAAGACTTGTGGGTGCCGTTTCGTGTCAGTGGTCGCTTGGGAGGACCCGCAGTGGCAGCTGCAACTTTTACGTTGGACGGCCAACAGACGACACGGGGTCATAGCCAATACGAACGCGACATTCATCAATCGTAATCGTGTTACCCTATCACCGCTTTTCTGCTCTCTTTCGTGCAGTCCAATGTGCTGCAGGCACATGTGTGAAATGAACAGCACAGTCATCGGTGAACCTAGCACAGGTTGTAGCGAACATTCCAAAGATGGCTTCCCCTATTCTCTATTCTCTATTCTCATGGTGTAGGGTATGTCCACCACCTAACATCTAACTGGCCACATTGACTGGAACTTGCATGAATCCGCCATAGCGAGCCCAATTGGCAATTGGTGCCCAAGGACTAATATGGCCAGCCACTGATGTTTCCTTCAGAATCCCCTGTTCTCTGTTCTCTCCACCCTGGGGCCCGCTGGGAAGGGGAGAAGGGGGTAATTCATAGCTTGCCCGCTGCCAACGCAGCAGTCCAGAGTGTCCATGGGGCTTCTAAAATGACCCAAACCACGGTCAATCTTGCTCATCACAATCTTTCTACTGTCACTTACCGTTGCACCTAACATTCAAGAACTATTCGCTTAGATTTCTAACCTTGGAAAGATGGAGTGCGCTGATGGAGTAGACACGGCGCGCGATGGTCGCTTATTGGCTCAATCCCCCGCCACCCCCTCCAGCTCGTCGCAATCCTTCTCCCTCCCAAGAAGAAAACGCAGGCCTGTTGCTGGCTCGACATCTACCCATTTACCTGTAATCACCTCTTCACATGTCCCACGAAAGCCACCTCGGCCAACGGGCGCGCAGCAACGTGCTCTCTCCTCTCTCGCCACGTCTGATCCCGTGGAGGTAATTGCATGGGTCAAGGTCCTTCGATGTCTGGCTTCAGGCTATCAACACCATGGGGGCCCTGCACCGCTTACTCCGTCACAGTTGTCAGCCGCTTCTGAACTGAAAGACTGCGAGGAGGATTGGCTGCTGGCTTGGCTCAACTCTGCAAGCCCTAATGGTCAGTCATATCTCTTCTGACTTGAGGAAAAGGCAGGCTGACAAGCGTGTGCAGGGGTCACGCACCCTCTACCAGCCCCACAGACCCCTCTTTTGCCATCTACTCCTAAGCCTCGTCAAGTTTTCAATGCCTTCGACCAAGCTTCCTCGCGGTCTACCCACAGATCATCCGCGTCCTTCAATCCCTCCTCTGCGTTCAGCCTCCGGACTGCTACGAGCACGTTCAGCGATGTCACATCATGCTCTCAAGCGTCTACCATCGAGCAAGAGTCTCCCACGGCTTCAAGGTCCGGAAGTCATTTACACTGGTGTACCGTCTGCGAAAACCCCAAGGCTATCAAGACCTGTGATGGATGGAAGAGGCATATGAACGAGCATGAGACAACATACCTTTGCATGCCAAATGGCTCACCCACTTTAATAGAGTCTCCGCCACAATGCTCCTTCTGCGACGCACCAAACCCCGATGCCAATCATTTCACTATCCATAACGTCTCAGCATGTCACGGAGATTACGGAAAGCCCAAAAGCTACTCCAGAAAAACCAATTTCATCAAACACCTCCAAGTGGTCCACAACGCTTCAAGCGCTTGTGCTTCCAGATTTTCCGAGGAATGGCGCGAGTCCCACAAGAACAAGCGGAAGTTCTTCTCTTGTGGCTTTTGTATCTGTCACTTCTCAACGCTCCAAGAGGTGAACAATCACATCGATGTAGAGCATTGGAGCCACCATCATGAATTGGTTAATTGGGACAATAACAAAGTCATACTAGGTTTGCTCCAGCGACCTGGAGTAATGGAACTATGGGAGCAACGGTTGACGTCGTATGGCATCAACCCGTTATCAGATACTGCGCCTCAATGGCATCCGTCTGAGGTCAAAGACATACAGTTACAGCTCGAAGTGGACGAGGAATCGCCAGCAGCTCTTGTAAATCTGGCCTTCAGCAAAATCTCCTACTTTTCAACTCTCCAAATGCAACGTCCTTTGAGCGAAATTTTGGAAGCGAGCGATGGATACATGGATCTGGATGGGCATATCTCAGGGCCGCAAACCGCTTCCAGTGCCATGCGAGTGTTGGGACTGGATGCAAATGATCATTTGAGCATCGCGCGAAGCAATTACCATCCTCCGAGCAATCATGACTGCAAGGCAGACGCCTTTCGTGACGAGAATACTAGCTTTGCATCTGATTTGGCCAATGTACAATATGATCAACCCACGGGTAACATGGCATCTTATCACGGAACCAGTTGTACACGTCAACAGGATATGGGGCACTATGGTCAGAGCAACCAATTGGACCTGCTGGGCCCGCAATGGAGCAACACTGGCAGTACGACGAGTGGTGACACTGCCCGGGCTGCAGCCCCTTGGAGTTCATACACCTCTCTAGAGAGACAGCACCTAGCGCAAATGCGCGGAATGGATGACTTTCGGTATCCCTTTGAGCCTAATTCTGGGGGTATGCACTTAGCGGTCACACCCAGCGCGTGTGGTTACGAACCCAACCTTTCTCTACCGGCAAATGCAAATAAGACAGAGAGCTTTGCTTCTTCTATGCAGGAAATTGGCCCCGATATATATATCAATGCTCCAGTCCGTAAGAAATCGCACATCTCCGGCTTAGTCATCGGTTCTAAAAGAAGGCTTTCGGGTTCACGAACAGGACAACCCAGCGAGAGCCACTCTGCCATTATCGAGGATGCGGGGGATCGTTCTCAATATCACCATGCCGACGATCATCTACGAAGCAGGAGGCGCATTGAAGGCTATAATACTTATGATTCATAACAGATGAATGATGGGCGACGGGACTAACATATTGTTATGTCACTGACACGATAATGACGGACTGCAGGCAGCCCATGATATTGATAGCGACTGTATCATCAATGATTATATATGAGACACTTGGTATAAGGTGGCATAGAATAATATCGGGCATTTGCGGCATATTGCATTGACCTGAAAATTACCTCTTCAAGTGACCGAAGGCTCAAATATGTCCTGACGAACGATAGCGATCTTTACGAGTATGAAGTATGGATGCTTTTGGAGTTTTTCTACCCTTATAAGCAGAATTGCAATCGATCTTAGGCCATGGATCCGCTTTTGGCAGCGAAGTGAGTACCAATAATGTCCAATTTCAGCATCGTACGCAGAAGGGAGCAGGGCGAATCAACGATACTTTCATCAAGAGATGGGGTTTAAATATACTATTGCGAACCACAGTCAACATCCCCACAGCAGGATCAGACTTCACAAACCCCTGATAGCAACCCTATCAAAGATGTACAGTTAGCATTACCTCCTCAATCCTCATGAACACCGTTTACTCCCTCTTTAAGCAGCCTCAACCCTAACCACCCCATCCCCAAGCCACAAACCAAACCACCCCATCCTCGGCCTCGATCTCGAACTCCAATCCCACACCCTCTCGCTTCACTAGAAACACGCGCGGCGCCTCCGCCACGAAAATCAATCGTTCACAGCGCACCACCGCTCCCCTTCTGGCGTCGATCTGTGGCCAAAGGGCTTCAGAGATGGGAGAATTCATTGTCAGGAAGAAGATGGAGTGGGATCCCATTCCCGAAATATAGTTATGTCAGCGGGAGGCGGTCTAGGCTTAGTGGAGGTTAGAGACAAGGGGGTGGTGTGGATTACGAGGCGGGGATTACGAGGCGGGGATCTGTAATAATCAAGTTCCATGGGTTCAGGGGAGAGCGCACTTTGGAAAAGAAGTATCAATATTTCATTTCTGGTCTAGACTGCGAGAGTGGCCTATCCCGGGCTTGTTGTGTATAATGAGAGGTTAAAATTGAGGATGTATCGGGCGATGATGATACGTCTGTCATGAACAATCTTGATAGATCTCATTTGGAGATTAGAGATATGAGAAAGCTTGCGAACATTCATGCTCGACTTTTCGGAGGAATAAGTATGTGAATTAACCATCAGGGTAAACACCTCGTTGGTGGCGCGTAGTGGACACGATTGGGGTATATACAAATAAACTTGGGCATGAATTCCTTGGGATTTTATCGAGCTGCCTTGGCCTGTCTCCGAGACTCTGCGTAAAGATAACTGCAATTAGCGCTTGGGGTGGGTCAATGGCCTGGACCAAACGCAAAGATCAGGTGCTTGAGGTTGAAGGAGTAAAAAGGTAGCGGACTGGTCCAGACTTAGAGGACATACATTGCCGAAAGGACGTGCAGATTTTCCGCGTGCAACATACCGCAATTAGGCGGACAACGTATCCAGCATGAAATCGATAAGATATTCGAGAGTTGTCAAGAAGGATGGATCTCGACAGCCCATCAGGTGAGCCACAGTCTCTAATAATTTTGCCGCGCTGTTATTGGCGGGCCCAAAGATGATCGACTATCTATCTTAGGCAATGTTTAGTGTAGAAGACTTGCCCCACTTTCTCTGCCCTCCTTTTCTCCATTTTGACTTGCAAAGTACTGTAACAAGCCTACTTATCCAACCATCGGGCTATAATTGTCATATACCTGAGCTCCACTAGTAAGTTGGGTAGTTCCTATTGCTAGGCGGCGTATGGGAATGCTGAATCCATTACCTCATCAGCTCTGCGGTTCCCGCGCGCAGCCCCCAATCAGCCCAAATGATAAGTTCGTGCCTATTTGTGAGCAACCAGTATGTCATCACTTACGGACCTCGATCCCACTGGAGTGCTCTCTGCAGCTGGGGCAGCGGTTGGCCTTGTGAGGGTTGTTCTTCGCACCGTTCCAGCCTTGAAGAATGCTACCAACTCTATGAGGAACAATTCAAACATCAATCAAGGCCCAATAAATCTGCATCGAGCTCAAACAGCGAGCGAAGCTCCAATTGTTGGTGTAGACCCAGAACGCGAGCGAAGAGCCTATGAGACTGTCAATTTTGTGCTTAGAGAAATCGGCTCGCGTATTTGCGCCGCAGGCTTGGTGGATGAACTTGCCCTGACGAAGGCGCTTACGGCTGCTGCACAGCACATAGAGGTGAAGTTATTCTCTGGGGAAGCCAATCGATTGTTTGCGTCATTGGCACCGAAGTTGGGTGATCCAATCCTGGTCAGCAGTGTCTTCACCTCTATATACTTCATTGGAGCTTTGACTGCAGAGCTTTCGCGGAGTCTACCTAATTATAAGGAAAGCTACATACCACTAGGACCACGTATCGTACAGCAATTGTTCAGGACAGCTATTGGGGAGGACGCATTTAGGGAGAATCTCAGTGCAAATCTTGACGCTTACAAAACTTTGGCTGCGACTGCAGGTCTCCTGCGTCCAACTGATATCGGATATTCATCATTTCCAGGTAAGTTATTGCCGCACTGAACTATACCGGCCCTAATGGCCCAAGGCTTTCCCGCATTTTCACCGTGCCGATATTCAAGCAAGTCTTTTGGCGATGTCCGAAATCATCGTATAGTATTCGAGAAGTTGGTACGGCATTTCGATAAATTTGGATTTCCTCAACCCGTTGCTTCACGCCAGGCGGAGGTTGGATTAATTAAAGAATGGCGCTTCCTAGATGCTGACTCCCCATCTCGTAACTTTGACGTCGAAAAGGCAGACAGAAATATCGGCGAGAAATTCGGCAGAGTAATCCATTGGCTTATATGCTCGGCGGATAGGCTACCGCCAGGCCAGGCGGTCATAGCGTACTATGACCAGCATATTGAATTGATCAAATGGATCGGGCAACGTATGGGTTACTCAATCCTACACGCCGCGTCTGAGCTCGACATGAGTGGCGTCCACTCACAATTGGATAAGAAGTCGCGAGCTACTGTTGATACCTGGGTACTATTAATGCCGTCTGAGAAGGCACAGGCGACTAGGCGTGCTTATTCGGCTCAATGGGCGCAATCTCACAAGCAAAATATAGAACAAATTCAACCTGCTCAGCAGCCGCAGCCACAGCCTTCTCAACCAACGGAAGTGTCTGTACAAGTCTCTCAGGAGACTACAGTATCGCCTGTCGTACCAGTAGTCTCTCCTCCTCAAGTTAAGTCTGGACCTCATTTCACGCCAAAGGAGCAAGGGCCTGTTCCTTTTCAAGGCCCCCAAAAGACGATAGATGAGCTATTGGACGCTGCGGATGTTGAACTTACCAAATCTATTGTCCCACAATGCCAGACTCTATTATCAAAACCCCCGTCCGATCTGAATGCTAGAGCTTTCAAACTTAAGAGACTTGCACAGCATATTGAGAAAGGAATCATCGACTGGGTCGATGGATTGCCGATACCTTCCAATCATCCTGCTCGTGTCCGAAGAAAGGACATAATCGTTCATGCGCAAAAGGTTCTACACGCTCTGGATGGTGCAAGTAAGAATTGGTCTGTCGCCATCCCGCAGCAAATCTCCGGCGTGGCTCCGTCCAATGTCTTACCCACTGCACATACTACTCAAGAGGTCAAATTCGAGCTACCTGCTTCAACATCGAACGTGGAAAGCGCACAGCAGTCAACCGTGATCGGCACTGCCTCAAACCCTACTTCGCCGCTGGCCCAACCATCTCCAGCTCAGTCAACCTCGCCACCACCTTACTCGCCAACGACATCGCCCTTCAGCGTAGTCAATGCGAATCCTGGGTTCCCATTCCCTGGCAAGCCTGCTGTCCGGCGCAAGGCACCGCCTCCACCGAAAAAGTTCGTCCCAGCAAAAGCGCTCTATGATTTCGAACCGGAGAACAATGACGAAGAGTTGGCTTTCAAAGAAGGCGACGAGATTGAGATCATTGAGAGGAACGCTGTCTTGGAGGAAGATGGATGGTGCAGAGCTAGAGTTAAGGGTTCTAAGAGACTCGGACTTGCTCCTTTAGAATATCTGGAGGTAGACGAGAAAGCTTCAAAGACGTACAAGCCTACAGGGACGGCTGAGAACACCGCTCATGTGCCTGCTTCCCCGCCAACGTCAGCTATTCCGCACAGCCAACATAATTCAACCTATGCAGCAATCGCGGGAGATGGGCCGTCTATTGCAGCACTGTTGACTGCCAAAGTATCTAATCCTTCACAATTTTCTGGTGTTTCAGCTTCTTCAGAGCAGACGATCAATCCAATTGGTGCTCAGAACATGGACAAGGTTGGCAAAGGAATGGAGGTGGCAGGTCTTGCAATTGGTGCAGTTGGGACGGCAGCTGCTGTCATTCCATGCGTGCAAGGTTCTGATACCCAAGCTCAGCCGCTAGAAATGACAGAAGTTGAGCCTGTTAGCGACCTCACCCAGAGTACGAGTCTTTGCACAGAGTCCCAGACTCTAGTCGGAGGTGAAGATAATATCACGATAGATCCAACCGATAGCACAGCAGTCGTACAGGATGAGTATGCCGCGATAGCTACTTCATCACCCAACACAGACCTCTCAGCATTCAGCTCGACCCCGTTCGGAGATCAACTTTCCTTCGATACATCGACATCCGTAGCAGACCTTGCTGCAATAGACCCCTATTTGGCAGCCCAAAATTCCGCCTTAGCCCCAGCGCCTGACGAATTTCCCTTTAAAACAGATCCGGAATATGCAGCCCCCACGGCAATAAGCCCATTCACTGCCCAGATCCTTCCTGTCGTGTCAAGTCCCGGAGTGGAAGCCATGGCTACACCGACTGAGAACCCGGACATCGTGGAGGATAATTCGCCGCCTGTGATGGCCATGACGCAGCAGAGTACAGAGAATGCGGTCGACAACGTTGAGTTGACGAGTTGGGAAGCTGAAAATCAGGTAGATGATACAGCTTATTGTATGGATGTTTGAGTGAAGGGACAATTTTAAAGATCATGATTATCGTTGTAAAGGTTTATGCTCCATGGGCGGATATCTCGTACCCCATGTAGTCATTCCTAGTGGATATCCATGTTTAGGAGACCTTGCTCTGAAGGTGTCTGGATCGATGGCATTCAGATACCCAGCGATATTATATCTTACAAGCCCCGCATCTGCATAGCTGTGGCCAAAGTACAACCACCAATCGGCTCAGGGACAGGCTTCAATAGCGATTGGTCCGGTTCCCTGCTAGCATACTCCCGCTTCATTAGCTGCATATAACAGGCGGGGCTTACATTAGCCCAATCTCAAGGAATCACTCCACCTCTCGTCCTCACCGACGCTAAGGACCAACTACCTATGTCCTTTCGCCTCAAGCTCTTCCATCGTCGCCGCGAAAAGGCATCATCTCCCAATCGCAGTGATGCCGCTTTACCCTCCAGATCAACCCGCGCAGAAACCTCATCGGCGGAACCAAATCCTCAACTTCAATCACTCTTTCTAACACTCCTCCCTCGCGATGTCCGACTTCTGATTTACGAACATCTCATACTCGTCAAACCACGCCTTCACGTAGTCGACTGGTATCCCCATGCAAAGATATCCCATATCGGATGCGAAGAGCCTGGAAATGACAGCATCAGACATGCTAAATGCTGGAATCATAGGAATGGTGAGGGTGAGCTCCTCAAGCCTGCCGTGGTAAAGTTGGGGATTTTGCAGACCTGTAGACTTGTGTATGTACACAGGCCAACCGGCACACTGCCGTTCCATTCTTCAGATCCATCTCACATCGATTACCAGACGTTCCGAGGCAGTCGACTTTTTGTACAGGCAAAACGTGTTCGACCTCGAAGCCCTCTCCACTCTCACAACCTTCGTAGCCTGTGTCCCTCGCACCTCCCTCAACTTGATTCGCGCTTTGAATTTGAACTTATTCTGGTATGCATGGTTTCCCGGGTCCAGCGTCGAAAACCTGAGACAGAGCACATGTCCCCCAGCATTCAAGTTTCAGTGGAAAAAGGCTTGCGACCTACTAATTGAGTTGGAAGGGCTGCGGGAATTGCGGGTAGGTATTGAATTTCAAAGGGAGAACTGGCGGAGGGCGGGCAAGACGGAAGGGATCTGGTTTGAGGAGTTGAAGCGGGTTGGGAGGGAAAAGGGCCTGAAGACGTTTGATGTAGAGGTCAACTGGCCAGCGGTGGAGGACAACGAGGAAGATGACCTACCTTTCAATCTGCTAAGATTGGGACACCAAATTGAGGGACCTTGACATGTATAAAGGGTATAGTCTATGAACTCTGCTCTCTGATGAGTTTTGACCTTGGGTTGAGTTGTCCAGATGCTTCTTCGGCGCTATGCACCGGAGGATTAATGCGTTATCGTACCAATTTTGGAAGCTGGGACAATGTACACCGACTATACCTTCCATTCCTACTCTCTTAACGCATGCAAATCAACGCGGTCCTTTACACTTTAGCTTGTAGCATTGATTTCGCACAAAGGCTTGCTCTGTAGTTGGGAAGTGATTTAGTACATGATTCCGGTCATTTTCTTAGCAATCAAGCCACAACAAGTATTGCCGACAGTTCGAACAGAACAGATGAATTCGGATGCTTTCGTTTGACAATCGAAATGCCTGGCACTGCCTGCATGCTTACAACTCGAACTACAACAACACGTCAGGCGGTTAGCAAACCCGACACAAAGTCAGATCGGCACCCGAAACATACTTTATAATACCATCCCTTATCATCCTCAGATGCCTGCTCCATCAGGTCCATGAGCGAGTTTGCCGCCTCGTCCGCCTCCGAATTCTGACTCCTCGGTATCCAGACATATTCAACATCTCCTAAAGCCCGCACTGAGTCGTCTAAATTGCTCGCTTCATGGATCAGATCCAGGTTGGCCACAGGGTTACCTCCGGAATTCAACCACCCGTTCTTTGCCCATTGATATCTCCAAGTGGACATGCAGCCCTGTGGATATTTTGAATCAGTATAGATGGTGACTTTCAAATACGGAGCGCTGTGAAGCCTGTCGTATTTGGCTAGAGCTTGTTCTAGTGCTAGTATGATTGCGGTGATCTCCGCTCTCTGGTTCGTTGGATTTTCGTCTGGAGGAATGGCGCGTGTCCATGTTTTCATGCTTCCTGCCCTCATGTGGATGACACAAGCAGCTGCTCCGATGGCATCGGAGTAGCCGTTGCGTCGGCAGCCGCCGTCCACATACATCACCATCATGTAGGGCATTGCGAAGTGTTGAAGCTGCTATGGTAATTGCGTCTAAGGTCAGGCGAGTTGGTCGAAGGTAGAGCAAGATGTCGCTCTGCTTCGCTTTGCCGATTGCACTCCAGATGACCTGCTCGTGATTCAGTCCTCCGTCATTCGTATACTAAGCACAAAGCCGTACTTGACTTGCTTACATCAACAGAGAAGTTCTCTACTCTTGGCTACCGTATATATGGATGGAGTCTGCTATCATAGAGAAGAAAGGTTAAAGCGTCCAGCTCGCAGAATAAGTAGGATACACTTGACGACGTCGGTGTTGTCTAAGGGGGACCGCTATTGGTGGTAGTCGTGACTGACAACAAATACGGCTGCCAGCATCCGTAGTGCTGGCGAATAGGCTGGTGGGCAGGCAGTGTTGAAGCAAATTGTACCTTAGCGACGTTTGTCAAAGTTTTCGGTAGCACCTCGGTTTGACCTCGGTTTGGGTTGTTGGGACCAAGTGGTAAGTGAATGGCTCCCAGAAGTGTAACCTAGTGTCTAGAGTTCCCAGATCCAAGACAACTGTAGGTCCTTGTGCATTGTGGACTGAGCAGTTCAGTCGCTTCCTGTTCATGCATATAGGCAGTCGGCGGAGGGAACGCCAAGCACCAGAGAACAAATCGCTGCAAGACCCTGACTCCTGCTATGAATAAAGAATATTCCCTTACGAGGCAAATGGTGGATGAGTCAAGCGAGACAGGCAATACATCCTTGGTGCGAATTCTAGCACTTTGCATATAAATGAAGACTTTCCACAAAACAAGACGAGTAGCTGCGAGGACGTCCAGCACGCCAGGTCCCAATGTCCCTAATTCTAGACCTTATGATGGTGTATCTAGACATGAGATAAAACTATTAATGGCTTAGACACCGCCCGAATCCGTTCGACTTGGCAATAAGTGCAATCAGTGACAAGAGCATTTTCTTACAGCTGACATCAGGAGTAAACTCAGAGTATGTGATAGTGAAAAATGCAAGGTAATGGTAGAGCTTCAATGCTGCATACTCAATCAAGAAGAATTTTGATCTACCATGTCAAATTTAGTATAGACAGCCATAAGAAGAACCTCCAACAAACCTCGCATCTCGTAGTCCAGTAATTGACCATCAAATCGAACGTCATTCACAGTGTTCGGTCCTCCTTCTAAGCAGTGTCCTTGGCCCGTTGACCACAGAAGAACCCAAGGCCACCCTTCTCAGTTTTGAATGTAATCACGCTGCCCTTGGGGAAGAAGAACACTAGGCCGACCCATTAGCATATTTTAGCATCGTCCCGTTTTTCTTCATACACACCGTCACCCTTTTTCGCTTTCGCTGTCTGGCCACTTTTATCACTGATCTCAAAGTCGCCGTCCACAATGATCTTCATCTCGTCGTAAGTGTAGGTGTAGACGAGAGGCGTGCCTGGGTCGAGACGGTAGAAGCCAGCGGAGATGGGAGCGGTAGGGTTGGAAGGACCGTTTTCTCTAAGCATTATCACGTATGTTAGCAAGGTCCAGGTGTTTGGAACGATTCAGGGTGATAAGACTAACGAGGTGGAGATGTCCGCTAGGAATGCGTTCTCGTTCGCGATCAGTGGAAGAGTCTTGGTAAACTCGGTCTGAGCATTGGCATAATGCTGGAAGGCCAGAGGCTCGGTTGATCCCATTTTGGTAGCCCTGAAAGGAGATTTTTCGTTTGAAGATGTTGAGGCAGTCTTTATCAGAGAGCTGAGTAGGGCACCCATTGTATTAGCTAGATGTCCAAAGAATAATTAAGTAAGGGTTGTGTGGTTCGCTTTTAGCAAATGATAAGGATAGCAGGAAAGATTGAAGGGAACCTTTGAAGGGAGTGTACGTACTTATGCAGCTCTGATCCTAGCTGGTGGTGCAGTATGCAAACAGATCCAGCGGTCTTTCAATTCCGCAAAGAGAGAGTATAAGCAGAGGTAAGAGAAGGGAGGTATCTCATTGATGCCAAACAACCTTCGGTTGTCCTAGACAATATCAAGGTGGTGAATCCCCTGGCGATGGAATGCTTGACTGCTTAGGGAACAGCCTTTCGCCTGCCAATGATGGGCTTAATCGCTTGTGACGGCATGACTTGGGCTCTGTAAGCATGCCCTCGCTCATGATATGATTCGAGCATCGCTTGCGTAGAGTCGCTGACTGTACGCTGAAGGGAAGATTGCGGATATGGGCCGGAAATTTTGTCCTCTTCCGGCAGATAAGATAAGATCGTTCACACAGCCCTAAAATAGTTCTAACACGTGACTCCACAAAGTCCACAGAGTATTTGAGATATCCAGTCTAGCAGGCCAATAGGAGAAAAGTGCTGCCAATGTCCCAGCGTTCTTCGATATTTTCTACTACACTTCAACCATCCCTCCACAACCGTTGTCTGCCACTAGCCTCACATATACTACATGTCCCGTAGTATACGTCGGAAGCGTGAGCTCTAGACTGCCATTTGCGCACTGGGATAATTGAGCTCATCCTCGGCTCTTCAATATAAGCCGCAGACTCCCACTCGCTCATAATACAGAGTACGTTGCAGCAAATTATCGGGCAGTGGTAAGGCTTGGCTATACAACAGCTGACTTAGAATGCTTTGGGACGATCAAGTTTAGAATATGGCTAATGCGAGAAAGAGCTGGGAAGCCTTGTGTCAAGCCAAGGGAGATTTTATGGCAGGTAAGTACTGGACAATTTCAGGCCAGATGATCGAAGAGCCTGTCGTTTGGGGACATAACACCCAGTGGAAACATTATCCTTACCAAGCGATATATTCACCAGATCAATAATGATACTCCTATAAAGATAGTAAGATGATGCATCAATGCAACCTATGGACATAACCGTCGATGTTCGTTCTTTAGTGATGTACATGTCCCACTTTGATTGTACATTACAAGTCTTGAGCATGAAAGTAGAAATAACAACTTGACTTCCATGGTAAAAGTATACTCCTGGCAATGATACCTTTCTTCAACATTCGTTCACAAAGGGAAGACGGTCAAAATTCTGGGAAATAATTTCCTCTTTTGGTATCTTTATCGATAAGAAGCGCCAAGACCTTCAGATCCAGAACCTCACGGTCGAGCTTTGCGTCGTCGAAGGGAGAGTTCACCGCTCATTGTCATCACTAGAAAAATATTACAGAGGATAAGAGGAAAAGCGAAGCCGTAAGAAATGTTTCAAGTTGGTAGCTCCGAGATTTCAATGCTGGAGACAAGTTCACCTTCTTAGGTCATGATCTTCAATGAAAATAGCTCGTGCCTATCCTTGGTCTTTCAAAGGGGAATCAAAGCAGAACCACGGGCAGAATCCCTTTGATTCGATTGGCCAACAGCATTTTCAACGGAATTTTTGGAGATATACAGCTTCAATATTCCGAAGGTCTCTAATTTCTATCAAAAGAGCAAGCCACGTCAGCTGCGTTCGAACAACCATAGCAGCCAAAAATGGATGAAACGAAGTGAATATCTGTTCCACGAATTGCTTTGGCTTTATTTGCCGCTTCATTCACTTCTTATGTGCCTTGTCTGCAGCGATTGCCCTTCACTGCAACAATTACCCTTCACGATTGCCCTTCACTGCAGCGATTGCCTTTCACAACTGCGCTAGGCGCGAGATATATAATCCTTCATCCTCCTCCCTCCTCCATCTTTCTTACAACCTTCCATGCTCAATCTCTCTACCATTTCCAACTTTTGGCAGATTTTCAGCCCTAATTTTACATGCGGACAAGTCCAGTGGACGCTGGCTTTGCTATTGCAAAGAAATCCAATTCTTCTCACCTGAATTTTACTTTGGGTTGTGCCGACCGCTTTCGCTAGCGGTGCCGACAACAACAGTATTATCATTGTTCTCTATACGCTGTTTCTCGCCAATTTCAGTCTGGACAAGTCCAGAAGACTCTACCCAACAACCTCGTTCTCGAACTTCCACCCTCAAACTTCCGCTCTCTGTCCGCCCATCCCTCCGGTATAATCGAAATTTCGGACAAGTCCAGGACCTAAGCCTATTCCATGGATCCAATAGTTCCAAACTTCCCTTGATATCCAACTATGGCTGGCGATGAACTGTGGGATGAGAAAACCCTAACAATGACTGACCTTCGATCAAGTGAACGAAACGCCGCGAGATACTTAGGCTTCATCGGTATTGGGAGATTTCGAGCTTACCTATCAAGTCATTTATTGTTACAGTATTGATCATGCTGGATCAAATCCAACACTGCGGTCCAACCATTTTCTACGGCAAATGACTTCACGTGCTTGAGATCGGCTTATGACAACAATTCTCTTGTGGAAGATTCCCCTAATATCCTCTCACATTTATCGGAGAATACCATATGCAAGTATCGATCGATGAAGAGGACGACGACTCTGCGACCCTATTATGTCCAAGGCTTGCAGGTATTGTGTACCAACTAGTACACACTAACGAGACTCTTGATAAGGCTAAGCAACACCAGGTCAAAGCAATCTTTGTTCCACTATTAACGCCAAAGTCATCAGACATCTCATCAAACGAAAAGAGGGTGTAAGCAATTACTCTCGATCTCTGTGCAAAGTGAATATTTCGTCACTACACTCATCTCCATTCACCATGCATGGAAAGAGAAGCTACTTTGAGGCACGTACTGATAGCCGGAAATTCACTTCCTTATTTTCCCTCTTGTGAAGAAAGCACAGAGTGAATCCTCGACACACACGCCTATATATAGGGCCCATACTCCCCTCCCGAGGTTTTTTCTTCTTCTTCTTTCCAACAATCAAGCACCTTATATCATCAAGCCCACGGTGGTCTTTCTGCTCTGTTGCATAGACAGGGTTGGAGACATATTCTTATATATATATATATATTGCACAAACGGTATTCACAACATATTGTCATATATATACATATATATAATAGCTCGTTGGTAAGTGCCTCTAGCTATGATATTTGGTGGACGCGCCCATTGGCTGTGGAGATCATGTCTGATTATTAAGCAGGACAAGTCCTGGAGATGGCCATCTCTTTCACCAAGGAGGGCGGTCTCTTTGGCATTGGATAATTTCTATCCAAAGTGGTCGGCCAACACCTTGTATTGCGAACATCTGGCGCATGAAAAAGAAGAGTTTCAGCTTTTTCATCTTGTCGGCGCACGGTATGATGGACCAGTCCTGAACACACTCTCTCCTCACAGGCATCAAGCTGACTTTGTTTACAGCGCGTTCTACGAGTTTGTCTAGAAGTATTACTCGGGGAAGACCGCAGACGACAAAGGTGCCATGCCATCGGGACCCAATCAAGTACCATGACGCCGTGTGCCCTTTCCGGTCGCTTCACTCCGAGAAATGGCTATTGCAACATGCTCGACCAAGTTGGCGCGCCTTCATTATCAGTTCAAAAATGCTGGACTGAATACGAAAGTCGACTTTATGAACTCGATGCGGGACAAAGGCTTGGGTGCTCATTTCTTGGCCCTGTTAACATACGAAAAGGGAGACCCGACATACCAAACAAGAGACGGACTACTCGCTTTTCTTGTGGATGGCAGTCCAAAACTGCGAGCTCTTTTCTCTGTGGTTCACCAGACCTGCTACAGCGAGGCAGGGAAGCTTCTCGTCGTCGAGGATGTTCTTCTTTGTGCAAAGTTCTACGAAGATGCCCTCAGGGCCGCGTGGATCCACTGCGAAACCCTTCATTCACACCTTCAGCACAAGCAGCGCCAGGACTTGATAAATGATTTCAACAATAAGAAATCTACATTGCAAGTTCTGATCATAATGGTTGATGTAGCCTCGAATGGATTAAACCTGCAAAAGGCCGCCAGACGGGTCATCTCCATGGTTCCAGCAAAAAGGGCCAATCCCCAAATGCAAGCAGAGAATCGTGGACTACGGGTCGACCAAGAGAGCGACGTCGAAATCGTTCGTGTCATTGTCAAGAATTCACACGACCAATTCCGATAGTCGCGCCAAATAGCAAACGTCAGGCTGGAAATCGCATCAAAAGCCCACCTTCCTGCAATACGTGAGGAATTGGTTTTGGTCTTTAATGAGGCACAGCAAAAGCTTAGAGAACTCCGTGAGACCGAGCAGGCCAGAGCGTTGCTTGATAAAATGGACAACTCGAGCGACTCAAGAATCGGTGGACAAGTCCAAAGCCAGAGCTCCAAATGCAATACTTATAGCTCTCAAAGCTCAAGTGGGAACCAGACTCCTCGCCAGACTCCTCACCAAACACCTCGTAAGACCGCGAGCAGAAGGCTGTCCAATCTCAACCCAAAAAAGCAGTCTTTAAGTGAACTCGACTCCAATTCCAGAATGTCCGATTCGGAGGATCAACTCGTGTCTGGTTTAGATATTCAAATTGGAAAAGATCAATCTGATCAATCTGACGTTTCGAGCGAAGACAGTGACAACGAGAGTATCAAATCTGTTAGGGGCGAGGAGGAAGATGAAGAAGACACCGTTGCTGATATTGAAGAGGAGGACCTTCCTAATATTCTTGCAATGACTCGAGAGGCCCGCGAAAACCTGGATTCAGACGAGCTTTTCCTAAGGGCAATGCTAAAACCAGATTGCAGTCATGAGAACACAGAAAAGGATCTCGAGAACGAAACGGTTCTTGATGGAGCAATTGACTGTCTCCATCATAAGCGTCAAGGCCAGGATGAACGAGTCGTGACGCGTGTCCTTGGTATATATATACATATCTGACGCTTTGTCGGATCGAATGAAAAATAAGGTCAAAATTGGGGAACAATTTACGCTCAAGGCAGAAGGGAAGAAACGATTGGAGCAGAAGAAACAAGCAATGAAGCGACTGAACGTCAACTGGGCGAAAGGTTGCTCGGTGAGGGGCGAGAAGGTTATGTCGCCCAAGCAAAATAAATCACCGAATGTATCTCGTCTCGGACAAATCCCATAACCTCCTTCATAATCAGTCATACAGATCCGGTACAACTAGAAAGCGTCGTGCCCCCAGTGGGCAACATGATGCCACAAGCAAAAAGCCTAAAGCAAAGGATTTATAAATGGGTTTTGCCTGTTGGATATGGGGTTTCGGGGCGAAAAAAGGAAGTAGCTGGCGAATCGACTTCAATGTCGCATAGAGACATGACATCCAAGGCGCTTTTTATAGGTATTTGATGCACTGAAAAGGCGACGCCGTCACTTAGGCAGTGGCTATTTGGGACAATATATATGGCGACAGTATTCTTTCTGTTGGCATTTTATAGCCGACCTATTAATGATTGAAACCAAGGAAAAAGCCAATCTTGAGACATCTCCCTGCTGATTCTATGCTATGAGTGAAAACGTCGTGAGCATGACGTTGAACTGCTGAGCGCCTAGCAGGGTCTTCCCTCAATTTCTCTCTCAGTTCTCGGAGCTTTTATGGGTGACGGAGGGAATGAGACAGAGCCCGAATTCATTATCTCTCTGTTCTCCATTCTCGTTGCTCATTACCCATGACTTTCAGACACTCGGAGCTATTTCAAGCCTTTAAAAAGGTTAAAGAAAGTCCTTAAGGAAAGTGCGATGACTAGTTGCTCAGCGTACCAAGTCACATCGCGAGCCGATGCCTGCGTTTATGGCGCTTTCCTCACTCGGTCCAGTCTCAAAATTTTGTCAGGTTTATTCCTCTGTCCGGACCTGAATGGGAACAGTCCAGTACCTCCCAATACAGCTTACCAACATTTGGGAGGTGCTTAGATTCTGCGAATGCAATACGCCAGCAGGGTAAATTTCATCGAAATATTCATTGAAATCATCTCACGTTACTATCGCCAGCCAGCTATGGACCTGTACCTCGATCCGGCCCGGATGTAGGGCTGTATCTAAAGGCTCCTAGAGCGGGATTGTCATGTCTCGCTTATTCATCATTCACAGCACCGAGATGATGTACTGTGTTGCAGAAGATGCGAGTTGGTTATAGCCCGATTCATTATCCTCTTTTTGCTGACTTTTCCGAAGTGTGTCGGCCCATGCGGAGCCAACCAGCCTCGTCAACGCCATAAATCGAGCGAGTGGATTCGCAGAGAACATAAAGTAAGCCACATTGGCAGGGAGATTATCATCCAAGGTGCCTTGAACTTGTAAATTTTTGTTTGAAAGATATACATCGGCTAGAGCATCATGGCCACTGTGAGCCCGTAGTATCTCCAGCAGTGTGGGCAGCTATCAGCTCAGATTCCCATCTTTCGCTGGCCTTAGAGTGAAAGGAAGGACGGTGCAAGGCACAAGGCCCAGACAACAAGATCGTCTTTCACGATAACGGCTATCCGTGTGGAACGCAACTCAGCACAACGATCAGCCTTTGAGAGCCTTTGGCGATGCCCAGAAAATTTTGCCCAGATCTCGAAAACCCTACAAGAGTAACAAGACAAGGAAAACACTCGTATGACGTATCATCTTGAAGCCTACCCGCCCATTCATGAGACTCAGTAGCAAATCGCCCATGAAGTGATCGTTACATGTCGCTCGTTAATCTTCCAATAGTTCCTCACTTCAGTGGGCAACAACATCCGTTCACCTGACTACGCGGGCTTACATTGTGGTATTGGCGGGGCAACGTCCGCAGACCTATTTAGGGCGACGCGAAGCGCGCTAAATGGTGAAGGTCACATCACCCAATAAGCTCTTTTGCTGCACTCTGGCAATTCTCATCAACTAAGCTGTCGACCTCCAAGCTTTCATATTGTTCCTACTAGCTATCATACTAGCTATCAGAGCTACCAGGTCCTGCAAATAATCCGGCAGGGTTGAGTGTATCTCGCTTGTAATGTAGCTGACAGGATCACCCAGTAACGCAAAGGGGGGCGTACTGTACATCAAAACCCAAGGCCACCTCGATTCCCGTCCCGAATCCTCCAACAAGTCAAAACGCCTATAACCGCTCCCTGCGCCAGCAGCATGGTCTACATCATGCGCATGTACGTCGATGGTGGCTGCCGACGCAATGGCTACGATGATGCCATCGGCGCCGCTGCCTGCGTGATTCAGAAGAAATGGGGTAGGAACTCTACATGGACACGTGAGCTAGATAGCGGATATTGGGGCCCACCTCCAACTAGCCAACGAGCCGAGATCACAGCCATCATATTGGCTCTAGAAATTGCCCTTCAGGAATATGCGGAGCTTGACGGTAACCCAAATCTAAGGCTGACCATCCATACGGATTCGAAATATGCCCATGTTTGTATGACGGATTGGATATACAAGTGGACCAGGAATGGGTGGATGAACGCTGCAGGCAACCAAGTTGCAAACAGGGATCTCATTGAAGAGGCTAGCGACCTGGATGATAAGGTGAAAGAGCTAGGTACGGTAGACTATGTTTGGATACCCAAAGACGAGAATCAAGACGCCGATGAAGCTGTTAACGGCCGTCTCGACGAAATGGAGAACGAGCACAGGAATTAAGAGCAAAACAGACGATCAAAGAGGAGTTGACAGGTGTTCGGATTGCCAGCTAGTTAGCGCGGTTGTTGAGGATGCCATTCTCCAGTATGGGTTTGATCTAGAAGATGGACCAAGGACATCTGTGTCCGCTGTTACAGTACCAATCGTGAGGCTGCATGCTGACATATATTTCGGGTCGTATCTGAACCACAGAGGAGTTCTAGCAAGCCGTTAAAATCTGAGCTTGAATAAGGAGAAGGCTGAAGGATTGTAGGAGTACAGCAAAAGGGCAGTAGGAGAGTTTCTTTAGTCGGGATGATTAGGTTCACATCGCTAAGTATCATAATACGATGCCACTGCACGTAATCCCACAAGTGCAATCCTAGAGTGGGAGCGGTAATATAGAGTAGATGGTAACTTCACTGCTTATAAGCCTTGTTTGCATCTAAAATACGCAGGATATTGGTTGGTTCGAGTATGAGAATGCCAGTAACGAGGATGGTGCAAGAAAATAGCTCGACAACCTTCCTCCTCATGGATAGTCATACTTTAAAAGGCCTGGATGTTTTCCTTACTCGGACATTGCAGCTTTGTTGACAATTGAAAAGAGGGGGAAAGTGGGCTCCAGCAGTTAGAGATTAGTGTTTTCACATCTTTGGACGCGCTTGGCTTGCCTGTCAATTTCGGGATTGTTATATTTGATTATATTTTTGAATAAAATTCAACTAATCAAGATGCCCGGGTGGCACAATTGGCTAGCGCGTGAGACTTTTAAACGATTGAAATCTCAAGGTTGAGGGTTCGAGCCCCTCCTCGGGCGAAAAATATGTTCATTTTTTGGCTATCTTGTGTGGCGGCCGCGTTGTTGTTAAGCGAGATTAAGCGAGACGGGCTTGGCACAATTTGAATTTCTGGTCTTGCGGTATCAACCCTTGTAACAGTCCCACTACTCTACAGTACTTATCCGGTGAGTCAATCCTATAGTGCAGATCATGTACACGGGCTAGGAAAACACGCGTTCCTAATTACTGTTGTCGCTAACGCAAGCGTGGTGTTGCTGAAATAAAGGAGCAAAAATAACAGTAGTGCGCCTTCAAAGTCATGTGCTGCCTTGTTGATGTGGATTTGAAATCCGCGCCGAAGTGGAATAATGATAGGAGGTTTCCTGTTCCGAGCCACGCCAGGGCAAATCCCCCACTACCATGACCGTGACAAGGTAGATTCGTTGCTGAGTAAGGTGTGACCAAACAGCACTAATCTCGATGATGGCATTGTTGTGGCATGGCTTTGGGATTATACTCATTTGCACCCAGCTTTCTTGTCGACAGAGCAGCTACACGTCTGTGTGCCAAGTCGGCATTCGCAATGGACAGGAGCCAAAGTACCCCTCTATGCATGACCGCTGTCGTATTGTTTTACGTAGCGTGACAATTGCTCTAAATTGTAATCTTCCAGGATCCAGCAGATGAGACTACCGGACCCCAGCCTTACTTCACTGCCCCAATATCATCACCAAGAAGCATGCCGGCGACTTTTTCTCCTAGGTACGACTTTGCATAGCAACATCATGAAAAATGTACACCGGAAGCGACGAGAATGCCGTCTTGTTGAGCGTGAAGAACGGCAGTGCAAGACGGCAAGGTCAGTGCTCCGAAGATGAAAGTTAATTTAGTGATACATAAGTAGGATAGTTAAGGCTTTACAGATACCAATGTGCCTAGGCGAAGGAAAGGGGTTACCTTATTGATTGCAAACACTCGGGATTGACCATCAGTAGTGTCATAGTACACCTGTCACGATTGTATCGCTAATGACCTAAGATCTCTTGCATACCATCTCACTCACATTCTGCAAGGTGCCGTCGGATTGTCATCCGCCAGGTACTGGTTGGTAAGAATCACCGGCTGATTGCAGAAGGGGGCTTTCTCTTGGATACGAGTTAGGCTGGGCTTCTATGCAAGGAGCCATTTTCGAACTGAGACGGTATGTAGGCCAGATCCAATCGTGACTCGCCACCACAATGGCAGTCGATGTCGGCTGTCAATTGTTGCGAGGCGATGAATATATTGGTGTAGACAATGAGACAACATGACGGTGTACTAACAGGTACTCACCGTCCTAGTTTCGCTTATGGTTAGACGTCCCGCAATTGGTGCACGTCGGAGGCTCGGAGGATCGACGGCTAGCGCTGTCGTCGTTGGGCTGGATTGAGCGTACCAGAGCGTATCAGACACACGATCGACGTCCCCCTCACACAAAGCGCATTCTCCCCCCACGCACTATGCTGGATATCTTCCTACTGCTGTATGGTCTTCAGACGACACCAGCATCGTTAATTGTCTCTTAGTCTCTCCCTCAATTAAATGGCAACAGCAACCGCCTCACCCTCTCTATCAGCCATCGTTGAATCTCCACTTTCATCTGCCGCCCTTACTCCCAAACTATCACTGAAGGTCGCTCCCAAAAAGCGATCAACCACAACAAAGACCAGCAAGAAGTCCAAGCTGAAGGACAGTCCAATCGATAAGCCTAAACAAACCAAAAGTCGCAATGGCAAGTTTCAGACAAGCACCTATTGCTTATCTCAGCCGAAACTACCCGTGGTTGGACATGCAACTGATACGTTCTCTAGGTTGCAAGAATTGCAAAGAGAAGCGATTAAAGTGCGATGAAGGCAAGCCAACATGCCAGCAATGTGAGAAGAAGGGGGTCTGCTGCAAAGGCTATCAGAAGGATCTGAAATGGCGCCCTCAGGAAGATTCGTTCAAGAATCAAACGGTCTCTTCACGGCCAAGAAAGAGTACGCTACACAACGATGGGGCCCATAGAAAGCTTGCTGACTCTGAAAGGCTCCAATGCCTCGAAGCGATCGCAACCTACTCCCTCAAGTCCTGCCTCCTCACATGCCAATACCTTAGTGCTGTGCAACGGTCTCTCCACCTCCGATACCGATGACTCTATAAAGCGATATACCGTACCTGTTGACCCTCGACTGTCACAGCAACGCGACCAGTTCGCGACACAGGATACTACTCTCGGGCACATGTCGCAACCATTCGGCCATCATATCCCCAACAGCTCATCGCTGAAGACGGAGTGTGGCTTTCCCACCGCTAGCCTCGCTCTCGATAATGATTTCTATGACGATGACATCGCATTACATTCAGCTAGGACCGCACCTTCTAGTATATGGTCCGGCTCCAGTCCCTGCTTAGCGGAACGTCTACTACCTAGCATTGACCTCTACGCTCGCCCTCCCGATCTTATGGACTACCAAACGATGGAGCCCATACCAGCCTGCCAGCACCGGTGTCTGCTTGATCAGCAAATCTCCTCTACCATGGAAGAAGACGTGGAGGAGGTTATTCGGGAGCCAGATACCTGTATGATTCCTATGTCGTCGCCGACCCAATCAGATTCATCCTCATCCTCTCGTGGTTCTTTGCCTTGTGACATCTTTGCGAATCCAACGTTCCATCCGTACAGTCAAGAGATGTTGCTCAAGCGTTTTGATACACATACCTGTGGCATACTCTCCATTAAAAATGGTCGGGACGAAAATCCTTGGAGAATGATGCTTTGGCCTTTGGCGATGACTGAACCCGCACTCCATGATGCAATCAGCGCTATGACTGCGTTCCATGCATCCAAAGATGACAGAAGCCTGAGACGTATTGGTGTGCAACATATGACGCAGAGTGTACAACAACTATCTCTTGGCCTCAACACAATGCGTATAGAGGCGGCACTCTCAACAACTCTAGTGCTAGCTTTCTGCGAGTCCTGGGACTTACTTATAACTACAGGGATTAAGCATTTGCGAGGAGCCAGAGATCAGATATTGAGGTTGATGGAGAATTGTTCTCCAGATGCCATGTCCCAGCAAAGCTTAGAATGTATAGGTTTTCTTGTAAGAACTTGGGTATATATGGATGTCATTGCCCGTCTGACTTCCCTTGAAGGCGATGATTCAGAGGCTTTTGACATCCTCGGCACTCCGATATGCCAAATGTCAATGCAAGATCATGGCATAGATCCCCTGATGGGATGCGCTAGTACCATGTTTCCGACTATCGGCCGTGTCGGAAATCTGATACGGAAAGTCCGACAGACAAGGAGACAGACACGGAAAAATTCTTACAAGGTCATTGAGGAAGCGACTATCCTGAAAGCACAGCTCGAGAAGTGGAAATCCCCACGACTGTTTGAGGAGCCCCAGGACAAGTCTACAGACGTAGAACAGGCACTATGGACTGCGGAAGCCTATCGCTCGGCGACCTTACTGTACCTCTACCAGGCGGTGCCAGAAATCTCACTTGACTCGGTCGTGGATAAAATAGCTGGGCTTGCGACAAAGGTCTTAACCAATCTGGCGAACGTACCCGTCACATCTGGTGCCGTGATAATTCAAATCTTTCCCTTGTTGGCTGCCGGCTGTGAGGCTACTGATCCGGAACACAGAGTCTTCATTGAGGAAAGATGGAAGGCAATGGTGCGAAGGATGAAAATTGGGAATATTGACAAGTGCCTGGATATCGTCAGAGACGTGTGGGAGCGCCGAGACTCTCACGAAGCGCAAAGGTTACGAAACAAAGCTTTTGTCCCAGATTCTAACATCCAGGCCAGCGACATTCCTACCACAATCATTAAGCGGAGTATCAGTATTGGGGATAATCCCTATGACCGTGATAGTCAGATTTCCATCGATGGAACCAGGACAGGATTACACACTCCATCAGATCCTTCTAGATTTGGGCATATGAGGGGAGAGAGCTCGATTAAGGAGGAGGAACTCGACTTCGAGTTAACAGTGCGAGGTAGCCGCCATTGGGCGGGCGTGATGAAAGATAAGGACTGGGAAGGTGAGTCAATAGGACTATAGCAATGTGACAGATATTAACTTGAATGGCAGTGTTTGTTGGATGAAAGCTTCGGTGGTGAAGGATCTAACCTCTTGGAGCTTTTTCGCGCAGTTTACATTTCCTTATATTGTTTTATCACGAGCACAATGACAGCGATGATCATTAGACTCATGAGATGTCTCGGCCCCAGGATCTTTTAAAAGATTCACGAGCTTTGGGGGTTCTTCTGTTTTAGTAGCAAGGTGCTCAGGCGTTCGGCAATGATAATGCCTATGTAATTGGGCAGGGGGCAGAGGACTTAGAAGTTGTTGGGAGTAAGGGAGTTATAAGAGTTTTTCATCTTCGTCCTTTGTGGTCCTTCATCCGACGTTGGATAAAGACTAGCTATTTACATTGGACATATTGCTGTCAGCCAATCACATTAAAGGGACTCTGCCCGTGATTCTGTTCTAATTCCCCTTAAAAAGACCGGAACTTGGCACCTCGTCCGCGTATGTTAACCGCGTATGTTGACAATAGAATGGGTCAAATCCTCGATAATAAGAACAAGTCCCGGTCCTTGACCTACTACTTCATCCCGTCTCAACGTTAACTTTCAGAGTTTTCTACGACTGAAGGGTAAATTAACCAAGCTCCAACTGATATCTCACTACTTTAAAGCAAGAACATGGCAGCTTCCAGCTTAACAAATACTTTTATCTCACAACGATACCAAGAGATAAGGTTATGAAATTCCTCCATCGGGCTTCCGCGGCCCTATTATCTGCTCACATGCTGTGAGTATCGTCCCAGCGTAATATCATCAGCGTAGTTCAAAGATGGTAAGAGTCATTATCTTTTCTCACTAGATATTACCAACTCTCCGCAATACTCGCACTGTATATGGAGTGGAGGATGGTTATCCCGCCAATGAATCTTTAGCTTCTTCTGAGTTTTGAAGAGCTTCTTGGGGCAACGATGGCAGCGGAGGTTCTGGAGGTCAATTTCCGGATTCTCGATTTGTAGACTCTCAAGCTCCGCTTTTGAGTGTCTTGTGATTTGTGCCGTTAGATGGCAGCATACGTGATCTCTGATGTGTTGATTGCACGCTGGTAGAAGAACGTCAAATGACATACTTTCGGGACACAGTGGGCAGTCCAGCTTGTATCGAGTAATATGCTCAACGATATATGAGATGACAAAGTGAACTGTTTTCCCTTGGTAGCTGCAGCCATTCTCTCGGCAAACGAAAGCAATGTGTTGCGGTCGATAGGTAGGTATTGGTTGAGATTGAACTTTACCATGCTGAGAATATCCACTTTAGGTAACGGTACTCAGAAGAATCTAAGGTCTGGCCTAGCTTCATGTATTTGATTGTATCCAGGATTCGAGCATAGGATATTGTAAGAGAGATGGAGGAGGGAGGAGGAGGGATGATTAAATATCTCGCGCCTAGCGCAGTTGTGAAGTACACTCAAGAAGTGAATGGAACAGCGAATGAAGCCGAAGCGAAGAAGTAAATGTCCACGTTATTCCATCTATTATTAGCTACTATGGTTCCTTGATTACACTTAATATAGCTTAACTTTCAGTAAAAAATAGGGCGGTGTAAAGCACAAGGCCTAGATACCAGCACCTCTTATCACGTTAATAGCTATCTTTATTAGCGGGCTGAGACTTAGACAGGTAGTGAAATCTTCCATTCCTTAGGTAGAACAAGCTATTCAAGGACACTTAGCTTGGGATATTAAGCCGGATCCTTAGACAGTCCACCATAAGTTAATCTAGACTTACCACGTTTTCAACTTATTTACTCATCAAGAGAGATCAAAGCTGGCTTGGACTTCTTGAAATTTGGTAGAGTTATAAATTAACAGTACCAACTAATGCTTTAAAGTATTCTTATAGGAGATAGATAGTGTTTACAATCTACCTAACATACTAAGTAAATGCTCGCTTTACAGCTTAATGGAGGACATGGGAAGTACAGCTTGATAATTTTTTATATGGGAAATCCATAAAATATCAATCAACTGAAGCATGAGAAACACAGCTTGATAACTTTTCACATGCGAAGTGCACAGAATATTAATTAAGATAAGCATAGGAAATATAGCTTGATAGCTTTTCAAACGCGAAATACGTAGAATATTAGCCAACTTGAGCACCAGATTTACAGCTTAATAACTTTTTACAAGCGCAATACGTAGAATACTAATTGATTCAGGCATGGCAAATCCAGCTTGATCACTTTTTACATGCGGAATGCATAGAACATTGATCAATTTGAGCATGAGATACATAGCTTGACAGCTTTTTACATGCAAAATGCGTAAAATATTGATTAATTTAAGCCTGAGATCACTTTTTCAAGACAGGATTAAAGCAGGTAAATCACTTAGACACAAGGAAGAATGCTTCAATCCCACCCATTTTTCTGTGAATGACCAAAGAAAGATCATCATTAGCAGTGAATTTTCGGAATGGGTTTCAAAGATAGTTTGTGAATATTATTATTCTCTGACGGCCTACCATTCCATCTTGTCCTTTACATATTTGTCCATATACTCATCAACACCCATATTCTCCAACTTTTCCTTGTCCTGCCCTAGTTTGACTAGTGCTTGAACTTTTGGTTTGGGGAAATGTGGACCCAGATGTCGTTCGAACTTTTCAAGTATCTCTGGCTTCGCCTCTTCTCTTCTAAGCTTGTGCCCGAGCGGTGCTTCTACAACTGTTTCTTCCAATACCGTTCCATCCTTCAGCGTGACTGTGAGAGCATTCGGAATGGTGCGCATGTTGGGGTCATGGTAGGCTCTTGTGAATTCTGGGTCCTCCTTGCATGTGATGCTCCGGCGAAGTGATTCGACGAGAGGAGATGTAGCCGCCTCGCCCCCATCTGTGTAATCAGTTGCTTCTAATCGGTTGAATACGAGCATCGTCGCGACCATGTATTGTACGCAGTGGTCACGATCAGCGAAGTTGTCCATAGGCTTGTGTTGTTTGTCGATGATGCGAATGCATGCTTCGTGGGTGCGGCAGACTATGGACTCAATGTCTTCAGCTGATTTGCCTCTTTCTTTGAGATCGGCATGTATCTTTTTGGCAGCTTCGATGGCCGTTTGTGAATGGAATTCCGCTATTAGTACAGCCTGATTAGCCCACTGAGAATTTTAAACCATGCAGGTGACTGACCAGGATATGAAACTTTAAATAAAACGTTCTCCATCACATAGCTGCCGTATGGTCTTTGGAATTCGAACTTCTTGCCCTTGAAGAGCACGTCGTAGAAGCCCCAAACAGGAGCTGATAACACCGTTGGGACACCTTGCTCCCCTTTTTGAACCTTCAATACCAAATTCACCGCCCTCTGACATGCGTCACCAGCAGCCCAGGATTTTCTGGACATTGTATTTGGCGAGTGTCTGTACGTCCGCAGGCTCTGCCCATCCACCCAAGCTTGGGAGATTGCGTCCGCGGTTTGTCGTTCTGATAATCCAAGCATTTTTGAGACCACAGCTGCCGTAGCGACCTTGACCAAGACAACGTGATCCAAACCCACTTTATTGTATGAATTTTCCAACGCCAAGCAACCTTGGATCTCATGTGCCTTGATCATCGCCTCGAGCACATCCTTGACTTTGATGACCAATCCATTGCCGATATGTCCACCAGCACGATTTGTTCTAGAGATCCAATCTGCTACCGCAAGAATGCCTCCCAAATTATCCGAAGGATGACCCCACTCTGCCGCCAGCCAGCAATCATTGTAATCCAACCACCGTATCATAGCTCCAATATTGAAAGCGCCATTGACGGGGTCGAGAACGTAGGGAGTACCAGGTACTCGAGTACCGTGTGGGACGACTGTTCCTTCAACAATTGGTCCAAGTAGCTTGGTGCATTCCTTGAATCGTAGAGCTTCCAGGCCGCAGCCGATTGTATCTAAGAAGACGTATCGGGCTGTCTCGAACTAAACGGCCAAAGAGTTAACAGCAGATCTACATAGACCAATGTTTGCCGTGTCAACGTACAGCGAGGTCCGAATCGATCTTGTAATTGTGGATGTAGCTGGCCATGTCTTTGATTTCCGGGTCGAATTCTCTCATCGTGCCTACTGCCGAGGCATTGGAATTCAGGGCGGCCATGGTGGTGAACGGGTTTCGTTGTAGAGGTTCTTGCTGCAACTGCGAGGTAGTACGACACCGCAGAGGGTTTTGTGTGTTGCTGCAGCCGGCTAAACAGCGAGAGAAGGACTTTTGCTGGAGCTGCCGAACTGGAGTTCGATTGGCGGCCCTCAGCAGGGAGGACATTGCTGGAGGTTTTTGTGGGTTTCAATTGGCCGTAATCTGAAGTCAATTACCATTTGGGGACGGTTGCATTGAGCTCGGAGCTCTTGTCAAGAATTGTTGCGCTCCACTCCTCCGAAGTCGTCATCCCGTCGGCTGGACCTCGGCTGGCTTGCTTAGGCAGATCAGCCTGGTAAGAAAAACCCCCAATTGGTTATATTACCAGCGTCAGTCAACGATGAGAATTCGCAAGGATTTACTCTCTAAGACGTGAATAATCTGCTTTCTGGGATCTGATCCTCGCCAGTACACCCAGAGAGCTCTGATCAGTGGCGGAATTTTACGAATAGGTCCTTGTGGACTCAGAGACGATCAATATCCTTGAAACAAGTCCCTTGAATTTATGTATTACCAGGTCAAGTAACTCATTGATTCACATCAAGGCGCTCTTGCAAGCTGGTGAATTAATAGCTTGAAAGGGTCATGCACTACTAATATGGTCAGATAGCATTACGTGCCGTGAGATGCGCTTTTTGAGTATAGCTGCATTTTGTGGTACTCAGGCACGCGAGAAATAAGCATCGGTAGAATCATTAAGTTATAAGGATTAAAGTAAACGGGGTGCTAGTCGTTACAGGCCAAGGGCTGTCTAGGATCATCACAAAAATGTCAACTGCGTACAGTAAGATCATAGGAGCCTGCCTGATGCCGGGGATGTGGTATAAATTCGTAGAGCGTCAGTGCAATTTGAATGGATTCATCGTCCCGCCGTACCAGACATGAATGATCTTAATCCCAAGAATAAATCGTCCCTATCCGTACGCCAAAACAAGGTGGATTCCATTGCTGGGATATCGTGAAGAAAGGTCCGAGAATCAAGTGATTGGCGAAGTGATTTCCTCAGATAACACGATAGGCATCGTAGATGACTGCCAGTGAATTAGCACATATCGGCCGTAGCAAGGGTTTCAAGCCATCGCTAACCTTCAGTACCCCTCCTAATGCCACTTCCTACCCACATGCCTGTGTTCAAATGCAAGTATCTGGGATCACCAGTCTCCATGTGTATATAAAGCCTGAAGCTGTAAGTCTTGGGGTCAACCTCATCCGCCTCCGCAGGGTTATCTAGCTTCTCAAGCACATCACGAGGGCCAACGCGCCATCCCTCGTTCTTGACGCTGATGTAGGCTGGAGGATGGTCATGTGTTTGGAGGAGGTAAGAGGAGTCTAGGTGGGTAGAAAGATCAGGCGCAACGAGTTGTTTGTCCTGACCTCCAGGCTATGTGAAGAATAGTGTCAGCGAGGTTGGTCGACAGCAAGGAGTCATTTATTAAGCAGAGACGAGAGGGTCACTTACGACGACGGTGCCTTTGCCCCAACGTCCATTCCAGTGTCCAGAAATGTAGCTGACCCAGTTGCGCTGACCCCAAATACCCGGTCCGACAGAGATTTTAGGATTTAGTTGTACGCTCATCTGAAAATCGCGCTCAAGGACTGGTTTGGGTATTGGGAATGAACGCGACGCCGACGAGTCGCCTTGGAAGCCACTGATCATTGTATCATGGTCGCGCTTTTTGGGAGGTTTAGCAGGCGTGACTGTTGGAGTTCCGTTAATGGATTCATGCAGAATTGCATTGTCGGGGTTGTGCTCTTTCATTGCACTGAGGTAGTTGGGACACTCAAGGAGGTGTTGGCGTTGTCGAGAAGTGTTCTTGGCTCGGACGGATTGACAGTAGATGCATTGTGCCGAGAGACACTGTTATTCTAATGAGCCCCTGCATCGTCGATGGCGACGGTGACGGTGGGGTGGCGGAGTGATGAAGAAGAGATGGAGGGAGGGAAACAATTACCTTATCCGACTCCTTTGCGCGAAACTCGACGTAGGCAGCGTGGACGTCATTGTCACCTATTCTACCCATTGTAGTAGACGAAGATGGTGTACGGGTAATTCGTTCTGTATCGTACGAGCTTGTATCGGGTTGTTGGTGATGGAATGATACGACTATTATTCGCCTAGCGGAGGATGAAGTGGGTGGGGAATGAGTGTTACGATACCAGGCTGGGACGATGAAACCTGAAAAGTGGAGAACACCCGCCAGTCATTACGGCCGCGGTGAAATAGATTGCCCGCTTACGTAAGATCCGCTAGCTTTCGAAACCATTCGACACTTTGAAAACCGCCGGGAAAACTTACCATCTGTCTACCTGGGACTGTCCAGCATTTTGAGGGAGCTTTGGCTAGATAACTATTCTGACTCAATTTACCGGTGGTCCGTCTTCTCCATCGTCGCATAAGCAATATGCCTGGGCAAACTGCTCAACTTTCTTCAACAGAGCTGTCTCAAATGGATGGAAAGAACTTGGAGCTGGCACCTAGGGATATGCTATTTCATTGGTCCGGAAACCACCAAAGGCCGCTCTTTATCTTATACTATCCAATGCTGAGGCATCATATCTGGGCTCCACGAAGCCATTGGGTTCACGTCATATCTCCCCTCGCAATATTTCTAGCAGCCGGTTTGGAAGAAGGATTTCCCACCGTCTTCCTTTGTGCATAGAATGTACAATGAATTGCCCGAGCTATTGTCTATTTACATTTGAAGAAAGGTGCATGAAGAAAAAATGGCGGTGGTGATACCAGGAACGATGTTGAAATTGGCGGCTTTTTTGCACCTATATTATGAAAATATTGATCTGGTCTTTTGCAAACCTCCGAATGTCATAATCCCATTTCGAAACCCCCTTTCCATTACTCATCTCATATCCCTATGTGTAGATATATGCTCTGTGAAGAATGAAGATTTAAAATATTAACACCCTGATGATCGGCTCGGTTTTAACTCCTCGCCATGCCGTCAAAAATGATGAAAGGGAAAGAAAACAGGACACCCCTTTCCTTGAGATACAGTTCCACTCCTTACCATAGTATCTCACCCACCCTCACCACGTGAACGTCATCAACCCCGGGTTCAAAATAATCGGCAACAAAAAATGACTTCCAGTAACCGTCGCCAATGGCAAAATGGCCACGAAATCTTTAATATGCCAATCCCATGGCACCCAAGCATCCGGCGCCAGCGCCAAGAAGACCATGCCGGTAATTCCTGTCAGTGCAAAAAACATGCTAAACTTGAATCTCTTAGCGATTTTCGGGACTTCGATAAAGAAATTCGAGGCTTCTATTTCTTTGGCGGTGGCGCCCCAAGTCATGTTGTAGCCGAACATGTGCGCGAGGATGGCGGCGGAGATGTGGAGGGAGAGGCCGCCGAGGAAGATGGCAAGAAGGAGGGTCCATTTGAAATTGAGAAGAACTGCATAGGGCATGGGTACTCAGTAATGGGCCTTTGAATACCAGCAATGGCATTGTAGAGAGAGAACGTACCGTTTCCGAAGAACCCTTTACGCTCCACAGGCCGACCCTCCTCGTCGAAATGATCTTCATCCCTATATCGCATAGCCGCCAATCCAAAATTCCCTAGCCCATTAAATACAATAACGATCGAGAACCACACTTTCCAGCTATCAATGTAGTATTTGTCCAGGTAGCCATTGAACCACCCAATGGCAAAATAATTCGCCGTCGTCATGATCCATGCCGCACCGATGGCGTAATACGTGCCTATATAGCTGATGATAGTAATCTTTGACGTGACGCGGATATTGGAGAAGAGAAAGCGCCGGAACAGAGGCGTGAAGGGGCCGCGGATCGGCCAGTACATAATAGGATGGAAGAGAAGCTCGTTGCATCCATAAGCGTACTTCTCCCAGCGGGCCAACTCGTCGTACACAGTCAAGGAAACACCCTCTTTGAAGCCATCGCCGGCCCAGGTAGCAAGACGAATGATGTATCCCTGACATTGCAGACGAAGAGACATGTCAAAGTCCTCGCTGACCATGTTCTCAGTCCAAAACTTCTCCTGACCTTCGTCGTCTTCCCAAGAAACTTGTTGGATAGCTTCCCAACGGAGTATGGCGTTGTGGCCGACGAAAGGGGCTACGTCGCCATTGGATACCGTGTAACGGATGGCGCTATAAATGAGGTTCGTGAAGAAAGTAATGCCGTTCTCGAAGTATGTATTTGATATCTGCATGACACCGGAAGAGAACTGCAGGATCCCTACCTCGGGAGACTGGTGCATTTCGGAGGCTGCATCAAGGAGGCAGTCGGTTGGTACGCGAGTGTCGCTGTCGACTAGGAAAATTTGTCAACTAGACATTCAGGGGATTAATTCGAGGCTCTTACCTAGGAGGATGTAGTCACCAACGCGGATATTACCACTTGCCCAAGCTTCTGGACGTTCCTCAAGAACTTTAGCCAGCACTTGTTCGTAAAGAACGTTTTCGTCGTTCTGGGTCCAACTGGCACCGCGAGGATGCTCCCGTAATAGCTCTTCTAGCCGACAGGATATTCCAAGGCCGTAATTCATATTAGAGGCCTGATGAAAAAATTAGTGAGAAATTATTTGGGAACAGATACCGCAAGCTTGCCTTCTTGAACTTCCCTTTCCTCTCAAAAGGCTTTCCGTTCACCATCGTACCAATCTTTGGTCTAGCGGTCCATCCAATGCCATTATCAGCATAGAAGTCGATTCTGGCCTGCCTCTCCTCTGCATCAATGATCTGCAGCCCGTCATCATTAACAAACATGTTTGCTGAGCCACCCTGAAGCTCATAAGTCGATATGGCCGCCTTGATTGACCTAATAGTGGGTGCAATAGTTGCTGCCAAGCCTTCCTTGTATACTGGGCATTCGATGGTAATATGTGGGAGCTCGCCCATTAGGCGTGGTGATTTCTTGGCGGAGTAGAAGCGTGAGTTCAGTTTCATTTGGCGACAGGGCCCAATTATCTGTGCAACACAGCCAATGACAACCTGGACGAAAAACTTTGGTTTTGACAATCAGCTCGACTGTGATACGTTACGTTATGATAGGGAACTTACCAGCGTAAAAAAAACTTGAACCGGCGTCAAAGCGAGGAATGCCAGACGAAGCATGTTCCTATCGACAGAAATTTCGATGGCTATCTGTCGATATCCTGCACCTATCACGGTGACGATGAGAGTCAAGGTCAATGCCACAAGTATGGTGTTTATAAGAAAGGTGGGCCGCTCCTGGGGCACGACCAGACCAGTTTCAGAATCAACTTCTATGACAGCCACCCGTGGTGCCTTCTCTCGATCTGCTATTATCTTACCACCACTTCCATTGCCAGCCCACACCAGACCTGTCAACTTCTTTTCAATATTGTCGGCGCGAGCAATTATGTGCAATGGATCATCATCCCACACGACAAGTAACCCTTCCGAAGCAACAAAGGCAGCGTATTGCATCTTCTGAGCTCTTGCAAGGTCGGCGAGCGTAGATACGACTTGGACCGAGAGGCCTCTGTCATCGAGTGGCACAGTAGTTGCGTTAGGATTGTAGGCAAGGAAGGTCTCGACGGTACCTGAAGTGACGGTAATTGCACACTAAATCCATGTTAGCTTGAGGTGACCACAATGTTCTCTTACCGACTCACCTGAGGGTTGAGTGCAGCAATGGCGGTGGCTAAATGCGAGCCAGACTCTGCGAGAGAAGCAGGGTAGGTTGCGTATTGCGCTTGACCCTTGCGGATAAAACAGCCTTCCTTGTTCGTGGAGAGATCTTGGACCCATTTGCGCTTAGCTTGCTCTTGAGATATATAGTTGGCCATTATCTCAAACTTGAGGTTCTTCATCAAGCCTGAGTTTCTCGTAGATGGTGTCGAAGATGCCATCGATCCTCTTGATTGGGTATGGTCTGGCGCGCCATTGTTTGCCAGTGGCTTAGGGGTCTTCTCTGATATCGGCTCTTGAAGGGTAGCTGGGGTATGAGTGACTGACTTTGGCATGAAGAACTTGAGCAACCCGATCATGGTCGCTACTAACGGGCTTTAAAGAGCGTTAAACATAAATGTCTGCCAGAAGCTGCGGATAGTGAAGAAGAATTTTTTTTGCAAAAGAGTGTAAATGAGGCTCAAATCTTTGTATACTAGATGAAGGGTAGACGATCGGCGGGAGGCTCAACGTCCTTTAGCGAGCGTTGGAAGTGAATTAGGATAGAGGTTGCACATCTCGGAAATAAGCATGCAGGTTCTGGAACGGCGATATTCTGGGCCTCAAGAAAGAATGCAGTATCCCGACCACAGCTGCGATGATCGATATCGAGAGGTTCTTTGGGCGTAAGGCAACAGATGATAAGAGTACAGTGCGAAATGGAATCCGCCTATGCAGGGCGAACAACTGCTCTCAAGCTTGTCAGAAGCTGAGGCCGCATGTTGGCCGAGCATTAGTGCTGGTCTCGAAGTCGTTAGTACTAATGTAGAGTTTGACTGTGGTAGCACCAGCGAGTGTCTAAACTCAGTAATGGGAATCTAAGGCACGCTTAGACAATTCGAGCAATAGAGGTTCTATGATTACCATATTGGTATTCGCACAACTCATGATAACCGGGCCGACTTGGTTTGAGGTAATGATAGCAAAGTGTGGGGGGGTGAAGAACAGGAGTTAACCCAGATTCCAGAGTACATGCTTGGAAAATCCGGCTGACCACCGAATCATACCAATATCCGCTGGGATGAGAGTCTCGCAGAACCAGCAATCACCGGAAACCACTTGAATGGTATCCTGGATAGCTATCGTGTCAATGCAGTCACAAAATGCCACTCAAGCTCAAAGACAGCCTTCGTATTTCTCTCAAATTTGGTAACCACAAGATAGGGCACGAACCAACAAATGCCAATAGGTCTCTGCTGAACGTGCACGTAGCCTTGAGAAACGGAGGCAAATCACTCTTTCACAAATGAACAGACTCAAAGATCTTACAAAAGCTGTAGAGACGCAGACATCTAGGCTTCGGAAGCTTTGCTTACGCAACGAGCGAAGGGGTGTATAGTAAGCCAGATACGGCAACGGATACTCACTTTTGAGGGGCAGGAGAGACACTATTGATGGAGATAAGTGGAGCATCGACGGTGAAGGTGGAGAGGTCGTTCGTCAAAGCACTAAGTTCCACCTGGGGTGTACCAGTATACCGGGTAATAGCCGTGGTGGCTCAAAATGCAACCTGTTAGAGACAGCATACCGCCTTATCTATTCATGGAATAGACTAACGATGCATGCAGATGCATGTGCAGATCTGCTTTCCCGGTGTTTAGTACGGGTGCGTATTACTGCCCCACCATTTTAGAGGAAGGCTGTTATCTTGACTTATCGTGAAGGCAAGATTTTCGTTTTGAGGCCGCAAGTCTTCCTTTCAAATTTCGAAAGCGAGTTTAACCGTACAAGCGCACCGATCTATGCACCACTGAAGATTTGTCGCACCAGACCATGAGTGGTACGCCTGAGACTGACGTCTCTCCAATGGCAATTTGTAACTCAGAATCTTCTGCTTTGAATACATGGCGGTAGCTGAAATTGCTCTCAAACTTGGCCCATGTGGGAGTTCATCGACAAGACGGAACAATTACCGGGAGATCTCCGTATGCGCATTAGGTGTATTGTGATCTGGCATTGGATTGGCGATGCTCGGATGCAGCAACATCGTGGCTGGCGTTGTGCATGTATAGCTTCCACCTGCCACACAATATTCCCTAACCTGCATTTCTTCTGCGTGTTATCTTCTCCCAATTATGTTGTCAGCGGTATGCAAGTGGTGCACCTCGATCTTCTTGCTGTACATTCTCGTATGAATCGACTGGTCATGCTTAGACCAATCGTGGCGGACTCAGACATGTCACTTCTAATGAGATCATTCCGGCTACTCCTGCCAACAGCCGTTGCGCTGCCATGTTGTAGCTGGCCATCAGACCCACGCCACTGCCACGCTTATGCAGCCTCCAGCTCGATCTTGGGCCATTGAGGATTGTGATACGTTGAGATGGTTGTTGGCATATTTCCAATTAGGAAGGTGATGATGCACGTCAAGGCTTGTTGATGCGGAAAGGAAAGCGGCCAATATTACTAGCGCCAGTAGAATACGGCGCCTTTCCACATGTTCTTCGCAAGCACCGCGAGAGACGAATTACAGTGACATTTGTTGCTACGTTATGTTGCCTGCATGACTATTTGTAATTGGCGCGATCATGAGAGCCATGACTTGTGGGAACAAGGTATGTAGAGATGTACCATGCTTTCAGCTAAATCTACAAGTGCGCAGTTGACGAAACGTGACAGGCCGAGTGTCGACAAAGCAGGTAAAACATTTGATGTGTCCCAATCTCCCAAAGCGGGCTTGATATCTTATGTGTACGAAAGCGCTACCGCGATTTGTGTAAGACGAGTCTCCTGACTGCCGACTTTAGCCATACGAACACGTAGCCAAACTATGGGTACCATGACTCCACTCTTATGGGAATTTCAATTATGATATGGTCGGGCAACATGGCGGTGTAAAACATGCTATCTAGCATTGAATGCGAGTGAGTATATTCTTGGCTTGATTGGCAATTGCTCATGTGTATGGTTTGTTTAGCCTAAACCAAGATACTCAACATGAGTGAGGCTAATCAACACGGTTGTTGTCCAACCACCTGGTAAGAACGATCTGTACCGTGCTCCTAGACTTTCGGATAACTTGAACAATATAGCAGCAAAGTATCCATTACTGTTTCTGAAAGGGTGCTCTAGTCTACTCTAGTGTAGAGATGCTTGAGGGCCGCCCCAACGCCTGGCTATACGCTCGAAAACACAAAAGGACATTTCAACTGGTGCTTCTCCGTCTAATCAAGTTGTTGCCACATCTGCACCTTACTCACCACCATCTGTGCCCCATCGCCCCACGTAGGTAACCATTGCTCTCTCGCATCCCAGAAATCCTTCTTTGCTGTCAAAGAATTGTCCACCCAAGGCTTGCCACCTGCGCCATCTTGAAACCAGCCATTGGTCGCACCTACTGCCACGTTCAATATCAAGTAAAACTCCTGATCGAATGGTGCATTGAAGCCTCCGTCTACCCAAGGGTCGGTAATTGTGGTACCATTGGAAAGAGAGAGCGGAAATTGGCCTCGAGCCCACAGTCCTTCTGGTGTGAAGGGATTATAGAGAACCTGCATGAGGCGGGTGTCTACATAGGTGAAAATATACTTCTGACTCCATTCCACGCCGAAGGTGTGTTCCCTGGCAGCGAAGGTGGTGTGCAGGGCGCTGAGTTTATTGTTTGTGCGCCAAAATGCATCATCCTCTGTATAGGGACCCCAATGGAGTGCACTTGAGATGATGTTATTGCCGCCTTGCGGATAGGTGTAGTTGTTTCCTCTTGATTCAGCAATGTCGATTTCACCAGATGCGGGCCATGGACCATAGGTACTATTGAGTGGGAGCAGCCATATTGCTGGCCAAAGCCAATCACCAGATGGAAGCGTGGCCGTGACCTCAATACGACCGTACTTGATCGTTGGACCATTCCTAGTAGTGATGCGGCCGGATTTGACTGGTGGAACAATGGTCCCGTTCGTCGTATTAGTGACGGCGTTGCAGTCATAGAAGGTTGTCCCGGTGCAGGATGCCCCGAGACTCAAGTTGTTGTTGGTGGTGATGAGAGTCTCGTTTTGTAGAGTAGGCTTGATATAAAGTCTGCCGTCTTGTACGTAGACATTTTCGTCGGTGTTGGTAGTCTGATCAAACAAACCATTCCTGGTAGACTGTTTAGTGAGCAGGCTAGGGCTCATGGATTAAGCCAAATTACCCATATCCGCCAACTTGTGCTTCCTTAAGCCACACATCAGTATTGAATCCTTCAGACCAGTCTTCATCTAGCACAAGCTTGTAGTCGTGGTGCACAACAGTTTGAAGTCCGTCGTACACAAGAAACCCTGCAAGGGCGAAGCCTAGCGCAAGACCTATCAAGGGAATTATGGTAACCCATTTCTCCCTTGGGTCTTTCTTGGTCTTCCAAGAGTGAGGTGCTTCGCCCTTCTTGACACGGCGGGAACGGAAATACTTCTGGCTCTGTCTCTGCTGATGCAATTGTACTGCTGAGGAATTGCTGGAAGTGCCTAACGGACTTGTGTTGAAAGGGTTCGGCGGGACATTCAGACGCAAAGGTGGATTTGGATTGATGCTGTCAGCGTCGTCCACGATCTCTGGAAGACCTGGTGATGCACGGTGGCCGTGAGTTGGAGCTAAGGAATAGATACTAAGTGATTCTGATGATCCAAGGTTGAAGCCGTCTATAGGGCGCTCCTCTGCCATCTTGACTTACGAGATGTTCAAAAATCTTCCAAGCAAGTCAGCGGGAGCAACAGAGTGCAAAAGGGACTTTTGTGAGAGATGGAACAGAGAAGAGCGATAAGCAAAGGCAATGATATGGTCAGGTCCAAAAAGTACAAGAAAGGTACCGCACGACCACAGTAAAGGTCCAGGCCATCATTTGGCTGCGCAGGAGTCTGCATGACTTGTGGCAAAGAGTGTCTAAGGTAGCCCCGCGTTGCTCAATCCGGATTCCAGCTCTCCCTGATTTTCGGACAAGCCAAACACCAACCACGACAATGCCGTAAAAGGAAAGACGATGTTGTACATGTACCAAGAAATATACTGCGCTAATCGTGTGTGTCTCGGCAAAGGAAGCCCCAGGCACAGGTAAGTTTGTGCATTTCACTTAAAAGTGGGCCTGATAAATTTCGTAAGATCCGCAGGTAGCTCCTGAGATATAATACGGCTACTGCAGGTAATACGTTAGCGCCTTACTATTCCGGGAAGACAGCAGGCCCGAAGAGTGATTGTTGACTTACGTGCGCATGTGGGGCCATTGGATATGCGCATGCCAGCAATCTTCCAACGGATCTCCAAGTATTCACAAAATAAACGTTTGGATGTGTTGTCGGGGCATATGACCAATGGACATGTTGAAGGACAGAATCCCTTCTGTAGGGTAAAATCGCCGGCGATGCATCAGGCGCCTATCCGTCACCTGTGATGCGGGGAGCTTCTATTAGTCACTGATTGAAACACAATTGCGAGTGCGCTTATGGAAGATTCAGGTGAATACGAGCTGCAGGTTCTGTATTTTCTGCCAGCCAGCTCGTCAAAATCGAACCATTGAGGATGCCTGGATATGTCCATCGAGACGTTGTCCGTCTACGTTTGTTAGCAGCGCGAAGGACGTGACCTGCACGTAGAAATGTCGTCAATACCTCCTTCGAGCTTTCTTCGTGAAAAAGCGGTCAACCTGTCCTGTACGACGGAGAGAATCGTGGTGCTTTGAAAGATCTGGTGCAGATCTGGTGAAGATCGTAGCTCTGAAAAGACCGTATCAGCTGCTGGTTCTGCTCGAGAAGGAGGCAAGCGTTGCTTTCACGGTGAGGGTAGCTTTATCCACAGCTTCAGAAGCTGTAAAGTCTCCTGACTGGTTGGTGGTGTTCCTTGCTACGGAACTGTAGACTCAAAGAAGCCCTATTAGGATTATGCCATTGGCTAATAATCGTGACTTAGGATTTTTAGCTGCTCGATGAGTGCTGAAAGCGATGGCTCGTCTGTAAGCCACATCAATATGAGTATGGGTGCTGCTTGGACGATCGCCCCAAGTACCACAAAACCATGCTGTGTGCTGCGAGGGTTTCCGTTCCGTGATCTTGGTTCTCTTGGCACAATGCGAGCCAATGGCTGAGGTAGATTCGTCTCGACAGGAGGCTCGGACACTTATAACACAAGTCCAACAATTGTGGGCTTTGGCTTGCAGGCCCATTATCGAAGTATTCCACCATTATAAGATGTCATGTTGCTTCTTCAGAATCAAAGTCCGGGGGCAACATGAGTTTTTGCTCAATGGTACCAGATAACATGCCGAAGCAGGAAGAAGGAAGAGGCCACGTTGAAATTGCCTGCTATATTCATTAATGTTGTCCTGTATCACTCAACTCCAGATGTTTGCCAATCCGATTTTGTTCCTGTTCCTTTGGCTTATTATTGCATTTTTTCATAATATCAAGTAGACGCAGGCTTTTGGCTGCCGTGAGGATCAGCTCGTTTCTATTTTTGCACAAGAGAATATGACGGTGGATTGATCATATGCCTCATCATCAATGTACAGGCTTTAAGCAATTCGGTCTGATTTGGTCGAGAAATCTATTGCTGACTCCCATTAGATGCTCGGAGTAAGGGGTTCTGGGCACTCCAAGGGCTTGGCAAGCTTTCCTAGCCTGATTAGGGCAGGCTACAAAGGGTTAGATTGAGGGAGGAAAACACTGGCGCCTTAGCATCGATGGTTGGGCTAAGGAACGATTCCAGAACGGTCAATTTCACACAACCCCTCATCCCCAAGGCAAGGTATAGCGCATAGAATTGCCCAAAATACCATAAGCCCGATGCTAATGTTCGTCATAAGGAACCCTTGACCTTTGTTCAGGTCCAAGCCAACGGTGTTGCCGACTCACAAGAGGACTGATAAGATTGAAAATGCAGTTCTAGAATGCGAGTTCCATCATTCCCCGCACGTAGCCTGCTTGGCATCGAGAATTAGATATTCAGCTCCACGTCTATTATCGACTACTCTCCAATCATGACCCGCAAAGCTCTGAGGAAGGATATAATCAGGAAGCATTAAAGCTTCGTCTCAGCTGCCCCGCAAACGTGGTCAAAAGCATTGGCTGGGTCATAGCTAGGGCTTCACACGAGCCATGGGTGAACCATAAGCATACAATTCCCCAATTGGGGTACCGAATCTCACAGGAACTATATAAGGTGCCTCGAGGTCTGCGTCTGCCATGATTGTTCAAACTCCAACGCAGACCAGACAAACCTAAATGCAACCCCAAAAGCCTCTCATAGCCCCTGTCCATACCACATACCCCCCAGAAAGACCCCCATCTCCGCCCCACCTCCCCAAAATGTCCTACCCCACCCAACCAGCCTTCATCCACACCGGCGACTGGGACGACGAAACACGCTCCCACCCCGCCATGAAATTCATGGAAAAATTCACCCGCAACGGCATCGACAAGCGCTCCTGGACAACCGGTGTCCCCGCCACAGAATGGCACGTCCCGGACTACACGCTCTACAAAGCCAACGGCGAAGTAGTCCACGGCGCCGAGAAGGCCTGGAATGAAGGGATTGCTGAACTTTACGCGCCGTTTCTGGCTCATCTGCATGAGCCGAATTTTTGTGTCGTTTGGGAGACTGAGGAGGGGTGGGATAGTATGTATATACTTTTTACTTTACTACAAGAAAGAAAAAAGAATGAAGAAGGGAAAATGCTAACGTGAATGCTCCTTTTTTTCCCCGCAGTGCTAGGTCAAGCAAACATGTATGCGAATTTGCACGCCCCGGGCAATGAGTCCAAGGTCAAAGACGGCAGTGGTAAGCAGTGGGATGTGGTGACGCCGTCAGCGTTCCATTTCGCGTACGTGAAGGATAGCAGGGCGAAGCATGATGGCGTGCGGTTGCAGAGTACACGCATATTTGCGGATTCGGGCCCGGCGCTTATGATGATGTTGAAGAGGGGACAGTTGAAGCCTGCGGATTTGGGACTGTAAGGGAGAAAGTAGGTTTAGGAACGGGGAGTGTGTCGAGAGGTGTTGAGGTCGGGGTATAGTGTATGTATTGTAGAAATTGAACATATGGATTGAAGCTGATGACCGTTTCAGTATGGGGTATTATGTGCTGCCCTTTCCCGCCAAATAACACGCCGATCTGTGGATACGCTGCTCAAAATGCCCTCATCTTGCCCAGACTCTTCGCTGACCTCCCTGGTGTCGAATTAAGTTCATTGTGTACAAATCTCTCACCCCTATCTTTGTCCGTCACCACCGTGCCCTTGTTCTGCCCAGCATTATCACCTTCGCCGCGCCCAGCTTTCAATTCTGGCTTTTCTCTCTCAGAGTACGGAGGGACATCTACACCAGCGTCCTTGCAGCGCTGAGAAAGCGCCTCCTCTTTATCCGTCTTTCCCTTTCCATGCAAGATCCTGAGCAATGCCTGCACCGTCTTCTGTGTTACGGGATGCGCAAGACCAAGTTGTTCCTCCTGCACCTTCAAGGCTATTTCTGACATCTCTTCATCTGCGAAAATGCAGCCTATGGTAGCGAGCTGGTGCCAGTCCTCCTGGGTATCGTAGATGCCGTGGCGATAAAGCGACTTGAGGTACCTTCGAAGGGTTTTCAATGCTCGCTTTGATAGATTTTGAGCCTCTTCGATCTGCCCCTGCGCCAAAAGAAGACGCGACAAAGGCGCAGCCCCAAGGAATGCCAGGTCTGTCCATTGTGAGCCTTGATCCAATACTCTTTTGAACATTGACTCTGCTTCAACAGTTCGACCTTGCTGCTCGACAACAAACGCCAGGGCAGCAAGAGTGCGCCCAAGATCATTTGGCCGGTCAGGTATCCGCTCAAGTATATCTACTGCTCGCGAAAACAAGACCTCAGCGTCTCCGAACCGCTCCATGTCGACAAAAACCCCTGCAAGGCCATTCATTGCGTTGATTGTAGACGAATGGCTTGCCCCGTGAACCTTTTCCCCTTCCGTCAGAACTGCTCTCAGAAGGCTTTCAGCCTCCAGAAAATTTCCTTGAAAATTGTGTAAGCGACCTAGATAGTACCTTACGCGTAAAATAGCATGAACAGACATATCTATGAGGCTTTGTGAGCAGGCGTCAGCCCGAGTTAGTAACAGGTCCGCTGCGTCCAGATGGTATAAGTCGAATTTCAATTTACCCAAATGAAAAAGGATTTCTCTATAGTTTCCTGATGTTCTACTCGTGGTTTCTAGGACTTCTTCGTATAACGACTCCGCTTCCATGTATCTGCCTTGGCGTGTATAGACCGCAGCCAAAATACCCTGCCTTTCAAGGGTTCGATCGTGTTCTGTACCGAATCTTATCTTCATGGTGTCTACAACCCTTTCCATGAGCGTCAAAGCTTCTTCATGCCGGTCCCCAAGTGAATAGAAGTCCGCAAGTCTGGCCATCGCTCCCAATGTATCTAAGTGTGTGTCTCCTATATTCTCTCGGTGTAACTTCAAGGTCTGCTCTAGGAGACTCCCAGCTTCTGGAGTAAATTCGCTATATGATGTTAAAGCCAAGGCCTTCTGGTTTGCTAAGAAGTCCAAATCCTTTACTCCATGATGCTTTTCTTGAAGAGGCAATAACTCTTTTATTGTTTCAATGGCTTTTGGACTACGGCCTCTACAACTTAGATACGAGGCTACTGCTCTGCACACCCTGGTCAAATCGATATTACACCCTTGCCGTTCCATCTGAAACGCAACCAGGGACCGATAATGAGGCAGAACCCTTTCGTACAAAGACCAACTTTCCGAGGAGAGCCAAGGCTCTTCTGCAGCAGAAAACACATAATCCACGGTCGCAGCTGCCATTCGAAAGCACAGAGAATCGCACACACTTTGCCTTGCTCTGTGACGGATCATAAACCGCACAAGGTCGTGTATCCTTATATCCCTACCGTCCTCAGAGGATTGATGAGTCAAGAATGAGGATTTTCGGAGCAATTGTATGGCCTTTGGGAATTCTACAGGATCATCCAGCAGTTTTGAAATCTCTAAAGCACGCGAATCATTGATATCATCGTCCTGGCTATTGCACATTGATGCCTGAGTCTGCCCGGTGACAACGTCAATCCTGGAAGGGCTGCCTGCTCGACGATGTAGCTTATCTCGCAATTTCTGCATGAACCGCCGTTTAGAATGGTGCAAAACGCCCTTGTGCATTGGTATGGGTGGCTCAGACAACTCGGGTTTCCTCTCTTCAGAGTATGCTCGTAGATCTCGAATGGGATAGGCACCTTGTTTGATCATGTCTAGTTCTATACTTTCGGGATCAAAGAAGGATAACATCTGAAGAAGAAGGCTTTTCAAAGGGCACGCTGATGCTAGTTCGTCCAGCTTAGAGGAGAATGTGATCATCACAGACCGCTGCTCATATTTCGAGAGATGGTTGTCCCAACTCAAAACTTCCATCGCGTGCTGATCCTCAAACAAATATAAGATGTAGTCGAGGCCTTTCAGATGTTGATTAGCAAAGGATGCTACATGCCCGATAGCAAGTGGTAGACGACCAACGGATTTGACCAATTTTCCAGCCTTGACGATCTGAGATGCTGTGTCGTCTGGCTTCGCACCCTGAAGCTCGGCTAAAAGAAGATTGCTTGCATCCGCGGGACTAAGGACATCCAACTCCAATAGTCCTTGATTCAAGTCGCTACTTACCAAGGCGCTGGCAACGTCACTACTACGCATAGTAAAAAGTATAGCTCCATGTCCATTGCTGCGTGGCAAGTGCTCCCGTAGGAAAGGAACCGACCCTTCATTGACATTGTCAAGCACCAATAGCCACGACAGAGGAAAGTCATGGCCTGTACCCTCCAGCCACCTTTGAGCAGCTGACAACCTTACATTCTGATCCATGTGGTCTCGATCAACGTGGTCAACGATGTCAAGGATCTTGCACAAGCCCTGAGCCACCTTCTCCGTAGTCGCTGCTGACGTCCAGAATATCATGGGGCCGCGTGCTTGGTCGAAGCTTTCCAAGCTGTATTTAAGAGCGAGTTGGGTCTTTCCTAAACCAGGCATTCCTACAATGGCACACCGCGAGGGTAAATTGTCCGGCCTTGGAGTCAGCATAGATCTGATCTCAATAAGCTCCGATTCACGACCCGTGAAGTGAGCTGTCAAGATTCCCAGTGGTGCGTCATTGACTGGTAAAGATTGGTCCTTGATGCCATCGTTCCTTGGATGGCTCCAATGGCTCCGAACCTCTGCAGACTTGTTAGATCCAATCGTCATAACAACGCAAAGTAACGAAATCAAGTATACAACTCGAGGAGTTGCTGAAAGCATAATGAGTTGGCAGTTTAACAAACGCGAATCTCTTATTGTGAGAACGGGGTCTGTCCAGCGCCCATTAAGCCCAGAAAGCTCAATTCAAAGGAAGCATTACCAACAACGATCTTATCCAAAACATGGAAAATAATTGAGTTGTTTTAGGAGAAGTTGTTAACACACATTTTGAAGATATATGCAAAACAACACATATATAGGTAATGACACTGAAGATGACTTGCTTGTTGGATACTACTGGGTAGTAAGTGCATAAGTCTTCAAACTCTGTACATTATTCACATACTCCGATTATCAAAAACGAAGCCAAGAGTCAATTCGCATCCCATAATCGAAACAATGCCACAGGCCTACGGCCAGGAGACACGCATTCAATTTCAATTGAAGGCTTATAACCATCAACATTGCAAGTATACGAGAATGAATTACAAATCTTACCTCTGCGGAATCTTTCCTGTCTATGGATCTCTCGTTCCTGCTCCGTGCCAATAATCTTCGTCGCATGCATGTGCTCTACGCATGCAGCTTGCTCAACGAGCTTCCCTGCCTTCTCTAGTCTGGCTATGCTAGCATTGAGATCACCTTGAAGCGAGTTCCAGACAGATCGACCCAGTGTGTCTAACGGCCCTCGCTTACAGAGTCGGATAACCACCAAGGCCAGAGACACGATAGAAGCGTATATATCCACCAGCGGTTGCCTGAGTAATTGGACCTCAGACGTGCCGTATAGCTTCGTCAAGCTTCCGAGTATTGGTAATGATCTTCCCAAGTCATGCAGCGTTTGATTGATCATTTCGAAGCTCTTATCGATATCCTGTGCGATGATCATGAGGACCTTCAATGACCCCCACACCAAGCCCACGATGTTGAGGCCTAAGGCTTGAGGTGAAGATTGAGCGATCATGTCGATGGCACCAACATATCTTTCAAGCTTCTTGACGGTTGATGGCACTATGCTATTGATTCTGCGCTTAGCCCGAGTTTGCCCTTCAACTCGCCGCTTGTTCTCTTCTTCGATAATAACGTGGAGGTCTTCTGGTCGTTCCATGCCTGAAATGATATTGTAGTATTCGTCTGGTAGCTTGCCAGAGGCGTGGAGAGCCTTGACCTCCTCCATTGCCTCATCGTAGATCGTCTCGAGGGTATACGATTCGGTTGTTGCCCTGCTGGAGGTGGCTAAATGGCCGGTTTGTGCGCACAGGGCGGTATCCATTGTATTCTTGAATGCCGTCAGTGTGTCGGATAGAGCCGTAAGACAGCAGAGCCCCGGCCTCGTCGAGGTTGGCAACGATTCTGGCACTATCTTATCACCTTTTCAACATCACATGGAAGAGATCGCTTTTCTCTCGGCTCCTAGCGTAGAAAACTCCTCATCTCGAGTCCGGCGTCGTCTGTAGGTTACATGCTGGATGGCAGAGGGAGGGGCAGCGCTCTAGAATCCTGCCTTCAGCCTCATCGCCTCAACGACCAATCATGGAGGTCAAGCAGCGCAGGCACCTATCGTCATGCAGGGCATATGGTACACAAAACCATACCCTGCCCATGAGAAACACGACTACCCCAGTGACATGCAATCATCGGCTTCAAGAGATGGCTAAGCTATTCGCGTGAATGAGTGTCTGCTGTTTGAGGACAATGCTACCAAAGCTTCTTGGCTCTCCAACACTCGTTAGCGCCATCACTACGCCACAGTTGACACCTAATGAACGATTTCTGTCCCTTGCGATGATATCTCGCTCAGTGGAAAGGTGTACATTTTGTTCTAGTGATTGGTCTTTGAGCTTTCAGGTCCTGCAAGCTTACCTATTGACGGATATTTGGGGCGTTTCAAGGGTCCAATTGGCTATTCTACACACACATCGTCTATTGAAAACGCTTTTTGGGAGCATGTTCGTGCCCATGACGTAAGAGCCACGGAAAAGCATTGTATCGGTCAATTTAGGCTCAAATAAAAGGGCCACAGGAAGCCTCCGAGCCCGCTTTATATGTATCCCTGGATACTGAAACTAATCAAGCATTGACAGTGATCCCCAAACCGCCTGAAAATGCCCAAGAGGAACGCCTTGCCCTCTATATGGGGCATATGCCAACCGACAACCCTCTTACACTCCACTATCTATCGATGCCATTAATGAAAAACATTATCTTGACCCATTAGACATTCCCATATTCAAGGTCTTGAATCAAGCAATCATCCACCAAGCGCCTCCAATGACTGATATCAGCACCAACGTAGTCAATACCCCCGCACCCGCCTTGTCCTTCCCCGTGATGGATTCCGTAGAGAGAGCTGGGTTGGACGAGGAGCCCGATCCTCCTCCAGCAGCGGGATTGCCTTGGCTGGTACCACCAGTCTTATTCGTGACTGGCACGGGGACTTGAGCGATTAGATTGGCTTGTATAACTTCCAAAGCGCTCATCTGCTGCCCCACGCCCATAGTCCCATCCCAAGTTGCACCAGCTGTCCATTTTTGACCACACATTTGGCCGTTGGGACCACCGGAGCATTGTAATGCGGCAGCCGTGGCTGATTTTTGGAGCAAGTTCATGACAGTACCGTTTATGAAGGGTGCATATTTTATTGATGCTGCCATCCAGCGGGAGAGGTAGGCTTTGAAGGAATAGTTGTCGGTATCGCAGGTGTTGGTGGGCTCGCAAGCGACTTCATACATCACGCCGTTCTGAAAAAAGATGCTGGTGGCGTTGAGGATGCCATTGATTCTTTCTGCCCATAAAGCTGATCCGTTGGTCTATAAGGTCACGGTCAGTAATGGCAAGCATGATATTGGAGAGAAAGACGGAGGACATACGTAGTTGTACATATTGGCGGCACCTAGTAGAAAAACTCCGGGATTGTAGGTCCATTGAAGCTTATTGATGTCGCTGCAGTTGAGTGTTGTGTGGGCTCCGTCGTAAAAGTGATAATTACTATCCATCAATTGAACAGCCTGAGTCCAATTGAACGTCTTTTCAGCCCATTGCGCGTAGGTGTCGTTTCCGGTATACACAGCTAGACGAGCACCCAGGTTGAAGAAACAACCATTAGAGATTGAATTCTTGTAGTCATACCCAGTATTGAAGGTGAAAATCTGCCATCTCAATCCACCGTTGCAATATTGTGTGTCCCACCGAGAGGCCTGATCGTTGAATACGGCTTGGGCCAGAGCGAGCCACTGCGGCTTGTCCGCTGGAGGATCAGGAAACTTCTGCTCTGCAGCGGCCATTGCTGCCATACCCCAAAACCCTTGATCGTCGTTGCCCTCCGTTTTGGTCTGATTGGGCGTCATGTAATCGTTATCAGGACCGACCTGCCAGAGCATGCCCTGAGTCACCGCGTCGTTGTAGGTGCTGTCGTTTGTGTAATAGTAGTAATCGATCAAAGAACCAAACATTGCGCCCGCTTCCCACCAGTAGTATGGGGCTGGGAGATTACCAGGAACATCGCCGGTGTGGTTTCCTGTGTAGTAGGTCATCATGTTGTAGGCAACATTACTGGCAGCTGCTTTTATAGAGTCTAAAGGGACCATGTTCAGCTAAATGCACATCTTTGGATCATTACGAGGCGTCCACTTACTTGGATCGTTGAGGTCCAGGGTTAGGCCGGCTGTGAGGGTGCTGCCAGCGAGGAGTGTAATGAATGTTCTTAATACCCATGAGGGGCACGAATCTCGACAGTGATGCATGAGTCGCATGTTGGGCATGAGTGGGCTAAGCCCTTTAATGGTAGTATATCGAGCAATATTCTCCCGAGACTGAGGCGCAAACTTCTTCAGTTGCGGTGGATTTCTTTGCAGTGACTTGGAAACTTGGCGTCTTTCGAAGCCCTATCAGTTTGATTGCGCGCTGGCCTACGAATGGCTCCCCGATAACCGCCCAATATTGTGTTCCTGTTGTTCTGATCTTTTGTCTCCTTAACTTGTGGCCAGGCTTTGGATACGCCGCAAGCGCCTGGCTTGTTTCACGATTAGCGGCTTGAGCGAATGACAGTCCCGCTGAACGAATGGACAGCACCACAGCGTGTGCGGTAACAGCAGTGAGGAGGTGTGGAGGTTGAGGAGAGAGAGAGTGGATGAAGACAGTGAGTAAGCCTCTGAAGATACGATGATACGAAATTCCCTGCTTGGAGATTACGCGGCGCACGGTAAATCGGGTTGCTAGGAGGCTAGTTCGTTCTAGGGGCGAATTGATTACCTTGCCTTTACCTAGGCCTGACGATACTCCTACTCTGCTGATTCCACAAACAAAGAACTACTGTGGTACGAGTACGAACGAGTATTAGGATTCTTGAGATGTGGCAGGTACGATATATTACGCGCATCTGGTAAATCATCAGCAATGACCGGCTCGTCACGGAGTCAAGGTCCTGCCCTACGTCCTGTAGGCGTTTAGCACAACTATGTAATATCTGCCAATGATTTGCTGTTTGGCTGTGAAAACTCGCACACGAAAGGTCACAGAATAGTTGGACTGTAGCCCGCAATTGGAACAAATGGGCACCTGTCTATTTCATAAGCTTAAAGCCGCAAACAAAGGAATTTAGGGGAGCCTTCCAGCCAAACGCGAATTCTGCGGTGGCGGAGTAGTATCACGTAATCATTTGCCAAGACCTACTCTGCTTTCTTTAGACCACGCCAAATCCTTCACCTGGCCATCAGCAAGGTCCATCAACCTCATCGCTCCTTTACCTTTAACGACGTCGTGACCACTCAACAAACCCACGAAGCTCACTCGCCGCATTGAGCATCACTCGTCAATAACCCGGAAACCTCAGCTTTGGGATCGCTCGATTCAGTGACCGGACACCTAACCCCAACTCCAGCCTTTTCGCCGCGACTTTCCATCATCACCACACCCATTCGAGCCCCTCTGTCAGCTCTCACATCTTTGATTTTACAAAGCGACATACTTGACGACAACAATAGCATCAATGGCAGGTCGCGAGCAGCCATATGACCCCTACATTCCTTCAGGCAGCTCCGGGCAGGGTGGAAATGCACAATATGAGGGTGGAAACACAAGGACTGCTGCGATTCAATCGGTAGGTGGATTCAATCTCTCTACCCTCACTCAAGCAGGGTTTGGTGAATTTTCGTCGAGATCGATACACTGAGTGTCGGTTCGATGAGGTGACGGATCTTATATGGGTCAAATGATACTATGGCGATTCAAAAAGCTATGAGCTATCTGGCTTAAAATCTGCAACCTCTATGGTCATTGATCATTATTTTCAATGCTTTGTGGCCCGCTCTTTCCGATATTGATTACTACGATGTTCAGGTGCAGTCCGCTTTTAGGCAACGTGCATCTCCTGCGAACAAACCCATCACTGACAGTGTAAGCTTTTTGCGAGATCAATTTACTGATATGTGTCCCATTTATAGCAAATTGACGACACAGTCAACGTGATGAAGAAAAACCTCGAATCCGTAGCCCAGCGCGGCGAGCATATTGACCAGCTCCAAGACAAATCCGAGAACCTCAATCAGTCCGCCCAAGGCTTCCGTCGAGGCGCGAATAGGGTGCGTAAGCAGATGTGGTGGAAGAATATGAAGATGAGGATGTGGATCATCGTCGGAATCATTGTGCTTCTACTCATCATCATTATCCCGAGTGGTAAGTTCAAAGACCACCTCAGTGTATGAGAATAGCTGCTGAATGAGATTCCACAGTGGTTGCATCGAAACATCATTAAATCAGAGTCCGACGATGAAAAGATGCATGGAATGTTTTAGGGAGCAAGGCGAGCGCCTGATACGCGGATTGCAAGAACTACGTTCTCAATTCAGATGGCCATGCTCCTCTGCCTCAGCCGTTCAAGCGTTTCATGGAAAGTGCGCCTTCTTTGCTTCTGTACTGGAATGAGAAATGGCGTCTGGTGTTTTGTCATTTCTCCATTGTACGAGCCCCCAGGTGTCATGCAACACGGGCTTGCTTAGTTTAGCGGTCACGAAGCTTTGTACATCATATTGGATGGAGAGAGAGTCCTTGCTTTAAATTAATAACCTTTTTCGTTGCCCCAACAAGTCATATACTGCTTTGTGATGATGACTGCCTCCGAGCTCATGCTTCTGGCGGAAGCACACCCACCAATCATGCCCATCCGATACCGACGAACTACTCATTTTCATACTTCGTGTACTCGGCTCCCTACTCTCCAGAGTACTCTCAAGAGTCTCCAATGCAACATAATTGTGGACTAGGGCTAGACCGAGGGATGCAAAACAACACAAGCACAAGATTGTCGTGACTGGTCTCAATCCAGGGTCCATGGATCTCGATATGAGTGAGGAGGAACATTAACGTCGCTCCTTGCCGCGAAACCCATTCATGATGAATGACCATCGAGACTACTACAGACGGACATTCCGGCGATCAGAGACCAAGTCTACTATCATTTCGTACATTTCAAAACCCTCATCATCATCACTCCCAGCATTCCCAACCAGTATCAATTTCAGCTGACTGATGTTCTCAGAAGCCTTATATCATCCACCACTTGACCGATGAAGCAACTCGTCCCCCTTCATGTGCTCCTGCTCGCAGTCTTAGACTCCTGATCACGCAGGCACCATCGAGTCCCTCGATTATGGAATTTGTCGTCTTGTCCTATTCAACGAAGAGCACCTTGGACCTGGACCCTAGCTAAATGTCCTATACCCTACCCGCATCATGTGACTTCCACGCTCCAGCGTTCTCAGATCCGAATGTTCCGCCTACGGTGATAATGATCTCAGAAAGGTGACATCCAGGCCGAACGGCCGTTGAACAGTCGCACTGGCTTTTGTGGAACGCAATATCAGAATTTGCGGCTGTCCATTCTTTGATCACTATTTGAAGTATGATTTAGATGACCCAAGGGCACATAGTTCGGCATGACACGTCACCTTCTATCAATCCAAAACTTCCTTTCGACGGCGCCAGATCTCGTTGCTACATTGACCCTGCATCTAGATGTTCACATAAAAGCGAAAATTGCTTCTCTTGTGAGACTTGAGGGTTGTTTACGAATGAATAGAGTCACGTCCCAGGTGAGCCTTCCCCACACTTCGCTGGCTACGCTATTCCCACCTCCGCCTATCGAGCACCCCAGGAACAATCAGTAATTAGACCGGCATAATAGAGCTATTACCCGGGAGCCAATTCTCGGCCGTCGAAAGCCTTACGAGGGAAGATTGGAAATCTCCAACAGGTCTAAATGTGTTTTTGATTCGCAGTTCTTACGGCTAAAGTAATAGCAATACATGAACACGCTGGATATCTCATATCGAAAATCTCAAAACTTCGAAAAAACGACCCACAACCCTCATTCACCTCCGTAATGATCCTCCGAACAATCCATACACACATCACACCCTGCTCCCTATTCCACTCGCGCCATTTTCCCCTCTCTTTCATCACACTTCAACCATCAACCTCTATCCTCAGACTCTGCAGGCGTTCCACAGCACACCACTCCCTCATAATCAACCCTCTGTACCCCATTTCCCTTTCCATATCCAGCCCAATCTCCTCTCCCATCTCGACTTCGATGTCGTTTCCCTCAACACCAACAGTCCTGACCCCAATATCCCCTTCCACCATCCCTACAGAACTTTCTGTAAAGATGAGCCACTCTTCTCCTTCTCGCTTCCAACCTCGCGGGATCAATGTCCCAGTTTAGAGTATTGGCTGGGATGAGGGGAGGTGGAGGAGTGAGAAGTGGATGAAATGTGGGGTGGTGGGAGTAGAGGGTAGGAGATGGTGATGGGGGTTGAGGGGGAGTGTGCGAAGAAGGGGTTGGAGGGGAGGTTTCTGGTGAAGATAGTGAGGCGGGGGAGACGGAAAATGGCAATGATGCAAGGAAAGAGGAGGAGAAACTGAAGCCAGCATCCTTGGATTCTGGACGGGAAATGGAAGACGAGCAGGATGTGTCAGATAGTGGAGTCCAGGCTTCGAGAGGCTGCGGCGGAGGTGGGATACTTTGCCAACTGGGCTTGGAGAGCATATCGAAGCCGCCACCCATGTCAAAGCTCCTATCGAAACGGAAACCAAAAGTCGGTGATGGCGCAGAAGTCGAAGTCCGAACGGGGTCGAGATCGATAATAACAGGCGCAGCAGACGGGGCCGACGCTGACTGGTTGATCAAGTCCCTGCCACATCTCCTCTTTACATCCTCGCGTCCCCTCCCCATCTCCTTGCCATTTCTCTTCCTCTTCTTACCCATCGGCAAGTCCATCGTCGGACACCCATGCACCCGCTCTTTCAACCCATTCATCACCGCCCCTCCCGCCACATCCTACATTCCCCCAACACCATCAGCCTCATCCTCATCCCCATCATCCATCCATCCCAATCACCAAAAAAAAAAAAGACTCACCACCATCCCCCCCCCAATCATCCCCCTCCTAACCCCCCACACCCCCACCTCCTCCCCCAGCAGCCTCCCCACCAACACCTTCCACTCAACCTCCACCCACCCCCTCGCCAAATCAACCTTCAACCCCGGTAAAAAAACATCGTTAACGCAGCCATACCAATTAACAACATGCATTGGTTTCTCAACCATGAGACGAGATATAAACCGAGAAGATAGATTAGCCAGAGCCATAGCTGTATGCATGTCCTGCGAACTTCCTGGATCGTGGGAAAGTGCGGGGGCGAATACAGCTGTTGAGGTATCAGAACCTAAACCTGTGGTATGCATGAATCTAAAAACGACATCATGATGAGGGGATGGGCGTGGTGTGAGCACTTCCACTGCCTTTTCTGATAATCGGGCAGCAGGATCGCAGATTTGGTATATATCTTGTGCTACACCCCATCTCATTAGCATACTATCCCCCCACAGTCGTAGAAACTTTGTCTTTCTTGTTTTTCTCATGTAAATTGTTGACGGAGGGAGGAGACGTACAATAAACCCCCACCCATATCTCCAAACTCGGTAAATACCTGGTTACAAACACATCTTCAATTTCTCTTTGGAAATCTTTACAGACGGGCCGGAGGGACAGCCAGAGATGCGTTAGAGAGGAGATTGTCGGAGAATGTGAGGGGAAGGAGGAGTGTAGGATGTGGAGGAGGATGGGAGGGGGGAGCGCCGCTGGCATCGTTTCTTGTTGGTGGGAAGGAAAGGGAGAGGGGAAGAGGGGGGTTTAAATGAAGGCTGCTAAGTAAGCATTGGATTTAGTTTTCCATCACATGGGAGAGGAGAATAGTTGTGTATCTATATCAGCAGGTCATGATACACCGGCAGCAGAAGAAGAAGAAGCAAGCTCCGATCACGCCGCTATCACGGTCAGCTGTTCTTTTTCCACGCCTGATAGGGATAGATGCATCAATCAGTATTTGGTGTATCCTCATTCTTTGCATGCCGTACCAGATATGTCCCACCAATGCCTTGGGAAGTGCGAAGATAAATCGGAATAGGAAGGGGAAAGGGAAAGGGGAAGGGGGATGGTACACAAGAGGGCATATGACGACGCAAGGGTTCCAGTAGATACGGAAGTGGGGTTAGGGGGTGCGCTGCCGTCGAGGGTAGTACAGAGATTGTCAAGGGACGCATAGTGGCGATGGGGGGTAGTTGTAACCCAGCAAAGCGACGTCAGGGTTTTGTACTGGCATTCCTATAACCGTTGGCTTTCTGGATGAGACCGAGAACTTGAATCCCGTATGAATACCGTATGAACCGGAGCGGAGAGCGGAGAGCCGGAGCAAGTAGGAAAGGAAAGGCAAGAGAAGAGAAATGAAAGGAAAGGGGGCAAACCCCCAACGTGCGTAAACCATATCTGTATTCCTTTGAATCTTCAGCAGCTGCAGCCAACCACATACATCTTCTTTCATGTCCACGCAGCGAGCGATATCCATCCACCCGCTCTCTCAAACACTATACTCATCTCATCCTAAGATACAATCTCCTCACCCGTCAAATGCGCTCCTATAACCTCTTCATGTCTTAAAGTCTGTCCCCTATACCCCCGCTTCCCTCTCACGAACCAGTCGATTATAATGATGAAGACTACGACGCCGTAGACGGCGGAGACGTAATTCATATCTGTAAAAAAGAGATTGAATTAAATTAGTCCGGACGCCTTCAAAAATGGAGATTGGAGAAGATATAAGATTGAAAGCTTTGGAGAGGGCAAGGGGTACTTACTTCCAGCAACGACTGGCATTACAGGTGGGAAAGAGTACATGATCAGCGTGAAACACGTCCACATTAAAAGCACGATATTCGAGAACAATCCCACAGGTCCCAGCCAGAAGGGTCCATGTTTGATATTATCGCGGCCCTTAATCAATAGACAGACGACGGGGATGGAGTAGGAGATGTATAGCAAAACGATACAAGCCGTCACCATACTATTGAACGCCGTATAACTTCCCAGATAAAGCAGGCCTAGGAGTAATACGATGAAGCAACTAGCGAAATGGGCGCGTAGGGGGACATCGACGCGGTGATCTACATGGCTTAGGAATTTCGAACCGGGGAGGCCTCCGTCGCGGGAGAAGGACCAGCAGAGGCGGCTCTGCCAGGTATGGCTGGCGACTAAACACCAGATACCCGTGGCCATGAACATGGCTTCCAATACAATAGCGCCAGAAGTGTTATTCAGGGCTTGATAGAGGAGTTGCAAGAAGGGGACTAAGGTAGGGGTTGTTTGCAATTCGGTAAGATTGTTCATGCTGAAGAATTGGGCGATGGAGAAGAACCAGGAGGTTACAAAACCGATGGCTACGGTGCCCATGATGGCGATGGGGACTTGGCGTTCGGGACGGTGGACTTCTTCTGCCAGGTGGGTGGCGCAGTCAAGGCAGGCGAAGGCGTAGTTGGTGTTTATCAGGCCGACTATGAATGCTGGGAGGTGTTAGTGTCAAAGAAAAAGAGACGGGCTATTTTCTATGGGATGCTAGAGATAGAGGGAGGCTGCTGGCTACAGTGCATAAGTGGTGCTCCGGAATAACTGGAAGAAACCAGGGATTTAAAAGGATGAAGATAGAGTCCAAGCAAATCGATGGGGATAGGCAATGAGCAGTAGTCTATGCCAGCTAAAAGAGTAGAAAATCACTTGTCGTACTCACCAATGCCATTCTGAGACCAGCCAGTACCATTGACGAAAGTGGCGAAGACGAACTTGGCATCCTGATGGGTCTGTGCTGAGGCAGGCACAGCCACAAGAATCACGAAGAAGGATATCAGACTCGTGAATAAAGATATCTGAGCAATGACCGGCAGCCATTTGGCATAGCAATTCCAGATGAAAGCAAAGATGTTGATCACAAGGTATCCGACGTAAACATGCCATGGTTGAATGACGCTGTCTTGGTCAGTATTCACTGACTTTTCATGACATAAGGTAAGATCGATGCATACAAGTCCGGATGGGCCAACTGCCAACAACCTACACCCGCACTAGATGTAGCCAATGCAACGCTAGCACTCGTGAAGAGACTTCCAGCCCAAGCAAACCACCCAGTCAGATAGCTAGCGAAATTTGCGTACTTCCTAGGTGCAAGCTCATTTGCCCAGAAGTATTGACCCCCTGCATTTGGCAGCGCGCTTGCCAACTCCGACAGACTGATACCCACGCACGTCGAGATACATGCGAAGAACATTAGACCGTAAATGATCTGAACAGGACCGCCACTATTGATACCAGTGATCAAAGCAGCGCTAATACCCCACCAGGAATTGGTGAGAGAGAAACCGACGCCGAGCAGGGAGAACCAGGTGTAATTGCGTTTAAGGTCTTGGGTGTAGCCCATCTGGGCGAGCGCGAGCTCATCGGCGTCGAGGGTTTTGAGGCCGCCATTTTCCTCGGAAGGCGTGTCAGTGATCATATCGGATTTATCAATGGACATGATGCCGTCGAAAATGATGTTACTAGACTATTGGAAGAGCGAGAAACTAGATGGGTTTCAGAAATGGTCGATGAGGATAAGGAGCTTCGTCGAGCTTCAGGAACCACAAAACAGCCAGCTCATGCTCCAGGAACGATGCTCGTACAGAGTAAAGTGTTGAATATGCCTTCGGACGAGAGTGAAGTCGACGCTAGTGAATGGTATGGAGTATTTGAATCAATTGGCCGGAGCTTTTCTAGGCAGGTCGTACCGTCCTACTCACTGCGCGAAGTGTACAATCCTTCTGCAGTCCGATACCTTGTTACCGATATGCATTGAAGACAAAGTAGATTAATCCCAGGTAGGAGAATGCTCAGACGGGATTGCGAGCTGCAAGAATGGTTGTGAGATATCTTTCGGAGAAGGCGCAACGGCGTTGGGTTAGACCAATGGCAGTAGGCAGTAGAGGAGCCGTAAGACTCGATGATCGGGAATCAGGCGGACCACAGGCGATAGGCCTTATCAGTTCATTGGCGAGTGAGGTTCATGGCGATATAATAAGGGTAGTGGTGGGGTGTGATAAGTGTGGTGTTTGCCGGAGATTGGATGATATTGGCGGGGGATGTGGGTGTAGGATGCTGACCTGCATGTCTTCTGTCTGCCATGGCGGGCAGCTGCATTTATTTTCCGTTTGCGGTTTAGAGGATTAGGAATTGCAGTATGTTAGCTTGGTCCATGCAAGAAGAAAAGAGAGATTGGGGGGCCCCTTTAGCGATTTAGTTCTCATTGCTGATTGTCGGGATGGTCATTGCCCATAGCTGGCCAACTTAGACATCCCGATAAGCGACCATGGCCGATAAGGTCCATCCGCCAATCCATTCCATCTCAGCGGAGAAACATACTGCACCCTACCTTAACTTGTCTAATTAAGTCTTACCTGTAGGCTTGGTAGTTTGAGGCAGGTCACAGCTAACAGGTGAACAATAGCGCCTGCGCCAAGGTACGAACCCGCAAACCAGACATGACCTGGTCCATCCATTGACTCTTACCTACAGCTACCCTTAGGTACCTTAAAGCTACATACCTTAGTCCCTTCCACTATCCCCCCATGTTTACCATTAGCTAGAATCCCATCGCTCCACTAAGGTAGCATGCACATCATCTACACCCATGCCATACATGATACTATGCGGTGTAAATATGGTGTAATAAAATCATCGGTCTATATAGAGCGCTCCCCACATGGAAAAACGTTGGAGGCTCCTAAAAACGCCTCTACAAGCCGGTCCAAAATCGCTTTCTATAATAGACTCAGGTATTACTCCATCACCTTTTACAAACGCCTCGCCGTCTATCGCCGTCATGGATATGCAAGAAAGATGGTCATGCCTCATGTCTGGAATACTCTATGCCTCATCATCCGTGTCCGGAGGATGCGGTGTGCCTTTGGGTGAGTTGAGCCTACGCTTAGAGTCAGTCGCCATCCGGAAATGGATCCGAGGAATATTGCAACGTACCACTCAATATGCCTCAGGCGTCTTCTAACCTCTCGATCCTTCAATTGAGCCCTCGTTAATTTCTTAGTCTTCTTCTTCATTTTGAACTTCATATCCCCTCCGTCCTCGGCCCCAGAGTTCACTGCGCTCGCAGTAGCACTGCTTACAGCACTGCTAGCCGCGCTGGAGCCTGGTCTGCTGTCTTCAAACCGATCCATTGCCACAGCTAAATGTCCTTTGTGCGTCACACGGCCGTCAGCAACGTGCCATTGCTCCGGACACAACGCCCCAACGAATTCTTCATTGTGAGATATCATCACTACGCCACCCTTGTAATCACGGATAGCAACGGCAAGACCACCGAGGGAGTCACGGTCAAGATAATTGGTCGGTTCGTCTAGAACTAGAAGATGCGGGTTGTTCCACATTGCGCCAGCCAGCACTACCTTGACTTTTTGCCCACCAGACAGCCCAGAGATTTCGTTATGATTAGCGATCTCCGGGTCCAGGCCAATGTCCTCAAAATGCTTGGATATGACTTTTGGCTCGAGCTGGCGGAAGCCGAGACCTTCCCGGGAGGCTTCATGATCATCGAATTCTTGTATGAGTTTATCGAATCCAAGTTCGAGGAGTGTTTCACGGGAAACCTGTGTATTGTGCTTTGGTAGCATACCAATCCACTTCACTTCGTACTGGAAGGTCTTCTTATACTTCTGCCTGCCCATCAGATTCTCTACTCGTCGTTGGCCCAATCCTGGTAGCTCCACGAGTTTTTCCATCTGCGCTTTGTCTTCCGGTGTGAGGACCCTTGTCTGCTTCATCAAAACCTCTCGGTCATCGCCATTTGCGTAACGCCATTGCAGGTATTGGTTAGGTGTCTTTTCCATATGCATTTCAACGTGCTCAAGGGCGTGTTGTTTGATGTATCCAATACGTAGATTAGGATGCTTTTCAACTCGGCCAGTCTGAGGAATCGTCTCGCCAGTCAAGAGCTTGATCAATGTAGACTTCCCAGCACCGTTGGCTCCAATGATGGCTGTTCGAGAAGAAAGGGTAAGGGCGCACGAGACGTCTTGAAGGGATGGCTTCGAGGCACCTGGATAGGTGTATGTGCAATTTTGCATTCGGATGATGGCCCTTGTCGCAGACTTTACACCGGTCAGGATACCAGGATTTGGGAACTTGAACTGGACCTGAGACGCAGACAAAGTGTAGTAGCTCTTCGCTTCAGGCTTGACACGAACAAAATCCGCAAGGTTACCAGGGTAGCAGACCAGCTTCTTCTGTTCGTAGTGATAGATGTCCGTGCAAACGTTATCAAGGAAGCCAGAGTCATGCGAGACGATCAAGCTCGTGATTTCCGTGTGGCTCTTCAGATATTCTTCCAACCATTTGACATTGCCAACGTCAAGATGATTCGTTGGTTCATCCAAGAGCAACACATCAGCACCCATAAGCATAGCTCTGGCTAAAGCAAGCTTCATCTTCCAACCACCAGACAAGGACCCTACCCTCTCCGATTGTCGTCCTTCAGGACCAGCTGTAAAACCAACCTCGCCAAGAACCTCTGAAATCCGCTCTTTTCCACTGGCAGCGAGTTCTGGGTCCTTTGAGACGAATTCTAGGATACTCAAGTCCGCGTCTTCGCCTTGATTATGTTCCACGAAGCAAGTCTTGAGCTCGTCTTTGCTGGGGAACCCCTCTAGTTTGCCCTCCGCAATACTTCGCATGAGGGTTGATTTCCCAGCTCCGTTTCGTCCACACAGACCATAGCGATGACCTTTGTGCAAGGTGATGTTAGTATGTGAGAGTAACAGCATGCCGCCATACGCCAGAGAGAAATCCGTGTTGACGATCTCCACCTCTCCGGTATCTACCTTGATTGGCTGCCCAAATTTGCGGTGGTCTTCGTTCGCAAAGTGCTTCTGCACCGCCTCCGCTACAGCATCGGCTTCGGCAGGCCCGAAAGGCTCTTGTAGATAGGGGCCACTGCACAACTTGATTCTAGGAATTTCCCTAAGATTGGCGTCTTCCTTCACCATCTCAGATATGTAACGTTTTGTAACCTTCCACAGCTCTACATCGTGAGAATCCCTGATAACAGCGCCCTGTGTTTGCAGCTCCTTCTCTAAGACTTTAATGACATCTTCGGTGGTTGTAGGGGCAATCTGACCTAACTCCAGGTTCCCGTCGTCATCTTTCATCGCTTGTCGGATAACTTGTAGGGCTCTAGTTGCAAGCTCTCGTACCTCAGGCAGTGATGCCCTATCCTTCACGCCTTGGACACCGGGTCTGAGCTTCGGCAGGAAAGTTCTGGCTTCGATTGGATCATGTACCAATTTCGTCAAGTTTTCTACTACCACAACTGTCTGTCGCAGGACTTCTTGAGATGTAGTTGGCGTGTTGAGGGACCGCTCTAGGAGAGGTGTGAGGAGGGCCAGGACGGGAGAGGTGACAATGGCGACAAAGGTGGTTTGAGAAAGAGCGTGGATAGCCTTTTGCAAGGTCCCAGTAGACGGATTCTGCATGGTATTGATCAGGAGCGGAATTCGAGGTGCTACATCATCGTTGGAGAGAAGGGTCGTGAGGGCGGTCATGGTCTTGACAGCTTGTTTGGAGACCTGTCGGCCAGTCAGTATAACTATATCATGTATCCGAATGCACCTACTTACCTCTGCCTTCAAGTCATGCATTCCCGCCTCCACGATTGGGATCAAGGCGGCCAAGTGCTTCCCCATAGACTCTCTCAGGAAATCCTTGGTCTTTTCCTCCTCCTTACTGCCCAAGCCCATCTTTGCCTTGTCCGCCGTTCTCTCGAGCATCTTGTACGCTCCCACAGTTCCCTGCCATTTCCCTGTCCTTTTGCCGAGGTACTGCGAAACAACAGGGATGAGACCCACAACCAACGCTTCCGGCGACAAATTCTTAAATAGCTCGTCTAAGGCATATTGAGCAGCGTCCCGGACCACTGCTCCTTTGTCGGCCAAGGCATCAAACGCTGGTGCCAGAATACCGCCATCTTGAACCAAGAAAATTACCTCACTAATTGGCTGCGCAGGCGGAAACCTTTCAAATAGAGCGCCGAGTAGGTTCATTGCGCTCTCCCTTCTTGAGCCATCTTTCTTGTCTGCAGCAGCCTTGCGAATCTCATCTAGGATGCCGTATGCTCGAAAGCCACGGTATCCGACAGATTGGAGGAGTAGATTGGTGAGTGCGTAGGCAGCGTCGATCGATTCTTGCGATGTTTTGGCGGCGAAAATAGTTGTAAGGAGTGAGGAAACTTCTTCGTAAGTTGGAGGAACGGCGGAAAGGTTTGATGGCTTGGTAATCATGGTAGGAAGCATGTCTGGGGATACTGGATGTGGCATATTCTGTTGTCGAGACTTATTGGAGCTTTTGTATATTATATATGTATTAGAAGAAATATGAAGGCCGGGCGCCGAAACAAAGGCGGAGGGGCTGTAGTGTGTTGGAAGACGGAAGTGATCAAGAAGATCAGGAGTGGAGAGTGGAGCGACAAGAATGCCCAGTAGGAGGGAGAACCAGCAGCCCTCTAAAGAACCGGTGGGCAGAAACAATGTTCTACAAGTGAAGATGTCAAGAAATTTTCAGCCGAAGTATTTTTGGTGTGCTCCGTGCGTCAGTAAGCATTTCTGGACCCCCCCATCGGATAAACATTATACCTAGAGCTGACTAGATCCCGGCATTAGTAACCCAAGTGCACAAGAAATTGTATGGGCGTGTAGTTCGGTAAGATCAATTTAAAGAAGAACTTCTAGAAATATTTAACATGAATTTAAAAAGGGCCCAAAAGAATACATAGCTCAAGATCTGGTCCGTATAAATAAGCCGATAACGGCGAAGACCATCGACGCTGTAGGATACAAATTACGTTATATCTTGATTAGCAGCCCTAGCAACCCTAGCAACCCCTGAACCATTGTTCTCCAGTATTAATAGAGCCTCTTCCGTCATATATGAATCGATTAATTTGCCTGTCATGTCTTCTTAGTCATTGAGCAGGCCGGTCGTCCCAGGTTAGTGTAACAGCGTGTAGGCCGCGGTTTCACGTTGCCGTGAAAGTCACAGTAGTCCAGAAAGTCATAGCAGTCCATTCGTCGACCTGTGACACCGCGCCTGCTGCCTTGGGCGAAACCCACCCTCTAAGGATTTGGACAAAGTCCATCCATCAAGGATCGTACTTGGTCATCTCGTCACAAGTATAAGTCGTAACGTATTTGTGATAGCGGTCCCAATATTCCTCATCAACAGGCCACATCCCCGGACCTTGACTGCGGCCTTTGGACTGCTTCCACTCAAAGTACTTCCGACTGCCCGTTGCATAATGATGCAAGGCCCAGTACTCGTGCGTCGGTGGGGTAAGACTGGCAGTGAACTCGAAGTCTCCGTGCTCACTGAAGCGGTCCCATCCATCTTTGAATATCGGTAAATGGATATTCTGAATACGTTTGACGGCCTCCGGGCGCACAAATGATTTAGTGTGGGTGATCTGCCAGAAGTCTCCCCGACTTTTATTGGCAACCGGTGCACCGGCCACACACTCGTTGTAATTTTTACGGAAACCGCCTGAGGGGATTTCGACTAGATTTGCGGAGTTATGAGGAAGCCAGGAGATCCCCAGCCCGCCGATTTTCAGCGTCCGGCCTTTGGGCTTTTTCAAGGATTGGGATTTGTCTTGGTTGCCACCGCCAGTCACATACATGCTACCCTTTTCCTCCCAGTGCCGCAGCCAGCCGAGTAGGGTTGGGTGTAGGGGGTGGCGCATTTCGAGAAATTCGTCGGGGTCGAGAAGGCCGAACCATTGATGTTTCTGGGCATTGTCTTTGATGCAGCGTTCCATAATGTGCTGCTGAAGGCGCTTGCGGTCAGTAGCGGCGACGGACTCAGGTTCGATGTAGGTAAAATTAAGGACGGAGGGAGGCACGTTATACGTCGATTGAATAGGGTGGGAGGAGAGGGGAGGTTTGGAACCGTCGTCGTAGAGGTAAAACTTTCGGATGCCATGGTGGTAGTAGTGGTGAGTTAAGAACTCACGAAGTTCTTGAGGAACTTCTTTGACGAGTAGGCCTGTAATTCCGTCTAATTAGTGCGTTGCTAGACCAAGGCGAAGGGAGAGTGGGTTCGTGAGTGGTGTGGTCTGGGGGAGGGTCGCTGTCACTTACAGATCGCGAGGTAATTATCCGTGTCAGCTGGTGGTGCAGGTGGAGAGACCTTGATGCCATCGAGCATGGAATACTCGGACGGGAATGCATTATCGGTCTTCTCAGCAGGTTCAGTATCGTCGCTGCTACTGTGCTCGTCAAGGAGAGTTGGGGTCGATGTATTGGTCTCTTGTGAGCCGAAGTTGAATATGGGTCTCTTCAACTGCCATGGCTGGCTCGTAGTATTGCGGAAGGACTGATGGAGTGTGGAAGTGTAGGTCCAGAAGGCGCCGACATCCGGATGGGGGCCATACGCTCCGAATATGACGATGAGACTTATGATAGTGAGGAGGAGGATAATCAGACGGTATGTTTTAGATCGGTTGAACACTCTACCTAAAAATCGTTGTATAGCATCCATTACGCACTCGCCAGTCAGGAGAGGCTTGAGATCTGCCTGCCTGGGGTTGTTCTATAGTTAAATGTGCGCCGAGAGTCCAACATTGTCCATGGAAGTATATATGGGGGGTCGAGCATGCTCTGGCTGGTTCAATTGGTGACTGTGCCCCTGTCCGCTGGCACCTCCTTACCCCTCTGGGATAGTTGATCTCTTCCGTGCATCACCGATACCTCGATGAGGATCTGAGATGACCCTTTTGGGCTAATTCCCGCTTTTTAGGCCCTCCACTAAGCAATCGTCAAGTAGTGAGCTAATCTGACTAAGGTAAGGTAAATATAGACACTGTGGAGTAGAAGTACACCGTGGGGGTAGGCTTAGGATGTTATACCCCAAGCTGCCCAGATCCATTGGGCGCACGAAAGTCCTATGGGTTTTGTGAAATGATGGCAATTGACGCTACGGGCGCTAGGCGTTGCGGTCAATTGAGTGTCAATATCATGGGATGCATTTATCGTCGTTTCTAAAGGCATCTTGGTAGATGTCTAGTTAGTGCTTCTTCTTCGCCTCTGCTTCCCCTCAAGTCAACATCATAGATATCGCGACATCTCCTCGACCCTCTTTTGGTTTGCTAGCAGATCCCATTTATAGCAGGGTTGAGTCGAGTTCAGATGATTTCCGGCTTATGCGTGGACTTTGAATGATAGTTTGGCGCGTCAATTCAAAGATCGCATCTCTCATTCTTGCCGTAGAACATTGCCAATCGCTTTGTGTGGTATTGCCGCTGTGATGATTGCTCGCGCGAAGGAGGCTTTACCACACGTCTAAGAGAGCAATGATCCGCCATTCAATTTGGCCATTGTAAATGAAAGATGCGTCATGAAAGGACTATTCTGCTAGGCTCCAGCACCGGATTTTTGTGATTCGTAGCTTCTGTAAAGTATTGTAGGCATGGATTGAAATATCTTCATAATCAAATTCTGTTCGTCATGATTCGTTGCTATTGTTATTAAGTATTTGTTGACCTTCAAGGTAAATGTACAGGTTTCATTATAAAAGTCCTAGCAGTTCAACGGGAATGGACCCTCCAATATGCTATGTACAATATCTAATATCAATTCCTTCCAAAGACCGTATCTAACGTAATGTTTGCTAAAAATTGCTGCAAACCTTTTACAAATAGCATATCTATGCGTAATACACCTCTAACATCTCATCTCTTATATTCAAAACCCACTCTCTGTATTCCCCTCCCCCATACTCTTACTCCCGCTACTCCCACTCTGAATAGCCCCCAAAATCCCATCCACATACGGCGCCCCACTCCATTTCTGATGCGTCAGTACATCCACCCCAAGCTCTTTCTCCCTTCTTTGCACCAAATTGACATAAGCTAGCATGCCATCTCTCTTGAAATCTCGAGAAAGCTCTGCAGTAATCGTGGCGGTTGAATGCAGCCCAGCAAGGGAGATGAGCTGCAGGACGAACCCGTGCTTAGCAAGATCCCAGATGAATGATTTCAGAGAGGCTTCGGAGAATCCTTGGCCCATCCAGTTGAAGGATGGACTGAGGTTGTAAACCAGTTGTTTACCAGGGTGTGCTTTATGGATCTCACTAGCGAAGCCAGCGGCTGTTTCTACGCTGGGATCAGCAGTCTCCAACCAGAGGAGGTCGGCGTAAGGGGCGAATTCGATGGCTCGTTTTGTGGCAGCAGGTAAGCCTGCTCGGTAGTGGTAGAAGCCTTCACGGGTGCGAGGGATATCCCAGGAAAAAACAACAGGATCCTTGGTAAAGCGAGATGCCAAGGTCCGTCGGCGAGAAAGAGGTAGGTTATGGTCTTGTGTGACAGCGGTTATGTAAGTATCTATATGCGCTTGATCTGTACCTTCGTATTTCATTTGCGCTACAGCAGCTAAACCATGATCACCATAATTAGCAGTATGTTAAATACTGTATTCATTGAACCGAGGTGCTTACCTTCATCGAATGTCATTAGCCTATGCTCCTTCACCCACTTCGCTTCATAAGAGTCTATTTCTTCGCCAGTGGCACCTTCAAGCTCCATCGCTTGCAGTGTCTCAGCCAAGGGCTCAACGTCCTCGCTCACTCCGAGAATAAATTCATGATCTCTCACATCGATTGCACTACTGAGGAGCTTGCCAGACTCTGAGTCCGTGCGGGCTATTACAAGGTTCTCACAGCCCATCAGATCCCACTGGAACCTTGCCGCGACCAGACGGTTAATATGCTCGCCCACGGGGACTAGTACTTTGCCTGCAAGGTGGCCACATTTCTTTCCACCATGAAGCTGATCCTCAAAATGGACGGCTGCAGCGCCATTCTCCGCGAACAATTTGGCTAGTTTCATTACAGCTGTAAGACCTCCATGACCAGTATCTCCATCTGCAACTATTGGCCGCAAATAGTCAAGATAGGGCGTCTGCTCCCTCACTTCTCTGCTCATTTTTCTCCTAGCGTCCCAATTCTTTCGATCGTGCATCTGCTGTGCTTTGAAAAGCCGCTGCACCTGGTTGGGCACTGTGTTATATGGATAGTCGCCAAAATCCGGAGACACCTCATTGGTGGTAGTGAGCACGGAAGAGCAGGCCCAGCCAGAGATATAGAGCACCTCCTGATTAGCAGCCTGTTGGGTCATCTGCACTGGGTCAATAGCGCCCACTAGCGAATCCTCAGCGATCTCTTCTCCAGAATCTTCGCTGTGTCTGCAGCTCACTTGTATGCACAGGCTTCCCAGCTGCCGCTCTTTCTCTGAACAGATGGAACAATTTCCTTGCCATCAATGAACTAGGGTATGTTTGCTGCAGTGTGCCCCTCTTACTGACCACATCCTCTGCCGAGTAGGGCCTCTTGACGCCTTTGTACCTTGATGAAGCCCACCATTGCTCCACATCCTTGACCTGCTGATCGAAGAATGTGTCTTCTGCAGATCCCGATTTCTCGGACGTTGGGAAAAGTTGGTAGGAGTCAGAAGGTAGTGTGGTGGATATTGGAGGTTCGACGGTAGGAAGCTGGGTAGCCATTGTTCTGGTTGGGATTGCTGGTCGAATGCGAAGGACCGCAGCGGGGCATGACCGCCTCAAACGAGGGCATTGTGCCCTTGCTGTATGACGTATCATCTGGGTCTGAAATGCGAATGTCAGTAAAGTGCTTTTCGATTACAATGGTAGACATGAACAAGTGGGTTCGAGCTCGAGGCTGTGGCAGGAACAACCTACCTGAGAGCGCTATTCAACATACCTCTACATATTCATACAGATTTATATATAGAGATTTATATTTTTATATATATCAAATCCTAGATCAAGTGATTGAATCTGTAAAATCACATGCGTCCCTGACATATGATCCCCACAGAAACCTTCCGGCCGAGGTCCGTCTGTCCGCACAAAAACGTCATACCTGTGCAACGAACAACCATGAAGTTGACAGCTCTCTCCTGTGGCTGGAAAAGTCAATTATTCTTCTCATGCTTCATGTATGACTGGCATGTGATATAGAACACAGACACTGGTTTTATAGAAGACGACGAGCCTCTTGTTCCCGGCTACCGTTGGGGCTCCCCCGGCAGCCATGCTTTCCACCTTACGAGTCGCCCCACGAGCTGCTCGTATACTGCAGGTCGGTTCATAGCCAGACATGTTATAGCCAATGCTGACATTGGCCCTGACAGCCTAAAATCATACCCGCTGCTACACAAACGCTACGAACCTACTCTTCCGTCTCCGAGCCCGATCTCAAAACCACCCTCAGAGAAATCATCCCGGCAAAGCGTGAGCTGCTGCAAAAAGTGAAAAGCCATGCGGACAAGAAGATCGGGGATGTCAAGGTGGAGAATACACTCGGGGGAATGAGGTGATCCTCCCCTGCACGCCCATCCCTGCATTATCGTCTGACGACTACTGTGTAGGGGACTGAAAGCCATGGTCTGGGAAGGATCCGTCCTCGACGCCAACGAAGGCATACGGTTCCACGGCAAAAGCATAGCAGACTGTCAAGCAGTCCTACCCAAAGGCACCACCGGCACCGAGATGCTCCCCGAAGCTATGTTCTGGCTGTTACTCACAGGCCAAGTTCCATCGACCTCGCAAATTCGTGCTTTCTCGAAAGAACTGGCCGAGAAGTCTCCACTCCCAAACTTCGTCGAACACATGCTCGACAGCTTTCCAAAAGACTTGCATCCTATGACCCAATTCGCTTGCGCGGTTTCAACTCTAAACCACACATCTATCTTTGCCAAAGCCTATGAGAAGGGAATCAATAAGGCCGACTACTGGGAACCCACCTTTGACGACAGCATCTCGCTTCTTGCCAAACTGCCTACTATCGCTGCCAAGATTTATCAGAACAGTTATAAAGGTGGAGGTTCACTACCTACGAAGGTAGATCCAGAGCAAGATTGGGCGTACAACTTCGCAGCCATGCTAGGCAAAGGCGGCCAGGAGAATGAGAACTTCCAAGATCTACTCCGCCTATACCTAGCTCTGCATGGCGACCACGAAGGTGGCAATGTTTCAGCCCACGCTACACATCTCGTTGGCAGTGCCTTAAGTGATCCATTCCTAAGTTACAGCGCCGGCTTGCAAGGTCTCGCAGGACCATTACACGGGTATTCCCCCTCCACCAGATCTCCCCTCCCGTTCGAACACACAGCTAACCATCCCCTCCATCAGCCTCGCCGCCCAAGAAGTCCTCCGCTGGATCCTAAAAATGCAGTCCCACATCGGCACCTCCTTCACCGACTCCTCCATAAAATCCTACCTCTGGTCCACCCTCAAATCCGGCCAAGTAGTCCCCGGCTACGGCCACGCCGTCCTCCGCAAACCCGACCCCCGCTTCGAAGCCCTCATGACCTTTGCCTCTTCCCGTCCCGAAATCGCCAATGATACCGTCTTCCAGCTCGTGAAACGCAACAGCGAAATCGCGCCGGGGGTGCTGAAGGAGCATGGGAAGACGAAGAATCCGTTTCCGAATGTGGATAGTAGTAGCGGGGTGTTGTTTCATCATTATGGGTTCCATGAGACGCTTTATTATACGGCTACGTTTGGGGTTAGTAGGGGGTTAGGGCCGTTGGCGCAGTTGATTTGGGATAGGGCGCTGGGGTTGCCGATTGAGAGGCCGAAGAGTATCAATCTTGAGGGGCTGTTACAGTTGGCTGAAGCGGCGTAAGTTGAGAGGTTGGTGCTGGGATGGCAATTGGTGTGATGTACATAGATCATATAAAATGAAGTAAAAGTCATGCAAAACGATTTCAACATCCACAGTCTATCTATATTGGAAAGGCTCAATATATCTGGCTTTAAGTAATTTCCAGGGTATTGACACAAAAGATAAACTTTTTCATTTACATGGCCCGAAATATGGCCTTTTTCCCAATTGCGTAGATTGGTATACATGCATTTTACCCGTACCTCTCAAGGCGGGGAATACGCTCAAAATGGATACAGATAATGCAAGTATCACGTCTCATACATATCCCACAAGGAGGAGTGGTATAAATCAGAACTTCATGTCACCTCCGCTCGATATCGCTTTTAGCGGGACGCCTTCGAATTCACCGTAGCCGAGGGCGAGGTTCATGTTCTTGAAAGAAGAGAGGTCAGCGAATACCGATAACAGTGATATGATTTGGGGATAGGGATCGACTTACCTGCAGGGCCTGTGTTGCCGCTCCTTTCAACAAGTTATCGATTGTAGCATTAACCACAACTCTCTTTCCCGAACTATGCACGCCAAAGCCCCCAACTTCAATCCCATGCGTGCCGGCAATGTTCTTTACTAGCGGGCTTTCGCCGATGATCTTGACGAGGGGTTCGCCTTCGTATCTCTCCTGGTATAAGTTCCGGATGTCGCGGGATTTGAAAGTTTTGTTGAGTGGTATGTTAATGGAATGGTGGATACCTTGGAACCATACGGCGACATGGGGGATGAAAGCGACTTCTTTGCCGAGCTGGGTGGAGATTTCGCGTTCGTGGATGTGGTCGGTGAGGGAGTAGGGGATTATGTTGTTCGTGAGGTTTTCCACGTTGTTTTTGGGAGAAGGTTTCGTGCCTGCTCCTGAATAGCCAGAGACGCCCATTATTACTGGGTAGGAATTAGGGTCTATGTAGGGCAATAGAGGTGCAATGCCGATTTGAGCGGCCGTTGCGTAACATCCTGGGTTGGATATTCGTGTAGACTTAGCGATCTTCGAGCGTTCTACGAGTTCTGGTAATCCGTAGGTCCATCCTGGATCGAAACGGTAGTCTGCAGAGAGATCGATGATGAGGGTATCACTATTACCATTCTCTTGAATGGCATCCACCCATGGCTTCGCAACCCCGTTGGGAAGCGCCATGACCCAACAGTCGATGTCAGGCATTTTTCGTACGTCCTCCACACTTAGATTTTCGTAATGAATGTCACGTTTGTCGTAGCCTTTCAGCTTCTGGCCCGCCAGCTCTCGCGATGAGACATGTCGGAGATCCATATTTGGGTGTGCGTTGAGGAGGTTAATGAGAGCTTGGCCTGTATACCCACGGGCGCCTATCAGGGCTACCTTTGCGGGCTTTGGGTTTGAAGAGTTCGTGACCCCATAGGGTGGATTCGGATTTGTGGTTGTAGCATAAGATCGTAAAGCGGTCTGCGCCGGTCGTCGCTGTGAGTGCCTCAAGTCTCGAAGGACGTTCGAAGATGGTGCTTTCGCTGATGTCGAATACGCTCGAGCCTGCTCGGCATTTCGAGACAATCCAGACAGGTTCATAGCCGCCCTGGCGGCTTTCTGAAGCTTCGATTCGAGGTTGATATCGCCAAACATCTCCCGTCCATGAGATGTGAATTCATTCATCAGCTCCTTAACCTCATCACCTCTCTCAATACCGGTCCAGAAGAGGACTTCGCCATCTCGAGTCAGGCTGCCATCGGCCTTATCGAAAAACCAGGTAAGGTTTTCGTCGTCATGCTTGACAGTCCACATAAGTTTCGGAAAGTCCTTTTTGATACTTGCAAAGACGTTGTCGGACACGTTGGTGAGCCATCCCGATTTCGTTATTGTGAATGTTGCTAGCTGGGCGATTGAAGCTCCGTCAGTCGCTGGTAATACGATAGCTAGAGCCTCCATGGGTTCATCAAAATAGCATCGGAACTCCCGTTGGCCAAGAAACTCTACATATTTCTCAACCGTAGCTCTCGCATCAAGTGCTTCTCGATCTCGTAGTAACACTTCTTTAAATGCCTCAAGATCTTCGAATTGAGAAAGCGCGGTACTGACGTGGACTTTGTTGCCTCGGCGAATTAAAGTGCCGGCACCAGTGTCTGTGAAGAGTTCCTTCTGGAGGTCGGATGGGTGTATGATGGCTACGCTCGATGATCTGGGCAGCTGAGATAAGAGTTCTTTCATTTCCTTGATCTTAAGCCGTGTCCCATGCCGTACCCACCAATGTCTTCCCGACATCAGATCCTCGTATTCCTCGTCTAGGTTGATGGCAGAGATCTTTTCCTTTGTCTCGCCGTTATACAGACCGCCCTTTTCTGACAAGTATACAATCTTAAGAGGTTGCAGAGCCCGCGCCAATTCTCCAGCAGCAACATCTGCATTCACATTGAGGACCTGTCCATCGAGGGTTTCGGCCATTGACGTCAGGATGGGAAGACATCGAGCTCGGATACTGGCCTCTATCGGATCTTTGTTGACATGTGTAATCTTTCCGACCTTGTTGTAGAGCTCCTTATTCAAGTACTCAGCGGTGAAGACACCCGATGTTATAGGCCGTGCCCTCACACCAAGGTCCTCGAGGCTCTCGACGAGCTTCAAGTTTTCTTGCAAGAATAAAGACCGCGCAATGCCAAGCGTTTTTCCATCGGTTATTCGTATCCCCCCTTCAAATTGTGGTTCCACGCCCGACTCTTCAAGAATCTGATTAAGCTGAGGTCCCGCGCCATGCACCACAACCGGGAAAAGGCCAATATTGTATAAGAAAGCTAAGCTCGATGTCAAAGCAGACAGGTGATCTGACAAGATTTAGTACGTCATCCTTCTCTGTCCAGGTCACTTCCACTTGCCTGTAAGGATGGCCCCCCCGACCTTGATCACTGCGAATTGCTGGCTAGAAACACTACTGAAATGGCTCAGATATTGCTGGACTTCTCGCTTTGATCCAATGTTGCTCAGGAGTTGTACGACTGTGGAGCGAGTAGAAAAAGAGGAGTCTGCGGGGGAGGCGTAGTGGCGGTGCGAGGTCGAGGAAGCAGGAAGGATGATCCGTGGAAGGCATCGTGGAGTATGCCCCCTCGCCAGCCGGCAGCCTCGGACTGCTGTGGCAGTAGAGGAGCGGAGGGAGAGCATACTGGCTGCTAAGGGAACAGCATGCGGCTCTCACAATTTTCTGGTTGAGTGATGGAGGAAAGGAAGGTCTGCTGGCCGCTTGAGTTCAGTGACAATAAGCCGAGTACAAGAATTGAGAGATCTTGGCCGTCTTAGACACGTGAACAGAGGTACTGTGTGATTAGGAGTTGATTATGAGTGTTGCAAAGGCAATAGAGTGAAATTAAGAATTTTCAAAAAACCCCTCTATGAATTGACTCTAACAGAACTTTTCGCTACGAGCGGGTGCGGAGAAACTAGACCGCCCCCCGCAGGCTTGGCACTTGGCCTGTAGCTTCGAGAAATCTTGGCGCAAGAAACAAACAAACAAGCCTTCACTGTTATTTCCTGCCAAATCTGCATGCAAAGCAGAAACATATTTCATGCATACCAGCCCACCATACATCTATCTAATCCAGTATATGAATGTTACCGTATCAATCAGACTGCTAAAATATAGGGACCACATCCCTGGAACATCTGTACATGCCTAGTATACGTTGAGAAAAGACCACGCATATACTGAGCATATAGAAATGTTCTAGGAATATATTCCCTGTATTTTAGGTCCCTAAATGGGCTCAGCGCATCCTAAGTATATGCTGACAATTCATAGTTCTACCATCGCTGACTTTTAGCCATCGTACAATAGGTGACAGAGCGAAAGTCTACCAGACTCGAGCTGCAACAGGGCCCACCACTTAGAACCCATCCTCTTCCACCCACAGAGCGGATCGTAGTCGACTCAAATTTATTTGGTGGGAATCAACAATGTGGGGGTTTCTATTTCTGCTTTTGGCGCCAAGAAATTTCAAGGCTTTTCAAGGCATTTTGCATTGGCCAGAGATAGAACACCCCCACCTATTGCTTGCAACCTAGATAGCTGAATCAATTGTTCATTACCCCTCACATTTTTCATCCCCCCTCCCATACCTCATCATTTCTCGCACAATCCACTCTCCCTCACATACATTTCCTAGACGACGCCTGTATTCCAAAGATCTCAAACGCTGCAAACAACCGATTCTCACTGGTCGCACTGTGCCGCGGCCTTGCATTTTGGGGGGTGCTATTCACCTCAGCCTTTGGCGAAAGCAGCCTCACATATCATGTAGGAAGCATCGTCCTACTGGCAGTACTGGTCGTGCATCAGCTTGGGACCCGACATTTGTTATTCTTCAAGACCACGATATTCAGCAACAGCAATGGATATCCTCCCAGAGCCTAATGACGCAACGCCATTCTTAACACGAATTCCTTACTTACCTCACTATTCCTGGGAACCTTGGGGTACAGAAGGTTTCCTCGCGGTCCCTATTAAACACGGCTTTCTCGACCAAGCTGGCAAGTTCAAGCCACAACATGACACTTCCAACATGGCTTCGATGTTGAAAGCATGGCTGTTCTTTGGAGCACTTGAAAATGAGATCGGCAGGGCCTTTAAGGTGCAAGACTTCGTTAAACAAGATGACTCTGGTCAGGATATTATCACGTTAGCCCCTCTGAAGCGCAGGAAACCTCGCGGTAAAATAACCATGAAAGTCGAGATGGAGACGAAACTGAAAATCATCGATTTCCGACCCTCCTCATTGGCTCAATTTCCTCATGTCTTTGAGGTCTGGCATTCTATCATGTGGCTTTATGAAGCTTTAGATAGCAGCTCATCCATAATTGGGTATCGAAAGTCCTTATTACAAAGATACGCAGCATTTCGCGATTTTGACATACCACTAGACGCCTTTCAGAGGCGATCATTCAGTCAATTGGACCGGACCCAATCGTGCCCCTTCAACCGTCGCCGCCTCCTGTCCCTTCAGTCATGCACGCTTCGATATCTTACCTCCATCCCCCGATAAAGCTTTCCACCTTTCCTGACTCACAACAATTGCTCAGAAAATGCTTGCACGGCAAATGCCACTGATGTTGAAACATTTCAAACTCGACATGTGGATGAGAACTGTTACTGCTCATTTATAGGCGTATCACCCAGCGATCTTGCCAGTCTCTGCCGCCAGGGTTCCATTCCCTTGATCGAAATTAGAATATCGGGCAGTCCGTCACAGAGATTGACAGATCAGAAAGAGTGCTATAGTTCCTCTCACAGCCAGCAATCCAATAGCTTGCCTATATGTCAATTGAAGAAGTTGGCACTTGCAATCGATCGAGCCTCATATTTCCGAAAAGGACCTCAACTCATTTGGATGGACATCCTGTGCATACCTGTGCCATCTCAGTACGCTGCTGAAAGAAATACGTCCATCAATAAGATGGGTATCATATACGCGTCAGCTGAAACAGTACTCGTGTTGGACTACGAACTTCAGAGGATCCCAATCAAGTACCTAGACCGATTGCAAATTCTAGCTCACCTATTGACGTGCTCATGGATGGAAAGAGCATGGACATTCAATGAAGGATCACTTTCTCGTTCATGTTGCTTCCAATTTGCTGACGAGATATTTGATGACCGAAGGTTCCATGTTGTTCGCCCGAATTCGAGAGGCTTTTCCAAAGTCCTCCGATATTCCATCAGGAAAGATCTGTCAAAGCACTGTAATTCGGAATTCAGTCGTCAGTCTCTGGACTAGTCTCACTACCTGATACCCAGACACCTCAAGTTACCCGCTAAGCTCAGGTTGGACTCCTCTATATTCATCAACGGTTGGAACGGTCTCGGATGCCGCTCTACGACCCAGCCAGAGGACCTCCTCCTAATTTTAGCTAATCTCCGAGGGATCAGTCTATCTCACTTGTCACGTTTCAGACCAGAAGAAAAGGTAGCTGTAATGATGTCGTTCCAACGTCTTATCCCGTTTACCTTTCTGACCTCGCCGAACCAGTCAAAGTACTCGCTGAGTCACAGCCTATATTTGATTGTGTAGGACAATATTGTTATTTCCATCTCCTTCTGCTGAGACTCATTGGAATCTTTGCTTATTCTGCTCAAAGTGCCTCAGTGAGCCAAACCGATGGATTCCTAGGACATTTGACGGCTCCTACATTTCTAGTGATAATCTGCTGGAACAAATTCCCCTTGGCGATGGTCTGAAATTGCATCATGGTGACATGAAGACGACCGTTCCACCCTTCCGTCTGATCATGCTGCCCATCAGTCTGGATTTATCAGAGGAAAGAGAGATCCAGATCTGTGCGAATGCTTCTAAGACAAGCCTTCAGGTCAAATTCCTTCGCCAATCGTATCCTGCACTCAAGCGTAAACCGACCATGAAATTTCTCGTCGTCGAAAGAGAAAATATGCACTCGATTCGACCAAACTTGCCTCTAAAGGGCTGCTGCATGCAGTTATCAGACCCGGTTCACCTTCTGGAAAACGAGTTGGAGCAGAATAAGAACCATTGCCCTTACCTAAACGAATTCCTGTCAAGATACCACACAGATTTGCGGTTCACCTACGATTGTCCGATACGTGCAGAACTACCAGAAGATCAATTTTTACTATCACACCCAGAAACTCCACCACTTTCAACACCTTGTCAGCTCGATGAGGCTCACCAGGTTGTAGGTCCTTGGACCATCACCATAGAATCCGGTATGTGCTTTCAACTGTATACCATTGTTTTGAGATGGTATACTTGTCGCTTTGGACTGGGTCACCTATACTGATAGCGTCTACAAGATCTCCGCAAATATCGTGAGCAAACGGCTTGCCGTGGCAACTTCGGCTCCTCGATAGAATCAACGCTCAAAGGATTAGGTTTAATGATGAGTTATTGTTCATTCAGCCTCACCGCCGGCCTCGCCTTGGGTCTAGGTACCTGGGGGTTGAGCTGCGAAGAAGTTCCCGGTGGGGCGAGATGTCAAAATTTCCTCAACGCTGCTGTAGCGGTCAGCCTGGGGCGTTTCATCTGGATTTTTCTTCGATACTTGCCTCCTGGCCTTGGATTACGGCTACCATTAATCAAACAGTTCCATGTAAATGTATCACTTTACGCGGCACACGGGCTTATTGCGGACATCTTCATGTTCAATATAAGCTTTGAATTGTACAAAGGGTTGAGGCCAGATAACTTCACAATCGTGCTTCTAACGCTCATAACCTTCTTAGATCTATTTATTTTGGTCTACTATGCAGTGCTACAATCAATATTTGCACGTTACCTTTTGACAGTATGGCTGGCGACTTTTCAGGATGATTGGTCGGCGAAGACACACAATAGAAGGTGGTGGATATTGTTCAAGTGTTTTGGTGGGAGTACTCCTGATACCTCATTTCAGGATGGGCTGGTATCCCTCGCTAGGTCCAGGAAGTGGTGGAATTGGAAACCGCTCAGATTGCTAAAAGTGATTTTCCCCTGGTTTGGGCCAGTAGATGATTGAGATCGCTATGCCTACATCTATTCAAACCATGAGAGCAATGATCAATATTACAATATATCAAGACGGAGCAGTCGTTCTCTTTCCTTCTCTCATCTGGAAATGAGTCCGTCTTGTAGGTATGCATCCTCGTGACATCATGTCTCAGACCTAATGTCTCAAAACTTACGAGTAAAGAAGACAGCCATCTCACGAGTCCAATAATACCTTCATCTCTTTTTGGAAGCTGGCCCTCTCAAGGGATCCAAGAGATCTTTCTATTCAGGAGTCGGGAACTAGAGTCACGTTTCTAATAAGAAGTGGACACGTTAAGCTTCGATGTCATAGCTGTTGTTCAGTCTTATACTACATGCATGATTTGACTCTACCTATCAATCCTACCTTCGTCTATCCCTCTTTAGGCTAAAATCTCAATCCAAGTAGTTCTACCGCACCGTCCAATTGGTCATGTACAACATCTAATAGATTGTCTCGCTCTGCTTAGCAGTGCTGGATACTATTCGCCATATTTTGTGTACGGGGGCAGTAGGTAGAACGACTTTACCCATCACCGGCAACTTTCTTCTCTCTCCATACATCTTTCCAGCCACGCTTTGCGCGGCTTCAATATCTCGGTCGGCGCCGTCTACATCTCTGTTATTCATCTCCGCTTGTAACACCTCCCGTGCATCGACTGAGTCTCGATGGAGGGTGCCAGGGTGGCCATACAACACTTCCATTACTTTAAATGCGTCGCGAAGATGGAGATGGCTAGAATCAGTATTTTCAGTTCACGAGGCCAACGAAAACTCCGACCGACCCTCACCTTCTTCAGATTGTCGCCCTCCAAGGCTCTGTTCAGTAACGGCTGCCTCGCGACAACCTGAGTGTGGTACGGCAATACCCGCGTTAGTCCAGCGATCTTCCACAAAGAGATCCAGTAGCTTTTATTCTTTACCGTGATTACTCAGCTGGTGCACACCCTCACCTGATGCACAATTTTAGCGCGATTACTATCATCAGTTTTAATGATATTCAGAGCTCTACCAACATCTAATCTATCTGATTTTCTAGTGAGGTAATCTATGGAATTAGGCGCATCTATCAGGCTATCAAATAGTTGGTTGATATCGCTGAGGCAGCCGAATCTGCCTGCCACAAGTATTTCAGGGTAGGGGGGGGTCCCTATCTTCTACCACCACTAAATCTATGTTACCCCTAGGATCGCTTTGTTTTTGAGCTTTAATTGGCTTTTAAACCTTCTTAGCTCTTATTGTAAGCTCACTATATAGCTGCGAGCTAGCCTGTTTTGCTTGTAGAGCCTCATCTTTTTTTTGCTGTTTTTTAGCTTGTTCGCGCAGTTTGCATTCCCTTATATTAGCCCTAATAGCTTTTCGCTCCTCAACTTTTTGAGCCTTTTCAACCTTTTCAACTTCCTTGCAAACCTTATCAAGCTCTTTTTGATGACGTTCAGCCATCGCGTTGGCATCTTTTTAAGCTTGTTGATCGCGCGCATACTAAACCTTAGTTGGGGAATAGAACATTGCTCCACCATCGTTTTCAGTAGGAAAATCTAGTAATAATGGCTTGCCACGCTTTCGACGCTTTTTTTCATTGATTAGGCTTTTTTCAAGGCCATTGATTTATTATTTTAGTAGTATATTCTCAACTGATAGCGCATGCATTGTATTGCTAAGCTTTTGCGCTTTTTTATCATAAATGTTGGAAACCACATTATATAGCAACTTTTCAATGCGTTTCCAATCTTTTGCAGCTATCGCTGAGCCCCTAGAAGAGCTAGAAGAAGGTCGATCATTATTGGTTTTAGTGAACCTAGTGATAATAAGCTGAGGATTAAAAGGGTAGAGGCCAGTAGATTTGAAGCTAGAAAGGATGTTTTCTGATATAAATGCGGTTTGCCAGGCATGCTAGAATAAGCAAAAAAAATCCCGTTTGGTAATAGATGAAAGGCCCTGGCATTGATCCATAAATAATGTCAGTTGGTCTGAATATGCCTGTGATAATGGCCGAAACAAACAGACATCTAGGGGCTGCAGTGTATGCGTTGAATATGGTGGGTATATAGCTAGAAGGATCCTATGGCTATCGCAATAGTCGATAAACTTCATACTGATATGGGAGCCATGGCCATCAAGGATTAGAAGCCTCCAAGATCTTTGCGCCTTTGGTTTTGTTTCGCGCTCAAAAATTTGTGTTAACCACTGAAATCCTAGCTCATTATTGGTCCAACCAGATAGCGATGAGGCAAAGAAACAACTTTGAGTGTTTAGATCAAAATCCTGGAGCCATGAATCCTGAATAAGGCCTGTAGTTGCTTGATAGATCAGCCCTGGTGATAGAGCTGAGCCATCCGCGCATATCGCTGCGATAGTAGTAATCCATTCGCGATTTCCATCCTGAATGGTTTGTTTGATTGATCCTTCTTCATAACGCCTGCGCGAAAAGACGCGCTTCATCTTTGAAAGGATTCCAATCAAAAAGCCCTTTTCATCCATATTGTAGGTATGCTATAGCTCCACCTCATACTGCTCGATTTTCTTCCTTAATAGCTCAAAATATAATGAGTATTTGAATGCTGAATCTGCCCTAGAACGATTATGGTCGAGGCCCATCATCCACTTTGAAACCAGCTCAGTTTGGTGACGGTGTAGAAAGCGCGAAACCCACTCTTTTCCTATCTCTTTACAACAGATTTCCTAAGCGAAATTTCGAATCATATGTTTATTAGGAGGGAGGCCGCGCGCGCATAAACGATCGATGTATTTAACTAAGGATTTTTCTTGTTGGTCGTTGAGGTTTCGTTGGTTTTGGTACTAGACATAACGGGATCCAGTTTTGCCGTGATATCGTTTCGCGAGGGTGGAACAGTTACAATCAAACTGCTTAGCAATCTTACTGATATTGATATGATCGCTAGGTGATAGGCTATCGATGAAGGCCAGGGCAGCGTCTATCGAGCTCATATTGGTGGAGGTGGAGGTGTTGGAAGATTTGGTGGAAAATCCTAAAATTGTGCATCAGGTGGGGGTGTGCACCAGCTGAGTAATCACGGTAGGCGACCATTAAAATTCCGTATAATCCCAACAACAGATAATTGGGGAATAGCTTCCGAATACCAACGAGGTCTAAGTCGCTACTCAACGCTTGGCACTTAAGTCAACATTATAGCGGATAAAGAGCCTGATTGTGGCTTCTCTCATCCTGTAATGCAGGTACCGATGAGAGTGCTATTGGGAAGTGACACTGTCAACTGCTATGTGAACAGCGAATAGACGTCAAGCTCAAGATACCACGATGTGGGTCAATCAGTACCAACCAGCGACGCTTTATCTTCTATGTCAAGGTCTTTAGAAACACTTAGTAGCATGTCGGTTGTCTTATCGAGTATCAGAACCTTACGGACTTCTGTCCAAGGAAAGTCCGAAAATTGGACATCTGTGTTTCTAAGTTCCACATTTGCCATCGAATGACAATAGAATCGATTGAGCTTGAGTGTCAACTATGCACATGATATAGTATTGGATAGATCCTCGACGTCTTGGAAGAAATTTCTTGACTTTCGATCTCGATTGAGGCGGAATAATGCCAGGAAGATCAAAGCATATCCCGCTGCCAAGCGTTAGGCTTCTGCCAGCAGGTTCTATTGATTCCACGAAGTCCAGGTCACCCCTCAATTAGCCACGTATCAGGTGGAAGTTTGAGAAGCTTTAAGCCCCTTCTCCTTGGAGCCGTCAATGGACGAATGCCAGCAATGTTCAGATGATGTAGGCGCTGTTCTGGCCCTTCAATGGACCGATAACCGCCAAGGCAGTGCCAAGCGTCGAAGCGAGCTTGCAATCTATCTGCCTTTCCCTTTTGGTCAAAGTACGGCAAATTCCGCTTAAGATTTCACCGTGCTCATTCCAATCCAGCATCGACAAAAGCGCCTCTCCTCACTACTCATAGGGCTCGATAATCTAAAGCCTTGGTATCGATATATGTCAGGGCTATCATGCCACTAATGTATGCTTTACGAGATGAAGACTCTGATGAGACCCTTGCTATTGGCTTCCCACTTGGATGTCTTTCAGCCCTAGATCCTTACCCAGATCTAGTGTGCGAAAGCCATTGCACGCTTTCTATCAAGCCATATGCAACGGCCGCAATGTTATCATGGCTGCACCTGCTCTTATGAAGGGGTCATCCGCTATGGTTTCCCTTTGTTTGCTTTCCTTCGTCAGCGCGAGCTCTCCTCTACTGGCAAACGCCATACGCATCTTCGACATCATAATTCAAAGCTATGAAGCTTCTCTCCCAACTGTTGAGAGTTCTTTGCGCTGCAGGGCTTGTATCTGGGTCCGCTCTACCACGAGAAAGGCATCCCGAAGCACATCATGACTGGCATGAAGCGCGATACGATTCTCGCTGCGATTTCTCAAGAGCTTACTCTATACTCCGCGACCTGTCCAATGGCAAATCCTTTTGTTATTCTCATATATATCCTCATGGACTCCCTACACGGACTGTGGGCACGACTATAACGGTCACAGGACCAAATTGTCGGACAAGGACCAAGACCGTGTCTGAATCTTCCACATACTCCTTCCAGTAAGAATGCATTAGATGCATACCGCATTACTGAGCGCAAGCTATTCCGGCCATAAGTTTCTCATACTTCGCACAGAGTTCTAGTTCCTTCTCCATATCTGTCCCAGATTGAAGTCACTGAATATAGCTCTACGGTCGTCGTCCCCACGTATGTTGCTTCTATTCCTTTGCTGCTACAAGATAGCTTTTCCCCATAACAGCTACTAAAACCGTTAGTGGCCCTTACCCATCAATCAACAAGCGTGTACTGCCGCGAACGACAATCACCGAATACGCCTCCACTGTACTCGTTCCCACGTACGTTATGACCTATATTGCATTGCAACGACAAAGAGCGCTGACTGAGGCCCCTTAAATTCTCAGTGGTACTTACCCAGTCATGGACAAGCGTGCTCCCATGCTAGTACCGCCGAAAACGACTGTCAACCCTGCTCCCACGGCTCTCTCAGAATGTGATCCTGAGGACTGTTCTCGGGCCTGCTACTCCCTCTACAAACCATCAACTACTACTAAGACATTCACATCGCACGTGCCCTGTAGAGTGATTGAAACATCAACCACACTGTTTGAATTCGAAGACGACACTACCTTCTTCATCACTGTAACGCCACCCCCGTATACCACTTCCGTAACCGACATCCTAACCACGACCGTTCCCGCTGTTTGTGCCGGCCTTCCCTACCCAGTGTTAGATAATTTCGACGGGAGCCTGGTCGAATTCGAGCAATATCCTGCTGAACCACATTCTGATATAGCTTGTTGCGCTTATTGTTTTGCACAGCTCAATTGTGCCGCGAGCTATTGGGATTATCTTGGAGGCGTCTGTGAGATATTGATCAGGACGGCAACGCAGGTGCCAGGTGCGAATCCTACGTGTCCGCTAGGCATCTCTGATTATGATTTTGGGTCGCCGGATGCCGGTGGGGATGTATTCCCTGGACCATGTGGAAAATGATGTACTGTCTGTTATCAGGAGGTATGCTGGGCCCGCGCGCACGAGGTTGTTTCCATAACTTTGCCAGACTGAATCAGCAAAGCACATAGCCTGAGTTACAATCAGAATAAGCTGCGATATTCGTGCTCGATCTTGTCCGCAATGTCAAACCACAGCTTTCAGTTTCAGGTTGCACTGAGGTGACTCAGGATGACATCTGCGATTTTTCAGCCACCACGCCAAGACCATAAATCATTCAAGGCATTCTGTTCGGGCTGAGTCTAAGGAGCACCCTAGAGCAGACTTCATTGGGGGCTTCCCGGGGCCGACCTCCCTGTGACGACTTTTAGTTTCTGGACCAACCTCTAAATGACTAGGCAGTCCTTCGCATTAAGGTCGTTATAGGCATGATTTGGCGCGACTACTACATGTCAGGCGTCGTTGTTCACGACTTCGCCACTACTACTGCACGATTAGTCAACGCCAGGCGACGCCATCCGCTGGCCGCCCTGCCATGCAGCCTTCTCCTGCAGATACAAGACTGGCTACATAGGCACCGCCCCTGTGAATCCTACGACTCATAAATCTAGATACCATTTATTTAGTAGGCAACCCGCGCACTTCCAGATCTTCTTTATTTTTACTTTTTTGCATACCTTGCTACTGAGATTTACGACATCTGCATCAACCGCTGCATCTTTGCTGACACTGAGACTGGAAAAAATGCCTCGCAAAGCAGTCCTTGGTGCCATAGTCTTGTTTGTGTTCGTTGCGCAGACCGTGGGCATACCTGACTGCAGCGGTGGTATCCACAAGGGCCATATGATCCAAAATATCCCATACACAGGTTCCTATCAAGATGGCGAAGGCACATACGTGAGCCGAGACAACACGAGCCACCCTTACGTTTTCCCTTTGATTAGGGAATGTTGGTGGGAATACTTTACATTTCATGCCGACGTCTTTTATACGCCTTGGCAGCAAGCTAACGGAGATTTGTGAGTATCCTCTTCTATCTATTGTTTCCCTGCCTCTTATTGTTATCATGCCTTATAGTCTCTCTTTCCTTCTAGCTCTTGCACCAACGGCTCCTCCTGCACCATCTCCTCCGCGAACTCCTCACAGCAATGCTACTCTTCCAGCTCATCCGTCTCTCATGAGACTGCCCTATCAATTCAAGACGTCTATGACGGAGCGAACATCGGTGCAACAGAAGGCACCGCTAAAATTCTCCAGACAACAACAGAGAGCTGCGTCACATCAACTTGGACAAATGGCTGCAGCTGGACCGATGGTGGCTGCCATTTCGTTTGCTCGCAGCAGCAGATGGCAGGATTTTCTGGGTACAAGAGATACAGATGCAACTTTCATGCGCAGCCGAGAAAGGCAAAATATGACAAGACCATCTGCATGCAGGATCTGGACGTCGTCATACCTCGTGAGTTACTTTACTTTCTACATTACCAGCCAGCTCTCGAGCTCGCCAAAATCTGAGTTGATAGCTAATGTGAGCGCAGTGAAAACCACAAACTTCGAATGTGGTGGAAACTCCACACCCTGCGACTTGATCGATCCCGCCAACAGCTGTGGCAGCCCGGCTTTCTTGGCAAATATAACCCCCGCTGATGCCACGCAGCTGTCTAATGCTACCTTCACAATCTTGCCTCAGCGCTCGTCCGCAAGTTTAACGACCGTCGGTTCTGTCTCTGCTATTCTTGTGCTTGTGTTTACTTGCTTGCTACTCGTCTCTTGAGCTTTATACGATCGTAATAAGGGTTGAATTTATGACTAGAGGATGTCCGTTTTGGGTGACCCGAGGAGGTGGCGGAACCACCTCCCTGGGACACGCTGCTGTATGCAAACAGGGATATAGATATAGATGGCTTGGCGTTCAATGGTGTAATTATATTGGTCAAGGACATCAGCATGTAAGATCAAAGCACTTATTGGGTAAGCGGATTGTGGAGAAATTGTCTATGTTGATAGCTCATGGAGAGGCTATAGAGGTCCGTGGACATATAATGACAATGCTTGGCGTGTGAGTAGATAGAATGAAACCTTAGCGCCAGGAAAGTTGATAAAAAAAGGTATTAGTTGATAGGAGGATAACCTAGCTACCTCACAACATGTCAAACCGGTCCCATCTCCACCTACCTAGGTACTATCCAATCCCACATCAACCTTTTTCCGCCATACTCACAACCAATAGCCCCTTCCCCTTGCTATCATCTAGCGAGCCGACATCTAGGCTCTCTTACCCCACACCTCCCTAATCCCACATCTCATCTTGAAACCCAAACTCCTTCCTTCCTCAACTATTCCCCAACCCATTACCCCAAATCGCATCAATCTTTCAAATACGTAGAATACCTAATAACCACTGACCGTCTTCCTCCCACCACGCTCCCCAACATCCTCGATAACAGTAATAACTTACTCATTCGCATAGTCTTATAAACCATGTTCCGAATCTCGGGCATGTCCAGTGATTGGCGTTGCTGGTAAAGTTTCTGATTTTCATGGAGTGGATTGCTGGTTTGTAGATCGTGTACACACTCGATATCTCCAGCGCTGATTTTCGTGGTTGTGATTCATATAATTCTTATACTCTGTTTTGTCTGATGGGTCGATGGTATGAAGCGACTTGATGGTGAATGGTGAGGGAATAAGCTGCGGTTTGTATTTAAGTGGCAAGTATAGGGGACGCTTGTTGGGGGACGCTCGTGGGGGGGGGGGGAGTGGGGGGGGGGCTTACCTGGTCTTGGTCACGTAGGAGTTGAGATCTGGGAGTCCGTGAGCTCTTTGTCTGGTTGGTAAAGCTCTGAATTTGACAGCCTCTATTTGGTTTGTATAATTTATTTGAATTATATGCTGCCCCCAGGGTTTCCGCTCCCCGAGCAATTTCCAAACCCATTAACCGAGACCGTATCAGTTCATCATAAATATTAAACTCGTCATACCATTCACTCCCCTACAAATCCGTCCTGGGAATGCCGTTCATCCCTTTCACCGCCTCCGCGGGCCTGATTCTTTTGCCCTTCTGTGGCCCCCCAGGGAGAAGCTTGTTCTCGAAGCTGTCCATTTCATACTCTGTCTCGACCGACTCGGATTTATCACCCCACACTTTCGTCCTGACACCAGGACTCCTGTGCAGATCATCAGCCACTGCTGCTTCCTCGTCAAGTTTATTAAGCCTCCAATCGTATTGTCGTGAGATCGGTGTGATAGGACTTTCGGTGGCGGCCATGGGCTTTTTCGCACCAGATGATCCGCTATTTGTCTTGAGCGCCGTTTTACTCGGTAGTTTTAGGAAGCGGCCGAAGAGGGGTCCTGAAGCGTAGCTATTGTTAGTGTCTTTTCGATGTGCAAAGAGATGGTATGATTGAGCAAGTCTGGCTTACGCATGGTAGGGAGGCAGGCACTAAGGATCCCCATTGCAGGCTCTATCGAGGTCCAGATGACTACTTCCTCTATTCCCCAAGTCACGTCTAAGCCGTTGACTTTGGAAGCCGAGACTATGCGAGCGATTGAGGCGGCACAGACACTATTTGTACCTTGTCAGAGCTCGAGATATAGGATGAAGGATATCTGTACCTACAAGAAGCCAAGTAAGAAAATCCCTGTTAAAGTCACCTTCTGAGTCCTGTTTGTATGAAGCGTCCAGACCATAGGCATAGGTAAGCATAAAATCATGACATCCGTTACAAGATTGGTAACCCCAGCGTCAGTAGAGAATGCCGACAAATTCACGCATTTCTTGTTCTTGATGTGCCTATCCCAGAATGCGGCCACAGGCACACATTGGAATATTGTCGCGAAGAAAACGGCGAGGTACCAGCAGACTATGACACCCGCCGAGATATAGAGAGCAATGCGGAATGGCCTCGAGACGCTAAAGTAGCGGTAGTACAATAGCAGTAGAGAAGCTTTGATGAGGGCTAACGTTGTAAAGTATAAGGCGAGAAAAGCCAAGGATGCCTGCATGTGTGCATAAGCACGGTCCGAACAATATGACGGCGGACTCCTCATTTACCTTTTGAAAAGAAGGAATCACAGCCGGGTCCACTGCCGGTAGGTGTCGGCCGAGGCCGTATAACGCTGCATTGACAATACCTACGGTGTTTAGACAGTATAAAGATACCTTTTGGTGAAGTCAGAGAATACATCCTGGCCCGATCCAGGGTTAGTGACTGCTTACCAAGGCAAGGGCTATAGCATAGTCGTCATATGATAATGCGGTGTTCGACTTCCTCCGTGAAACAAAACGAAGAACAACTCCAACAGTAGCAATGACTGTTACAATTCCAAGTGCAATGTATATTGCTGGAGCCTTGGATTGAGCTAGCTCCTCTGGTGTAAACCCATTGAATTGCGGCGACTGATAGATCGACATGGTAGGAAGCAAAATGGCTATAAGATGTGAGAAACATGGAACATCGAAGCTTGCGATATTGCGAATTCTGCGGTGCGTTTTCAATATGTACCGACATGGTCGTCAAGGTGGGTTGCATTCCAAACTAGAGCATTTGGAAGTACTGCTATGCCACACCATGACTGCCCGTTTCAGAGGCGAGTGGTAGCGTCTAGACCGCGGACCAGCTCGATGGTTGAAGCTGATTCGAATTGTAATTGGTGCAATGAGATTCCATGGTCGCCCTTGCATGACCTCCCACGAGACGCACCAAGTGTTGCCAAGATCGCCGCAGATTCGGCTCCGACAGACAGGAACGATGACGGAGACGACATCAAAGCATCCAAATGTAACCCCGCTCGCATATCCACATCCCTCCACAGCTTTTGTCCTCGTAAACCATCCAATAAACAACGCCATAAAAGCCGATTCGTCGTAAAAGGTTGACCCGATTTAGCATTACCCACAAATTTGTCCCACAAATCCGATGCATTAATGCTTCCAGGTCGGGCGAGTTCGGGGAGGTACAATCTACTTCATGATTGAAAGGGTTGCGGGGACATCTATCACCCACGAGCCATGTAGACATACCATGGTTTCAATAGCCGTTGGACCAGGCGTAGACGATACCAAGTTTTATTTTGCTTAGCGGTACTGCACAATTTGTATGAGGAGCATGTAAGCACCTCGCCATGGGTCGCTTTGCATCAGTAAGGAACAGACGAAGGCCATCGAAATAAGTGTGAGGAGACGACGATTGGCAAGTCCCAATGTTTAGGGAAAAGGATATCACCTCGGCACGTGTACAAGGAACATTTTCTTAACGGTAACGGCTAATGGTCTGGAGAATGGGTGATCTTTTCAGCTGTGATGTGTAGCCCGAAGGATGGTACCGTAGGTGTGTATCCCCTTACTGTAGGAATGGACCTGTTGAAGCGAAAGAGCCCTGGCCGGGTCGAAAGCCATGTGATACGACCATTGGATGGCAAAAACATATCAGCACGTTTGCTTTGTATGCAGACATGCTACAACACAAATGACTTGATGTTACATCACAGCACACATCATGTTTATCTGAGGTCTCACAGCATGCATAACGGATACGCGACCCCATCCTTTAGAAGGATTCACCCCTCAACCGTATAAACCCATCAACCGTATAAGCCCTACGGTAGGGCTGAGCAAGAAATTTTTTTTTTTTCAACATTGCCACCATTCCATAGATTTGAAGCTATTCAGAACGTCTAAATGTATGCAGTTCTACTAGTGACGTAGATGTATATAGCTATGAAGCTCTACGAGGCTTTCGGACGCGCTGGCCCCTGCCCATTGCCTGAATTGGGTTTAGATCCTCTATCAAATTCCTTTCTCCCAGTCTTCCTGGCCCAATTTTCCTCCACCATCGACCCTGTTCCAGCTCTTGCGTAGTAACCCTGACTCGTAATCGTACTAGTAGCCTCGTGGATTGTTGCGGAGCTTCAGTTGTCCTCCTAGCGCACCGCTGCGGCTTCTGCGGTGAAAGGATCTTCTGCGGCGAAAGGATTGCAGGAATAAGTAGTGATGCCAGCGCGATTTGACGATGTTTTATTGCTGCTTGCGATTCGTCGAAAACATGCGGGCTAATCCTATTTAGGCGGGCCCATTCATCAGTCAAAGCTTCAGTAGCGAAGATATCATCCAGAAGCTCCTGATTCATAACCCTGGCATTGCCACTGACGACATTGCCCTTTTGACGGTCGCCTCGTTTTAATTTGCGACTATTTAAATCCAAAAGACCTTCATTAGTACGTTCCTGTATAGTAGCTTCTGCCATTGCAAGGATTGCAGCTTTGCCCACTTTTTGAATAATTATCTGAGAAAGATCCTCCCTATTATATGCCTGTTTCAGGAGCTTTTGGATTTGTAGAGTATTGCTAGGTGTCATGAGTATGCTACTAGTACCGTCAGGCCCAGAGTAGTCAAGTGTTCCCTCAGAGGGAGTAGTTGGATGAATGGTAACGGTATATTGCTCGACTTTTTCAGAACTCGGTGGAGCTTGAGGTATTGGAAATCCCTGGAGAACTACACTTGGATTAAGCGGTAAAAGTCCTGTTTTCTCCCAAGCTCTCTGAATATTAAGTACGGTGAAAGCTGATGTTCGGGCTTTTCGAAACTGCTCCAAAAAATCGACTTTATCGATTGAGTAGCTGGCCCCAAGGCGGGTGATGCTATGAATGTTCTTCTTATAAGCAGTTGCTAAAGGAGCGAAAAGACCAACATCAAGCGGCTGTAGAAGATGAGTAGTATGCGGAGGAAGGCAAAGAAGGATGATGTCGTTGCGAATAGAAAACTCAATTGCGGCAGTACTAATATGCGAAGCATGGCCATCAAGGATGAGGATACGGTACTGGCCTTTCTGTATATTTGCGGTTTCCTTTGCAAAGTGTTGAAGCCATGAGAGTCCAATCTCATTATCCGTCCATCCGTTTTGACTGACAGCGATGCTTGCTTCTGGAAAGGCATCAAACCAGGCCCTCTTATGAATAGCTGCTTTGAAGATGACGTATGGCCGAAGAAGTCCTCCAACAGCTGAAACACATTCAATAATAGATACCCACTCCCTGTTACCAGGCTGCGTCATATGCTCTTTCTTTTCTTGTCTGGAAATCATGACTCTAAATTTTCCGACAACGCCCTGCATAAAGCCTTTCTCATCCATGTTGTAGACGTCTTGATCCTGGACATTATGTTTTTGCTTGATTTGGTGGTATAGCTCAAACCAGTGGTTGAGAATTGAATAATCCTCAGCTAGAGCACGTTCTTTATCCAAGGGAGGAATATATTTGGACTTAATTTCGGGGTGCCGGCGAAGGAATTTTTGAATCCAGTTTATACCTAGTACTTTGGTATCACCCTTAGCCTTGCAGAGCTCTTGAGCCATCTCTTTAATATGCTCAACACGGCCAGGCCAGCCCCATCTTTGTAGTCGACGAATGTAGTTTTCTAAGACAGTCTCTTCCTCAGGACTTAATCGTTGTCGACTTTGGTTGATCACTTTCGCAGAGCCACCCGCCTTGGTGATACGGTAATGAAGTGTAGAAGCTGTGATTCCATGCTGTCTTGCGATCTTATTGAGCGAAATTGTACCCTTAGCCTTTTCGAAAGCTTCCTGAGCTTGGTCTATGCGTTCAACTTGCGGGACTTCCAGATCTTCGACACTTGATAATGAGGGTGAATTAGGAGGTGAGACTGAGGTTAGAGGGTCGGTAGAGGGTAGGGACATTCTTGTAGATGTTCTAGTATAGATAATGTAGCCGTGTGGTTGATAGAATAAGTAGAAAAGGATGAAAAAGTAGAAGATTGGAAATTTATTTGGTCAGCCCTACTGTAGGGCTTATACGGTTGATGGGTTTATACGGTTGAGGGGTGAATCCTTCTAGATCTGGGTTACCCGGGGCGACGGAAATAGGCTGTAATCTCTTCCAGTCTTGGTGCTCCCTCTCCACCAGACTATTCCACCAAACAGCATGAGCAATCGTCAACCACCACAAGGCAAGATAGTTGGGCAATGGTATGATGGCCGCGATAGAGAAGTCACAGAGGTAATGAATCCCCAAAATCTGTCACAATCCCTCACTAACCCATCAGTCACTCTTACCTCAGCCCATCCCCGAATTTCCCCTGGGTTCTCAATGCACCTGCACAAACAACTGCACGGCCCGCAATCCCTACTACAATTAAGATACCGGCTGCTCCTCCGCCTGCCGCTGCACTGCCTCCTCGACATGCAAGGACCAATTAAAGGACCTACCGTCACCATTCGGCATGGAAGGATCTCAAGACGATTGATGCGGAAGTGCTGAGATGCAAGATCATTGGTTGAAGAATGGGGGAGGAGATGCGACGCCGCAAACGCTCTCATACTAAGGCATATGATCATATGCTGCTCGCTAGGAAGGATACGTGGATCGCAAGATTCAGGAATAAGGCAGAGAGGATAGTGCTTCTAGGGACCCTGTTCTGATATGCCCCGAGAAGTGAGGAGGAGCGCCGATATGCCTACTCGTTTTGTTGGGAAGCCTGGATTGAGGACAGCACTACCCGGCGTTGCACGAGTTGTGAGGGCTGTATGAACGTGGGTGACTGGCATTGTGGTAGGGGTACGTATGCACCTGGCATGCCATCTTCCCTTGCGAGTGGGGCTGGGTTAGCCCTGCATATCATGTAGTAGGAGAACAAGAGTATACTTGAAGTGTCAGATAAGGTCATAGAGGTGCGTGGTGTCCCTGTACCGTGACAGTGTTGGTCTAATATTGGTATAGTAAGATTCTGACGGTGTCGATGGAGGCATGGTTGCATAGTGATTCTGCTCAGAAAATATACTGGGATTGCTAAACAATACCCCATCAGAGCAATCCGAGGTAATCTAATTCTTTTAATTACCACTCAGGCTTCTCCTATGCTTCTTCTCCATCGTCTCCATCTTTTGGCCTATACCACCTCCACTCAATCCTCTTAAACTCTCTCCTAACTTCCCCATTCCCCTCCTGCCTAACGAACATCTTCCACAAATGATAACCACCAACGGGCCACTCATTGCACTTCTTCTTCCTCCCCACCTCCCAATCCACCGTCTCCTGATAAACAGCCACCTGATCCCTATTAACAACCACCCCATACCCCACCGGCCACGCCTGCTTCATCAATCTCACCGACATCGCCAACCCACACACCTCCCTCATCCGCTTCTGCACAGCCGTAAACCCCACATCCTTACCACCATCCTCACCACCACCACCACCACGACCCTCAAACCTATCTCTAAACCCATAAGTATCAACATCATACCCCGTCTTCACATACACCCGTTTCAACAACCTCACATAAACAGGACTCAACCATTCCAAAAACGCAATCGGCCCATCCGCCAATCCAGAAATATGAAACGCAAATGTATTCTCGCCATACAGCACCGCAGCGGCTTCATCATGCATCTGGTGACAGACAAGCAAAAGCGGAATAACGGTGTCGCGAGGGAAATAGCCGATGCGCCATAGACCGCCATCGACGCTGAGGGGACGCCAGAGACGAGGATGTGATTTGCAGTCTAGGTCCGAAATGAGAAAGTGGCGGTATATTTTGTTACGAAGTTCTAAGGGGAGATCTAGGAGCGGGCAGGAGGCAGTGGGAGATGTGGAAGCGTGTTCGAGATCGGGTGGTGAGGGGAGTAAGCGAGGGAAGGGGTACAGAGGGTTTGGGATTGCTACTGGAATATCATCCATGTGCAATGGCTGTACTTTCGGCGTGAAGAATTAAGATTCGATGAATTGAGAGTAGATAGACTTTTACAAAGTTCATGCTGGTAACAATTATTAACAGCCTGGGAGAGCGGTCGACGACGGTGCGACTAGGTTACATAGCTTCGGGCTGCCGTGCAGACTGGGCCGCTTGATTTGGGGGCCAAACGCGCCGCCAAAGCTGCAGCTTACTCGCTAGTGCTTTCCATCTCTAAGGCCGATGAATTCCCAGAGGAATAATATCTGAACAACCGGGAACATTGAAATCATCTTTGGAGAAAGAGCAAGATTTCCAGGCCCAAGACCGTTGTGGGCGCCGAGAAAGTCGAGGAGTGGAGAATCAAAATGTTGGCAAAGTATGGATGGGTAGGTAGTAGGGATGTTTGATAGGTTCAAGATCAAAATTTAAGGTCTCTGGTAGTCAGAAGATAGAATGTGTGGAGGTATTGATTGAATTGTGTATGAATCCATGAGAAGTTTTACATCAAGAATTCTGTATATCCCCTTTACCTCTTGCCGATAATATCAATCTCATGGATAGTAAACATCCGCGAAGAAAGGTCGTTATCGTGCTAGACAGTAAGATAAGGATTGAATCAAAACTAAAAGGACTATTCTGAGAGTCTAATATTATATTTCTTTTTTCTTCTACTCCGCAATAGCTTGTTGATTCTAGAATTCCAATAGCGTCAGCAAATTCAAGGTCTTTTAATGACTAATAGTGGCGAACTAACGGCGATAATTACAACTTCGTGGCGGGGAGGGATGGTGGATATTCTTCCATCAGTGGTGGAATCATCCATTGATACGGAGTTCGCCTCGTGGGCTCCTGGTAGCCATAAGTTGTCTGGTGGCGGCAATGGCGAAAGATCTTTCTTCAGACTCTCCACCTACAATTGATGAAGGGAGTCCAAAATAACTATCAGCCTCATGGCGGCATGAGAGTAATTCCAACTTCGCAGTCCATCTTAGAACCACGTGTTACCCCTCGTGTCATCGATCTCCACAATATGTTGTCCATCCGGCTCTACTAGGACAGGCTTCTCTCCCTCCATTTCGTGTATCCTGCGAAGTGTTCTTACGTTAGTGATACCCAGCTTTTCCCCATGAGCTGGATTTTCATGTGTTTGAGGTGCGCGATCTCTTGTGCGCCGTTTCCGGATGATGAAGATTGAGCCGATGAGAAGTAGTAGAGCGGCGCCAATGCCGATGCCGGCCCCTACGCCATCTGCAAAATGGTTGGTCGATGCGTGCGAGCTTGGGGGCGAGGCAGAGGGCGAGGTGGACGGCGAGGTGGAGGGCGAGGTGGAGGGTGAGGTAGAGGGTAAGGTTGTAGGTAAGCTAGTGGTTAAGGGAGGGGTTGAGGATACCGAAGAGCTCGAGGTTGTGATCGTGGCATCTGTCGATGCAAAAAAGCTCGAAGTAGTGACAGCAACATTTGAGGGAGAAGTTGGAAGGATTGTCGAAGAAGTAATCGCCGCTAGGGAGAAAAGAAGAGACGAAGTTTCGCAACAATCTGAGAGAGAAAAGTTGTAGCAACAGTACGCATTACCCCCACACAATTGTAGGCCATTACCCCCAATATCAGCTAATAAAGTTCGTTAGTCATGGTCATGGGATCCTGGATAGAGATTGACAAGTGCACAAGTGGAACGACGGCACTCACCACCGGGTTTATTGTTACAGATGGAGGGGCAGGCAGTGCCATTGGACCAAGAGCGGTCTGTGCAATAGCCGGTGTAATACGGTGTTTCCCCTCCATTGGTCATTCCAGGGCCTGGTGCACAAAGACCATTGCTATAACATATACTGCCGTACGTGCAACAAGTGCTAGCATTGGCTTGCGGATTGCAAGGTATCGCCCCTGGCTCTACCGCGTCGTTGCTGCCATAGCAGGTCAATTTCCCTGACGATGTTGCCATGGCAGAAATTGAAGACTTTATAGGCCTAATGGTGGGAGGTCAATGATATCAATTCTTATGAAAGCGGAGAGATAATAGCGGTTGGGTCAGATGTAGGTATAGGAACAAGGCATAAGCGGGAAGAAACGATGTCAAGATTAGCGGGGAGCAATGTCTTATGAGAAGTCTGAAAAAGGCTGAACCCCGAGGCAAACATTAAGGAAACCTGGCGTTACATTGTCACTGCGCCGTAATGTTACATCAATTAGACATGTAGTGGGTATGTCTAAGCCTCTCACACCCGGACATGGACTTCGCTTCTGTAAGTTCTGACGTATGAGGGCCAGCTTCGAGTCTCACCTGGGGCAGATGCCAAGGCAAGAAGCAGGATCTGATCTGACACAATTGCGGCTGAGCCTTAGTAGTAGAGACAATATGGGCGCCGGCTGCATGTTTGATTTTCGCAATAGCATACACCGTCTATATGAAACTTGATAGATGACTACAGCATCCTTGATTGGTGGCATGAGTGTTCATCGAAATCTGGTAGACCTTCCATTGCATCCATGGATCGGCGGACGCGATAACTGTGATATCATATGAAGCCATACCAGATACAATAGTAGAAAGTCTTTGGTGGCACCTTTCTTTGAGGCGATATTTCCCAAGGTTTTGTGGCAATAAAGCTGCAGAATTTAACACGAGCCTGAATGAGGACGGCAATGGGGCTTATGGCCACAGCTTCTCATTGGCGCCGACGCCAGTAGATTTAAGGGCATTAGCTGAACTGCGAAGAACTTGAAACAACACATCGTCAAAAGATATCCTTACCGGAAGGTAGATCCAATCGGGTCTACTCCCTATATCCGCGCGAATGCCAGCGGCAGGAGGACTGCAGCTAGTAGATGAATGCAACCCTGAGCTCCTAAATTCGCCTGGTTCTATAATTTGACACGCATGCATCCTCACGGTACACTCTCGTGAAGGTGTTTCGGGCTGTGTCTGCAGCAAGGGGCACACCTAGAACTATGTACTGGCCTTGGGGCGATCTCTGCGGATATAACTTGTGCTCTTTTGGCTCCGTACCCAGTCCGACTTGCGATCTCGAATTTGTCGGCGCATTGAACCGAGAGCGACGATAGCAAAGCTCTCACATGTTTGACCAGATTTAGGGGGTCTTGCGCGAATAGCCCTTTGTAATTGGCATCTTTCTACGGGCGACCATCGGGCCGAGCCGTACTCGTAGATTGGGGTTCGCCCCCAACACTTACTGTAATTGAACCCCCTAAGCGAGTCCCTACGAGCCACTCTTCGCGGCGTTAGATTTGACTTTAGCGACGGCTTCCCGGGTACTCCAGGGCCAACATTCCGATTTTCTTCACCACCTTTGGGGGCGGTGAGTGCGGTCCAATTGTTTGGAGTAGTGAACGCTCTTCTGTGTTCACCAAAAGCTATTCTCTCTGACAATAGATAAGATTTGGGGTTCTAGCTTGATGCAAGGATCTTCGCTAGGGACAGAGTGATGAAACTTATGTTAGGCAGTGGTTGGCTTGGCAAAGTGCTGCACAGCTTTCCGTCCCCACTCTCTTGTGGCCTCAGAGATCCAGACGAAGGTGGGCGGAATAGCCCTAGGAGCTTGGTGGCAGCCCTAAGTTTTAGAACTAGGGTGGGTCAATAGATAGTGGCTTGGAAGCTGGTAGATAACGATTCCTAATGTTGCCTAGTAGGAGCGTGGGCAGGATTCCCGCCCCCAGGTATTCTAGGGCTGAACCTCTGAGACTACTTGCTTACAACGTCCTAAGCTATCGCGCGGTCAGAGTATCTCGTCAAGATACCTCTCTAGTCGTTCCCCGTCACTGGTATGGATGCAATCGCTGCCTTCAGTCTGGCCTGCAATGTCGTCCAAGTAGTCCATTTCAGTATGGACGTGGTGTCCATATGCCGAGAGCTATATAGAGAGGGTAGCCTGTCCAAATATGACCACCTTGAGCATATGACAAACCACCTTATCGGTCTTCGGAATGCTGTAAACTCACCTACGGCTCAGGGTAACCAAGATATGGGACAATGTCAAGACCAAGCACTTCTGGACCTTGCTGAAAAATGTTCTACCACTGCCAAAGAGCTAATGGGGGAGCTGCAGGAGCTAAAGATCAATGGAACCCCCAACAAGCGACAGGTTATCAGGAAATCTGCAAAATCTTTATGGAAAAAGGGCTCTATCGAGAGGATACAGACAAGGTTGGATGAGTACCGGAAGATATTGGATTCTCGTATACTGATCGACATAAGGTCTGTAACTAGTCTGTTAACTTCTAGGACTCATGCGACGGAATATTGACACTGATCCCATTTCCCTAATTCTTTGATACACCAGTAGATGGCGCCCTTTTGTACCCTTACCTTTGGGGTTACTGGACTATACTGACATTCTCATGAGCAGACAACAGCTCACTCAAACCATCATACACGAGAGCGGCGCTTTCCAAAAGCTAGATTCCAAACTCCAAAGAATTACCGTTAGCACAGCAGCAGAGCCAAAGAGTTCCGACCAATCAAGCCAACTTTTGCGGGAAGAGGATACGCTTGCGAAGCAACATATCAGCACAACATCTGAGCAACGTAACGTAGAGCTCGTGAAGATGGTATATCAGAGACGGATCCTGGAGAGCTTGTATTTTCCCGAGATCCACTCTCGTCAAGAAGAGATTGCGGATGCGCACAAGAAGACTCTTCAGTGGGTCTTTAAGCAAGCTGAGTCAAGGCTGAGTCCTTGGGATAATTTTGCAGAATGGCTCGAGTCGAATTCAAGGACGTATTGGATAAGTGGTAAAGCGGGCTCGGGCAAATCTACCCTAATGAGTTATGTCTGCGAACATCCTCAAACACAACATAATTTGAAAACCTGGTCAGCGGGCAGGACTATAATAACGCCTAAGTTCTTCTTTTGGAACCCTGGTAGTCCAATGCAGAAAAGTTTACGAGGGTTACTACGGTCTCTGGTCTATCAGATCCTGACGGAAAACCCAGATTCCATAAACGCCATCACGAATTTAGATGAGCCTTCTCGAGATGCTTTGACTCCGGTCCCCGCTTGGACGGAGCTTCGGCTAATCAGAACACTCCTGGGATTAGTCCAGCGTCTAGCGAATCGGCTCTGTATATGTATCTTTATCGATGGATTAGATGAATATAGCGGCGATCAGAGTGCCCTAGTAGATCTGATTGAACAATTGGCAGAATACCCTAACGTCAAATGCTGTCTTTCCAGTCGACCATACCGTGCTTTCACAGATGCTTTCGGCTTGCGTGCGATGCTCAAGCTACAAGACCTGACCGAGCCTGACATTCGAGCTTACGTATCGGACAAACTCAAGATTTTACCTCGAGCGCATCCATCCATGACTTCTAATCCTTCAAGGGTATCTCTAATCAAGAAGGAAATTGTTAGAAAAGCCGAGGGCGTCTTCCTATGGGTTGACCTGGCCGTCAAAGATCAGCTCGAAGGTATTAGGAATGGGGACAGCATAGATCTCTTGGAGCAAAGACTTTGTCTTTTGCCAAACGAAATAGAAGACCTGTATGCTCGCATGCTTGATCAGATCGGGGAGATCTACCAGAAAGAAGTGGCCACGTATCTTCGGGTGGCTGTGGATCTTAAATCCGCAACACTATTAGATATGGTGTTGGCCGTCCGCGGACAAGAGACCAGCGACTCTCGGCCTTGCACTAAGCCGCAATTCTGTGAAGTGGTGCATGAAGTCGAGGTTACTAGGAGGAGGATCAACACGATATGTGGAGGGTTGCTGGAAGTTCATGATCCAAAAGAACCCACTTCCGAGCGAACAAGTGCGGACGCCGAAGGACCGGGCCAAGATCGGTCCTGCAGCTATTGTAAAGCCTACCCCACTGTCAGATTTTGTCATCAGACAGCTTTTGCGTATCTTCTCGGCAATGAGAAGGGAAGGCAATTCCTAGCACTGAGTGCTCCTTTCAACCTGAAATACCTGGATAAGTATGCGCTTCAACATAAATTGATGCTGAAAAAGCTGCGAGTACTTGGCATTCCAGCATACGTACGTCATCAGGAATGCTTTCGTTCGACGATCGTAGATTTCATGTTATTGGCTGGTTGTGCAGAGAAAGATACTGGAAGGCATGAGGTCTCGCTCATGGACAACTTTGATAATATCGTGACAACATTGGATCGAAAACACCTCCAACATTCTCCTAGCAGGCACTGGAGCATGAGATGGGGGGATCATGTATGTTCACCACATGATTTTCTGAGCTTGGCGGCATATCATTCGGTTTATTTATACGTACAACATGTGCTGAATAACCGGAAAGACCCAATTGATAGGGAAACCGCCAGTCGCCTCCTCTACTACACAGTATTTGGTCGGGCGGCCAGCAGAGGACTCGTATCTCGGACACAGGTATGCGAGTCACAATTGAAGCTCGTGAATTTGCTTCTACGGAGAGGTGCGGACCCAAACATACTGGCTTTTGATACCACCATCTGGAGAGAATTCTTATGCCAGATGTGTCTCCGTTGCATGCGTTTTAAGGATAATTTGTTGGAAGACGATGCCAAGTCTCTCTGGATAGAGTGTATTAAACAATTTCTTCTACAAGGGGCTGACGTTACCACGAACATCTCATATTATTCATATGACTACGAGGTAGAAGGGTTTCCAGGCAGTTCGAAATGGCGCTATACAGGATGCAAGACATTTTCCCCACTTTCCGTGATCCAGCTATGTCTAGGGTCTGAGCCCGAGTATCTAGATATGGAAAGAACGTGTCTTGCCCTTGGTGGGCTTTTTCAAGCAGCCTGTCACGACCTTCAATTCTCTAGCTTTGTGGGGTCTCATACGTTCGAAGTGTATCGTCTATCTGAACGTCAATCAGAGAGGTTCTGCCGAGATTTTCAAGAGTATATGCTATCACCGTTTGCGTTGATTCGGGAAGCGCACTGGGAATTCGTGCAGAGACTTGATCAGCTTCAGAAAGAGTTGCACGATAATAACCAGATGGAAGTATTTTGACTTGCAAACGCATGATAAGCGTAGATTGGATAACCAGATAGAGGTATTTCGAACTGCAGTGGCACGACTGAAAGCAAAGGCTGCCCTACGGAAACATTACGTTGGCTAGATAGAAGAGCAGGATTTTTGTGCAAACATGTCAGTGATAGGGGAGGGTCTAAGTACCGGGACCTTTTTCATTGGGTCAACACTTGTATGCGGAAGCATGAATTTCAGACAGAATAAGCGCTGTTTCTCAATAAACCTTTCTTCGCTTGTGGCACACCATCACATATCTGGCTCAAATGCGTAGACACGGTGATTTTACTACACAAGAGCTGAGCATTCATTGCGTTCTCACTGCGCGTGCGAGCATCGTTGTAAACACGCCATAAGCATCACCACACCACCACTCAAATATCCGCGGCATCGAAATTTCGTAACACATCTACTCCAAAATCAGTCAAGTTCACCCAATTGTGTGTGGACTCAGTCTCTTTTTTCCAGGTGGAGAACAAAAACATTGGCACCGCTACAGCTTAAAGCCAATCTTCCAAAACCCTTAACTTTTCCTTCACAATAGATTAATTAACTTAAATATTTTAAAAATTAACAACTTTGAGTTAAATTTTGAGTAAAAATAATAAAGTTAGTTGCTTAATACGGGTCAATTCTATGTTGAAAGGACTGGCGTTTTGCAAGGGGTGCCAAAATTTTTGTCCCCCACGAGCCCGCCAGATTCTTGCAGAATGTGATTGGCTATCGGGGTAACCTCGGGTGATTGAAGCATCTGGTCTACAAAGTACGTTCACAACGTCAAATATCCGCAGAGGGTACTAATCTGTGCCCTTTTGCATTGATTGGTCCAGTAAATCGGGTATATGATGCTGCATTAAGATACAGCTACGACGTTGGGCATGGGATTCTACAGCTTCTCCACTGGTTTTTTTCGTTTCTCCAGAAAGCGATTGAGCTAAAGAAAGATATCTACAAGCAACATGCGGTTATGTGTTTTGATAATATCTTCGTGATGATTTTGTGATCTCCATTGTTCTCTTAGGCGCAATGATAGAAATGGGGAATGATTCTTCGAGTGGTAGTGTAACCTAAGGCCGTAGTTACGATTCCTTCCCGCGGAAGATCAGCAGGAAGATGATGTCGATCTATCAGAGCCAACAGAATACTAGGCAACAACCCAACAGCGGCGATAATGCCATCAACTTGGACACATTGCCAGATGCATGTCTCTGGCTCCTCTGGGCTCTTGCTCTCCAGTTGTCCTGTTGCTTTCTTATTCTTTAGACAATGACTTCGAACGTTTTGCTTCAGGACACAGAGGCTATGTCCTCAACGACAGCTTGGTTCCGAAGCGCCATCTCGCTGGATGAAATCCCCAAGCCAGCACTTGAACTTTTGATGCAATACACTAGCCTAGCTCCTAATGCTATCGTGTCCCATCTCAACACTGTCGTAAGTTGTTACTCACTTGTTGTCTGAAGATTATTCAGGAAGTTAACGCCTCTCGCAGCGCAACAATGCCTGGAAATCAGCTCCTTACCCGTGCGTAGGCCTCTTCCTCTTCCTCGAGCTGCAAATGTCACGCCACCCTCTCTATCCAGCCATCCTATCTCATCTCTCAAGCACCGACGAAGATTACTACCTTCTCGACGTAGGCTGTGGGCTTGGGCAAGATCTGCGGAAGCTCCGCTATGACGGTGCCCAGATTGAAAGAACATACGCAGTAGATTTTGAGCCCGGCTTAATTGACAACGGATTCGACCTCTTTATGGATAGCAATCAGTCCAAAGATAGTTTCATAGCTGGCGACGCCCTCAAAGACGACCCCTCCCAGTGGCTCAAGACCTTTGGTATCGAAGATGGCTTCAACATTATCCACGTCGGATCGCTCTTACACCTCTTCGACTGGAATGACCAGCTCCTCATCGTCAAAAACTTAATATCTCTCACACGGAGAAGAGAGAACCCGGTGATCTTCGGCTGGCAATATGCCGCCAGGAAGTCTGGTTTGGTTTCTCTGGGACCAAATAAAGAGGCACAGATATATGGACATAACGAAGAGTCACTGAAACAGTTTTGGAAAGAAGTAGGGGAGCTGACTGGGACAGAATGGTCTTTGCAGGTACGTTGCGAGTGGGCAGAGTCGCATGATGGCGATAGGCTGGCGAAGGACGGAAAGTGGGGAGATGCTGGTGGGAATGGGCGGATGCGGTTCTCGGTTCAGAGGGTCTGAGAGCTTGGAAATGTTGATGGGTATGTATTGCTTATGGGCGTTGGGTCGGCGGTGGCCTGCTGTAATCCGCTGATTACACTATCCCGGCAGAGTTCCGTCAGGGTATCCATTGAGAATTATTCTCACAATAACACGGAGGCACAAATTGTGCATTGGCGTTCATTCAGAAGCTTAAAACGCATGGAACTGAAATGTTTCAAAGAATGACGATGCTTTGCTGACAGTATAATAATTGTCGGGGACGATGCAAAAAGAACATTGACATCCTATGGTGACTGATTTGGGTTGCGAATTAGTAAATGACATTAAACATCACCCTGAAACCCACATTCAGAAGCGTTGATAAAACTTGAATGGTACCACGACCGTCCTAATCCTACTCATGCTGATCCGCTAAACGCGCAACCAACCCTTCACCTTTTCCAACTCCCTCAAAACCAGAGTACTTTGTGATTAGAAACCGTTACCCATCCTCTATGGTACCGCGCTTTCACAAGTCAGTAAAATAATTAAAGCGACATCGCGCTTCCAGCAGCGGCAAGTGGATCCATCCTCAGCCATAAACTATTCGCATCTCGCTGACAAAATCTCAATATGTTTATTCTCTTACTTTTCAGGATTATTACTTAGATGGTCTCTATCATAATAGAGAGCCAATCTACCTATTAAATTACATAGTGTCACCCCATGCTGCCTCACAAATGGCAGAGATTGCTACCCTAGAGTCCCACGTAAAGAGTCATCGTCCAACCCCCAAGTTATCACAATGGGAGTCCTTCCATCACCAGCTTATCCTCGTACTCTTTTGCCAGCTTTTCGGGATTCAACTCAGCCAAATCTGTCCACCCACAATTGTTATAGACCTCCGCAAGCCGGCCGGATCTTCGCATCATTGATTCTATTTGAAACCGCCCCAGCTCGAGACGCCTCGCGTTTGCTATGCTGTGCACGACGTATTTTATGATCGTTTCCTTGAAATACGTGGCGTAAAATTCATCGCGCATTAACACAGCGTTTTCGCGAAACCAGGGTTGAAAGAGATCGAATCCAGATTTGTTCGTTTCGATCATATCCCTCCACCAAGAGCCGGGCATCTCAAGGTTCTTCAAGATATCCATTTGCATCATTCCCTGTGCCTTACTCATCGCTTTTGTTAATTTCTCCTCACTAATTGGAATCGCAGAACCGTCCCTGTTTTTGTCCTGAATCGTTAGCTTCACGCCGTCTTCAGCATCCGTGTCACCGGTGACCCAGAAAGGGGTTCGGCAGTCTTCAAGAAGGACGTAACCGACGATGACAGGATGGCCTGGGAAGGATTTATGGCGATGACCGCGGATGTATGTATTTGTTTCGCGGGTGCTCAGGGTCAGAGTTTTACGGATGTGGATGCTGGAGAGGAAGGGCGCGACGATGCGTGAATAATCGTCGAAGTCTAATTGACCTGAGGCCGAAGTGGCCGTTGTGGTTGAGTGGGGAGGATGATCCATTTTCTGGGTGAGATGAGGGTGTGAGAGGTGCAGAGTTGTATTGGAAGTGGGTAGGTAATGGTCAACAAGTGCGAAGACTGTTAGCCTGAGAAGGATTTCCAAGTGTGATGTGAGTAATAATGACGGTGGACAGAGGGGGAGCAAGGGCACTTTATAGAGAGAGAACCTCAGGATACTGTGCTGCCTGAAACCCCGACGGGTATTTGCTGTAACACAGATTCGTCGCTCGGAATAGAAGTTTCCGCCAATCATTCGGCGCGTAATAAGGCTGTTACAGCCTGGCAGGGCCACCTTTCTTTACAACCTCGGTACCATGAATTACATGAAACATTCTTTGACTCGAGTGCCCGATTCCATGTTTCGTCGCTGTCTATCAGGAACCTGCGCTCCTCATCAGTCCAATGAAGAAAGGAGAATCCAAGAACGGAGAAGAGCGTTTTTTGTACATTACCACATCTACTCAAACATGCCATGTTCCTTCTGCTTAAGCTCGTTTCGGCATTATAATGATCTACTCTCCGTCGAGAGAATGCCATACCATCTTCTCGTCAACCCCGACTTTAACAACCACTTGAGGCAAAGCCTACAACAGATCCCAGGAGACTCCAATTCCCTTTTATTTACCTGGCTGTTCCTCATTGCTCAGCCGGTGCCTTGCTCCCGCCATCACCAAGGTACGAAATAAAGTACCTTACCTGCGGAACTGCACCAAGAAGGCATTAATGCCTAGAAGAGATCACCTATCAGCTGAACAGGCCTATCAATTGAACAGCCCTGTAGGGCTGGACCTAAAGCTGCTGAAGCGGGCCCTAAAAGAGCCCCAGAGAATCCCCTCGAAACAGTCCCCAAGCGTCTTAGCTTCAGGGCATCTACGGGGGCAGTTTTCGCTTGCTCCAGCCCTATAGGGCTGTTCAATTGATAGATGTGTTCAGCTGATAGGTGATCTCTGCTATAAGGTACAGCAGCCAGCTTATTGGCGCAGAACAAGCGAAGTTCTAGAAGGTTTTCTAGGAGTAGTCAAAACAAGCGATTTACTTCTTCATAAGCACGTCAACGATAAACGAACCAATGAATGCTTTTATACCTATATAATTACATTAAGTTTTCTAATATGCATGATCCACCCCAAATACAGTCCCAATCGCCAACATGCAGCCCACTCATTATCATTACCACCCCACCCCCACCATCATCCCCCCTCCCACTCTCCCACCCTCAAATAACAGTAACAACCAAAGCATTACTCCTCAAACTATCCGCCGCTGTCGCCTTAAACTTAAAAATCCCCTTCTTCTCAAACCTCAACACCGCATCCCCATTCCCATCCGTCTCCACCCCATCAATCGTCGCCCCCTGCACCGGACTCCCCGTACTCCCATCCACCACCCTCACCGTACTATTCTCCCCCTTCCTAACCACCACCTCCTTCGGGCTCACCTCCAAAAAGTGCACCAAATTAAACGCATTATACGCCCACAGCACCTGATCCCCCTTCTTAACCTCCTCCTGACACCCCCCGACAGGTGTGAATTGGTAATTAACCAGCAGGCCCCAGAACTCGGTAGCGGTTTCGGTGTCCGGGCCGATGGAGGAGATGAAGAAGTCGTCGAATTCGGAGTCGAAGGTGCCGTCGAAGGGGAAGTGGAAGCGTTGGGAGGCGGTGGCGAGGGCGGAGGTGGGGGTGTTGCCGGGGGTGGGGTTGGCGCCGTTGTTGGTGCCGGTGCAGGGGTGGGTGCCGCCGGAGGGGGTGGTGACGTTGCGGGGGCCGGAGAGGATGGGGGCTTCGTAGATGGTGGTGGTGGAGCCTTCGATGCGGAGGTTTACGAGGGAGTATCTGGAGGGGAGGGGGTTGGTGTGTGATATGCTGGATGCTGGGATATTTAGGGTGCTTACTCTGATGCGACGCCTTGGGGGGCAGGCAGTGGGACTGGGTTGGGGACTGCGTGGGTGAGGGAGATGAGGAGGGTGGTGGTGGTGAGGAAGGTGGTGAAGGATAGCATTGTGATTGGTTAGAGGAGAATGTGAGGGTTTCGGTTGTTGTAATAATAGACTGTGGGAAATGTTGGTTCTTGCTGTGGATGAGATAGATGCTCTTTGACAGAGAAAGGAAAGTACGACGGACGAAGCAAGGTATTTTTATATTCCACAATTCTCCCACTGTCTCGACGCTGGGTTGTAAGGGGGGCGTATGTTCATGCTCATGGTCTCCAATCAATACGGGCCATGCTCTATAACTACTACTTGAAAAGATCTCGACCAACTGCGAAATGGGGTCGGCACGCTTAAACACCCCCAAATGAAGACAAGTCTCTCGCGCAGGCAGTAAATATAATGGTGGTGGCTGGCGGTAATATCGCTCCACCGCCCATCTGGACACGTCGGTGGAGGTTGATTACGAGGGTAGAGCACCAGTGCCAGTGTACTAAAGTAGTGATGTGCTTACTCGTGGGCCAACTCTGTCAACAGTACTAAAATGGATATAGAATCATGGTGTCGTAGCAGGGGCAGTGTATGAGCGGCCCGCTCTTGGCAGTCTTGGCAGTCTCCAAACCTCTCCTGGTTGGGATTAGGGTGTTCGCTTGTTCTTCTAGCGGCCTGTGTCAGCTTAGTCACTACCTCCTTTAGTATTCAGCTCTGCAAGCGATGCTCTCTAAATGACCTTCCAATGTCTTCTACTTTTAGTACCTGTCACTAATAAAGATGCGGGGAATCAAGCTTTCTCACTTACCGCTGTTCACTGCTAGTCCCTAAGCATAGCGTTCACGCCAGCAGTAGGGCTCGTATGCGCAACCAAGTAGCAGCCAGTATTCGCACGTGTGATGCCGTTTGAGGAACGGATCGCATTGGCTTCTCGGCTGGACGTGCTCAAAGTAGTTTGCTCCTTACCTTAGGTCTACCCAAGCTTTTGACCTGGCTTCTGCTTACCTACCCTATGGTGTAGATACAAGCGAAGTCCACGGCCATACTTGGGCCTTACGAAACCCACAAATGGCTACTCTTTGGGCACTGAAAGGTCGGATAGTGATTGTATCAAATCAATGATTTCATATGAAAAATAGCGCTGCGGCTCTGAATACGAAAGGTTAGTGCGGCTGGTTATTGAATTCTATCAGTAGATTCGAACCGCCCTTCTCCCTTCTCGGAGCTGCCGTGCACCTCGGCCGAGCCCAATGTGCACATAATTGACCAGTCCCTGCTCACCGTCCAAAAAACCCCTATTGTCCCATCGTCTCAGTCTGTAGCAGTCATCATCGTGATCAATCTCATTATCATAGCCTACATCCAAAACTAAGTAAACCACACGGCCTGACACTTACTCTCATCCCACAATCCCCAATGCATCATAAGCGCAAGTACATCTGAAGGCCTGGCCGACCTCGAATATCCTGCTACGAGCTCCATTTCCACAAAGACCGCTGAAGTCGGCGGCACACGTCCGGAAGACCCTTACTATTTGGATATTGCATCCCAGAAAAATTAGGAAAGGCTAACGATATTTCTTTGGTCGTAGGTCAATTTCTCTTGTCCGATGAATAATTAGATCAAGCCGCGAATGCCGTACTAGTCCCTCTCAGGCTGGTCAGATACAATAGAGCCTGCTCTGAGGAGATGCGATCGTTTGAAACCACATCGAAAGCCAGGTTATAGGTTATGGCTCATCAACACCGCCGAAGAGGCTGGAAGATAAAGCATGAGAAGGGACGCGATGCCTCTGGATTCATACCTTGAAGCGATAAGGACTGAAGAGCGAAACGGGAAATTATGCTAGTGAGTTTCACCTAGTTTCAGTCTAGCGATTGAAAGCAAGTGTTACCAACGACTTTGTCTGCTCAGAACCCAAGACAGAATTAGTGAAGTTGTGTAGAGTGTAGGAAATATTATTCTGAGGCGGATTGCGCCGACTCTCACAATTTCTGGATAATCTTGACGAAATACATCTTTCTCTTTTATCGATAGGAGGGCAGTACAATTCAGGGAGCGACAGACTTCTAGGCTAACTCCCTAATCACATTTTCCTTGCTTAGTCGCCATCTATTTTTTCTTTCCCACAAGAACCAAGACACGTCGCTTCTATCTTGGCCCGAGTATATATAATGTAGTCCTCCTCGCTGTGTCGATACCGGGGCAATTCGCACATGCACACTTATCCATCGTTTTCGTCCGAACTATCCCCTTTACAGAGTCGACTTACTCATACCCAAATTGAGAAAAAGTCTGCGTATCACATAACGTTACTAATCAGAATGGGAGCCGACACGCCTTACGAAACGCGTATTTTCCTCCTCTTCCATAAAGGACATGAGCCCGTCAAGGTCAATGTCCATCGGGATCTCCGGCCCAGCGACATGGTCCTTCGACCTGTGGGACGAGAATCTCTTCTTTAGTTGCGAAACAATGGAGGGTGACTTCTCGCGCCAGGCGTTCATGGTAGAGTTACGAAACGGGGACGCTTTGGTAGGTTGGCTTGATCTTTCTGATCCGTCGAGCCCAGCACTACCTTTTTCGCTTGATTGGGTATCATTTTGGTCCATTGGCAGATTCGTAATGCCGGATGTTTCAGGATTTGGAATCATATGGTGTGAGTGTCCATGTCCTTCGTGGCCCGTCCGCTGATCTTCGGTCAATGTGATGCTCCTATTGCTTGCTATGGGTGCATGCGCTGGAGTGAAATTTTCCGCGTTGCTCGAGTTCTCTAGCGGTCTTTCCTGAATGTGATTGGGGTGGTAGCTTGAGAGCATAAGCTCAGAGGAAGCTTCGAATATCGGCTGCGGCAGAGGCAAGTGGGACACGCTTGGGTCAGTATAATTCTCTTCCAATGCAGGCATGGTAGGTTGCTGGCGCTCCCGAATGACAGTGTTTGTGAAGCCGCAAGTGCTGTGTGAATCTCGGACTGTAGCCGCCAGTGGCTGCATACGTGTGCTAGTACTGATTGGGCGTGTAGAGTGACCCATTGTAAGACCGGTGTCGTCATAGCTATGATGGCTCCAGTCATATGTACAGCCGTTGAATACTGCTGCAGCAAGAGCATCTGGAGACTCCTCTGCCAGTTCGAGCCGAAGCTGCAAATCTCGATTGGAGGATATGTCCCAACTGAAGCCTGACTCTGCATACTTTGCCGACATGCCATGCCATGCCATGTCAACTCCGGACTGTAATAATAGGCCTTTGATGACTTTGGTCATGTCCCAATTGCAGATATCTTCCAACTGCCTGAAGTGATGGATGTCGATGTGATTCAGTTGATCGTTGATGTTATCAAATAATAAAATGCAAAATCCGCATGAAAAGTATCTCTTCTTGAAGGCAATCCGCCATGCCTCGGCTAATGCTAAGCCATCTTGGATCCTATGGACTTCTTCGAGATGTTTGACCAAGTTAGCCTTCCTTGTGTAGGTACGACCTTTCGTAATGCACTGCTGAACCGAGTGGGCGTCGAGATGCCCCTGATCTGGGAATAATGAGCCGCAAAGATTGCACTGTGGGCCCAAGTCTGATGCCTGCACAGGCCCCTGAGGCATGCAAGGGAATATGACTTCATGCTCTTTCATATGTCTCTTCCATCCATCGCAGGTGGTAATAGCCTTGGGATTTTCGCAGACTATACACCAGTGCGAATGAGTGCTGCTGGAGGAGGTAGCCGAGGGCGCGGCTATTGTGCTATTGGAAGGTCGTCTGGAAAAGTGGAAAGAGAGATCGTCCTGGCTGCTGGAGGTCATCGGAGTCTCACCGCTAGTATTCCTGCTATAGTAAGTCAACGGCCCAAGAGAGCTACCCGAAGACTCAGGTATTGAGTTGAAAGAACACTGTCGAGAGGAAGATAATGTAGACGTTACATTAAGTGGGGCATCGCAGAGGCCATCCTGGGATAAAGCTCCAAAATTGTCGACGGTCTCTATGGCTGTGTAAGTTCTTACGATCAGAGAAATCTTGTAGCCACCACCCACCAGTGTATCGGCGAGTCCTCAGCCATTGTAATACTAGAACATCAGGAGAGTCTTTCAATAGCGAGAGCGCGTCGATCTGTCGGCTAGAGAGAACACGAGAAGACGAGAGATGCTGGTAACCTTGTTGCAGTGAACGAAGCAGTGTGAGCCACGCGAGGATGTTTTCATCTTTGAATTCCAGAATATTAAGGACCGCTGCCTCTTGCAAGGGCGACGGGAATGTCGAAGCATCCAATTCATCAATTGAAGCAGTGAGCTCTCGATTGTCGAATGAAAATCTTTGCATAATGTGCCAAATCCAGACTGAGTATCTCTTGGGAGAACAATGTGCAAGAGGTGTGCGAGGTTGAACGTTGGAGTAAGAGCAGAAGTACCAACCCACCATGCCAACCCGATGCTCGTGGAAGGAGGACAGAAGGGTTCAATGACGAGGTGGCTGGAACAGTTGGTGTATGCAGTTATGGACACAGGCACGTTGCGACGCAATTTTTCGTCAACTGAGAACCCTACTATGAAGTCTTAGGATTCCCGGAAAGCGTTTGGAATAGCCGAAGTCCGATGGGAGACATCGAACGAAGAATGTCGACACCAGCGAGCACATAATATTAGTTGAGTTCCATGCTCATTCATGAGGCTACCGAATGAAACGACACAGGGAATCATTGCGGGATCTTGACGAGTCTTTAAGCAGAATGTGAGTGCACTATTTAAATGGGCAATGGCCAGTATCCCTGTTGGCTGGCCGCCAGCTAATCTAGCGGCGGCCAACATGCAGATTCCCGCGTGGACTAGGGGCGATCGGCGATTGACATCCCTGTCTGCCACGTTAGAAGTATGTGGCATGTCCCTGGAGGAGACAATGGGGGTATCCTCACGGGAGGCTATCATGGCATCAGAATCCCTGCGTGAAGCGTGTCGCAGGGATTACGCACCTGTGTTTAAGCGGACTGCTTTACTGGTTTTTCTAAGTAAGGGAATCTAGTTTGGGATGTGATAATTCCCTGAGGCGAAAGTCATAGCCAAGTCGCCAGGATTGATGTATAGACAACGTCTTAGAGGGATAATCACAGGATTGCATAGAATGAAAGTCCTTCGCGTAAAATTTGCTGGTGTCACCAGTATTCGATACACCCAATTACACCAATCAATCCTCATGGTCATCCGATCACGTTGTCGTCCGCCCCGCAACCCTCTTAAGACTCGATTTTAACGTCTTCGCCGCAAAAGCTGTGGTGCCAGTGAAGCGAATCTAGTCGTTTCCGATTCTGCGACTAGAAGATAAATGTCTGCGTTGCATAAGATAGAGGTAACTCTGGGGCGCTGCAAGACTCGAGACCAAGACCACCATTGGGCATGTGAACTTCACGCTCGGAACATTCAGACTCCTTGTATGACTTGTCGGATACGTGACCGGTGGACGCTGTCCAATACGCAGAGCTTGGAATGGCGACGGAGGTGTCGTTGGAAGTGACATGAGCGGGTATACGTTCGACATTAGGGCGTTGGGACACAGGCGAATGAAGCACGATGTTGGGATTTCCCAGATCCCTATCCACTGCTTCATCAGGCGCTGATGATATCAAAAGTGCCGAAGCTGATTGAGATGACTCGGTCTTGAGTTTGCCGGCCTCATATGCCGCCGTGGCAAGGGACTCTGCGCTCTGAGTAGGTGATGGGCCCATTTCTAATAGAAACTGTATTTTTTCAATGATGCACCGGTCCCAGACTAATTCTTCGATGTGATGTATAAGACATCTTGCCAAAATAGTGTCCCAAGCTCTTTGGACGCCAGGCTGAAGTAGTAGGCCCCTGATCAACTTGGTGGTGTCCCACTCGTCATACGTTTGGTTCCGTTCATAATGCTCACTGCCAATGTGCCTCAGGCGTTCTGCGAAAGTCGTAAAGAGACGAATACAGAAACCACACGACCAAAACATTTTACCAGTAGTACAGCGCCATTGGTCCGCAGAAATGCGGGCCTGAGCAAGGTTGTGGATTTCATGGCGTCTATTCAAATGGGTAACCATATGATCCCGTCTCTTACAGGAGAAGTCGCAGGCCCTGTGGATCTCCGTCCACTCGTTCATCATCTGAGAGGCCTCTTGTGGTCTGCCGATCATGCAAATGTATGTGGCCTCATGCTCTCTCTCGTGCTTTTTCCAGTCGGAGAGATTCTGGTAGGAGCGCTGGCTTCCGCAGACCGTACAGGAGTAAGGACGAGAGACGTTCGCAGCGTCGGCTAGAACGGGATCATCGCTCGAAGTGTATTGGGAACGATAAGGAGCGGTAGGCTGCCTATTCTCTTTGATTTTGCTATCGAGCGAAGGTATATTGGTCGATTGACTGGCTGGGGCGCCTGGAAAGCCTACGGAAAGTCGCGTTGAGGGCTGAAGTGTATTTCCAACATGAGTGGGGTCATGAGCGACGTCGACGCGTGTCAAGAGACTTTCGAAGTCATTGTGCTCAACTGCTCCCATTAGCCCTTGCGTGAGACTATGAAACGGTAGAGGAAACTACACATACTTGCACCTTGAGCATTTGCCAGCCAAGACCAGACTACAGCATCTTCGTGGCCACTGAGCGCGAAGACCGCGTGCACTTCATCGTCCGTAAGAACGCTCTGACCGTCGCCAACTTGAGAACCACCGCCGAGAGCTCGGGCCACCCGAAGGTAGGCACAGATTATAGCAGCATCTTGATCTTTGAGCAGCTCAACCGCCTCCTGCTCTTGCTTGGTGGGAGCTATAGACGCGTTGATCGTACAGAGAGTGACATTATAAGTCTTGACCCCGTGGCATACTATTCAGGGCGTCGTTTATAATGCCACGGAATCCGCTTCATACCGACCCTTTTGCGCAATCTATCTAAAAGCTTCAAAAGCTTTGCAAATCTATCCTCTACCATCAACCCCAGCTCCCTCATTTGCCTCCCTTCAAACTGCAACGCCGCTGACATCACTGTTATCTAGTCTAATACCTTGCTTTCTACTCTGGTACCGCTGCTGACGTTCCTCAGAGTTATATACGCGTACATCAGTCCACTCATTCCCATCCGTCTTTCCCTCTCGATACTCATTCCCACCTCTCAGCTCTTTTACCTTCTGAAGATGACGAGGCAAGCGCTCAATCCACTGTTGAATTCGCTTCTGAGATAACTCCTCTAGCCATGTTCGTTCCCACACCTTCGTCAAAATCGTCTTAGTTCTTGGACATCCTTTGCGGGTAGTCTGCCTCTTCATCCACCACCAACAGCACTCGATGGGATTGAGGTCTGGGGAGTTGCCACACCATAGAAGACGAAGAACGCTGGCGTCCATAAAGATTTGGTCTTGATGCTTTGAAGCGTGGGCTGGAGCTCCATCCTCCATCACATAAAAGTCTGGCCCGCAGCTCTGCGCAAAAGGAATCAACTTTTTGGCCAATATCACTGTCTGATAACGATACCAATCAATGCCTCCCTTGGTGGAGTTCCGGACAATTTTCCCGTGAGCTGCGTCCCATTTCCATTGAGGCTTCTTGCCAGCTTTGTTTTTCAATCCTAATCTCTTCAACGCAGTCTCTAGCTCCCATTCAGCTTTCAGCCTTGGCTCAAGTGCCTCATTCAGAGCATCAATATATACCGCTGATGCTTTCTTCTCAGCTGGTGTTTCATTTTGCCAGATATGGAATGGCCCTTTCCTATCATAAGTAAAAGCACCCCAAAACATAAATTCTGAAAATCCTTTCCACCGATTCCTCACTACAGTAGAACTAAATGTTTCTTTAGATGTCCGCCAAACCCTCACCTTTCCGCGGCGAGCTCCTAGCAAAACTGACGTCTCATCCGTCCAAATGACCTTCTTCCAATCCTCAATAGTCCAGTGCTCGTAACGGAGTGCAAATTCGAACCTGGCTTGCATCATCGCGGGGGTGAGGCCTGGCTTTTTAGTGGTTTTGACGCTATGCATACGGTTCTTTTTCATACACCGCAGAATAGTCTCAGCTGAGCATCCAAATTCATATCCTAGAATTGCAGCCGGTTTCTCCCTCCCATTCCTATCTTTTCGTACTGTTTCACTAAGTAAATATAGTCAAAAAGTGGGGATGATGTCTATACCCGCTGCCAGCATCTCCGCCTGCTTTTTAGTATCAAATTCAACTGGTCGACCTAAGCGAGCTGCGTCGCTGACGTACTCAGGCTTTATAATCGTTGATACGGTTGGATCATATCCTCTATCCCTTGCCTTCTTCTGTAAACGTCTTACTGACTTGGTATTAGATAGGCCAGAAAGTGCCGCTGCCTGCCTTATTGCAATACCCGCTTCTGCAAGTGCGAGAGCTTGTAACCTCTGAGCAATAGTGTGATTGACTGATCGTGGATCTTTCGCCTTAATAGCTTCAATAATGTCTTCAGCGCTCAAGGGCTCTGGGGCAAATAATGGATGAGATGGCTGAGTAGGTGAGCTGTCAATGAGACGCTCTAAGATATCAGGTGTTTGTTGAGGAGGAGTAGGTGGAGGAACAGGAGGAGGAATAGTAGGAAGAGTTGATAAAGGTGAGCTCTGAGGGACTATATCAGGCTGATATGATGGCCTAGCTTTTGGAGCTCGACGAGGCAAGCGTATCTGCTCTATTATGAGCTGCCTGATCGGGCTGTCGCGATCGCGATTGCATCGACGAGGATTTCGACGCGGAGCAACAGGTTCAGAAAGAAGAGCTCCACTATGACGACGGGGAGCCATTGTATATGGACTTCTAAACAGGCCTGGGGCCTCTATATATCTATGTACTTCTACATCCTTTTCTGCAATTTCAAGGCATATTTTGCAGCTATCAAAGCTCCTACACCGCAAATTCAAGGATGAGCGGTGTGCGATGTGATAGAGGTGCATGGGGGTAGCTTCTAGGCCTAAGCACCCCTGGAATAACCCCTAGAGCTTACCCTTACTATATTAGTTTCTAGGCTACTTAGGGGTGGCTCTAGGGGCCACCCCCGCTATTAGCGGCCGAGCTCTAGGGGCTATATTAGCTTACTAAGCTAATTAAATAGCGCTGTGTGGCATCCTATACTAGCGGGGGTCAAGACTTATAATGTCATTCTCTGTAGTAGTCCCTTGATTAGCCGCGACACAGAGAGCTGGGTCCAAGGTTCCATCTGGGTAAGGCTGAGCTGACATTGCACCGCCACACATTAGCCACAATTGAAGTAAAGCCAGTAAAGTCGAGAATTTCGGGGTTGAGAACAAACCTGAAGAGTGCACAGACAAGTATTTAACAATTGCCATCGAGCGGCCATGGCTTGAGTATGGCCATCTCTACCACAGCAATCTCACCTGTCGGCTTACCGCAGCAACAGATTTGATGATGCGAATAATGAGTTTACATAGCGAAAAGGGTTAGCTATGGGGGACCCCTGTTATTAACAACCGGTTGTAATGCAGCTAGAGACTAGGTAGAATCCATGAGCGGGATCAAAAGAACTCAAAACGGCGTCGTCGTGCAAGGTAGTGAGAGAGATTAGGGCAGCGGTAATACGCTACAGGAATCCTGCTGATGGCCTCAAATACAATTAAGTATGTTACCAATAGCTTTTCCCGTCCTCATTCTAGTGACAACGGTGTGATTACACTTCTAGGAGGCGTGATAACAAGTGCTAGAGGGTTCAATTTCTGGACAGTGAGTTCTTTTATTAGAGGCTATAAGTCTTTACTTTATGCGCGGAGGTACGCGTCTTCTGTGCCTGAGGAGGAGGTAAAGGCAGCAAATAGGACTGATTCGTGGGGCGTTGGCCACACAGGCTATCCAGTGCTGCTTACGGCACTCAAGGGCTGCTAAGATGGCTAATTATCCACAATTGGCAAAATAAGGCAAATTGTGCTAAAACGCCATGCTATCTGAGGTGACTACTGTCGGACGAGGGAACGACGCAGCCGTATGACGCAGAGAACGAGAAAGATTTCTGCGATTTTGTTAAAGAGTACTATTATCTACTCGGACTTTATGACAGGGGTCTGCGGCCGTTTCAAGTTTCTAACATTTCTGCGTTGACTAGAACAATTACGGAGAATGACAAGATAAGTCTTGACATGCGCTAGTATAGGATGCCACACACGGCTATGTTCTTAGCCCCATAAGCTTGGCTGCTAATAGTAGGGGTAGGCCCTGGAGGTACCCCTAAGTGGCCTAAAAATTGATGCGGTAAGGGCAAGCTCTAAAGCATGGCACTATGGACGGCGCTCTACATAGTATGCCACGGAGTCAAGACTTATCTTGTCATTCTCTGTAGAATTAACGGCTCGTGTGCTAGAGATTCGAAATACCACGCTTTCCACTCGTGCAGCTAGCCTAAGCATAATCATGTCAATGGCTCGACGCCTCGACATGGTACCTCGTTAATGCATCCAATTCTCTTAAGACAGGGAAGGACTACCCTTGGCGATTAACAAAACTTACGGTAATCAAGGACAAAACTTTTTTCACGCTCGCCGCGTGGGATGAGTGGCCTTCGGATCATGCGAAGATCGCCATGGTGTCGTTGACACCCACACAACACCGAAGCCTTCCGGGATGTGCAACGAAACGGCTAGAGCCGGACGTGATTCGCTTAAAAGCAAAATGGTCAATACGCCACGTTGTAATGCAGGAGCACTCCTTGCTCCTTGCCTTCAGAAGAAGGACGGGAGAAGCTGAATGCGTTACGACTAGACCAAAATGGTGATCAGTGGTATTAACATATTAAATTGTATGATAAACTATCAGCAGGATTCCTGCAGCATATTAATGCATTGCAGGAGTCAACGCTAGCGCCAGGTCGCTCTGCAAGTCCATGCTGCAATTACATGACAATTAACATATAATCATATCCCAACTTTGTACAAGCTAACATATTCGTTATTCGATAAACGTGTAAGCTAATTTTCTGCATACACAACATACACTGTCAATCGAATGAGAGACAATTTGCAAGGCAACAAAGCCTGGTTCCACACCTCTCAAGAGGAGATATTTAGTACCTTATGTATGTGACTCAACGGTACAAATATCTACCGTGCCTCCCTGGCCATCCATTGGGTTCTCAGAGAAGACCGCAACGCCATTTGCTTTTCGCTACAGACACACTTCTATGGAGGACTACGAACCATTCCATGAGATGGACGCTTAGGTAGATCTCAAGCACCTCTCTACCACAATCCTCGGATCCTGTAGGCTCATACGTGACATCACTACATTACAGTCAACTGTTCCAGTTATCGCCGCCATCGTAATAGAATAATGCAGACAGTAATACCAATATCCAATCAAGGACTCTGGGTACTATGCGCATAAAATTGCTATATCTGTGGCACCATTGGAAGAATAACCTATCCACAGATAGCCATGCTATGTATGGTACTCCTAGCAAGCCTATTCCTCCATCGTAGACCTCTGCACTGCGAATTGCCAGCGTTGGCATGAATTTTCTGTCGAATCTAACGACGGTCCGCGTCCATAAGTGTAATTGGCTTAGCATTACGGCCTGATAGTGCGAATCATCTAGCGGCTTAGGTAATGGTGGTACCGGCTTGTTCTGGGGCGCATTGCGACGTTCAGAACGAGAGTGAGAGCCACCCATGGAAATGGTGAAAAAGCTTCTCCATCTACCCTTATATGCGATGCCAAAGCCGAGCAAAATTCCTTTCGTGGACCTCGCCTACTCTTTTCATGGCTCTGGGTGATAAAACCGACGCTGCAGGCTTGTTTAAGCCTCAAAGCGAGCGAATGGGGAGGATGACAGTCGGACTTGGGCTTGTCTAAATCAACTTTGACTTGATTGTTTAATGTAGGTTAGATTGCTAGATATTCCACAATTGTGTGTGTTCAAGATTATCCAAGTCATCAATGAATTCGGTACAGCCTAGAGCTATAGTACTTATTCGTTTAAAGGAGACTTAAGCCAAGGGAATGAAAAGAGAGTGACATTTCAAACAAAATGTTTTCCAACAAGGAATTTAGACAGAAAATATCCTCCAAGAAAGGTAGTCTACTATCATAAGGAATAGTCGCTGAAGACCGCAATATGGTTCTGGTCTATAAGTCGTTTCGTCATACTGTCCCATCCCTCCACAACCCCCGAGCAGTACACGGTATGACATTCAGAGGATGGCAACACCGTGAAGCGTATATTCGCTGAAAATAGCTCTGCGATCACAAGATCGATGGGTTGGCAAGACCGCGAGAACTGTGGCTAAGGATTTGGGAAACGATTAGAATTATCGTTCCAAGGGTCCCAACTTGGATCAGAAGGTGAGAAGGACGCATTTTCAACACCACCGAAAGCAGGAGCCGGTGCGTAATCCTGACCTGTCGTTGAAGAGTCTGGGAGGTCCGAACCATCAAGCATAGGGTCATGATTGAGGGCTGGTTGCTGAAAACCTGCAGTCTGGCTGGACAACGGTATTGCCATTCCATACAAGTGATTAGGCGTATTGAAGTACCCATAGCTACTATCGCTTGTTCCGTCGAAGCTTGTGGCTGCCAATTGATTGAGGCTTGGTCTGGGTCTGCCAGCCGAATATGCAGCTGCCGCCAGAGATTCAGCACTTTGGCCAGCTGATGGGCCCATCTCTAGGAGAAGCTGCAGTTCACTGAGCGCAGGATCCTCCCAAATGAGATCCGACGAGTCGTGTAGGGATTTTGACGCCACAAGGTTCTCCCAGGCTTCTTTCACGCCAGGCTGAAGTAGGAGGCCCGAGATCACCGTGCTGCGATCCCAGTCTCGAACATCGTGACGCATCTTGAAATGCTCGTTATCAATGTGTTTCAAGCGATCTCCAAACGCTGAAAACAATCGTGCGCAAAAGCCACAAGACCATGCTTGCTTTCCACTGTTGACCCGCCAACCCTCTGCCATGCTACGGCCCTGGGTCTTGTCATGCTTTGCGTGGTCTTTACTCAGATGATCTACCATAAGACCCCTTCTTCTGCAAGTATAGACTTTGGAAGGGACCCTAGCTGCTTGACGAGTCGCCACGTGCTCATTTCCTGACTCCGCAGCGCTGCACAAGCCACACCTGTAAAGGACTTCATGCTCTTTCTCATGTCTTTTCCACTCCGCCGCATTCTGGAAGGATCGTAACCCTGGACAGACGGTGCAGAGATACCAGCGTGGGATTACTTTAGGGAGGCTCCCACTGCGGCTCCAGGCATTGTTGACGATGTCGAGAGGACCATGTCTTGAGTCTTCGGAGCTTGACGAGTGCACGTGATTGGGTGCGGTTGCGGGCGAGACTACAGAGAGACTCTCTATAGATAGTCATCAATAAAAGAACATGAGCAACGGCAACAGTGTTTTTCACTTACCACAATGACGGGTCGTCTGCAGCCAGTCAAGCAATACGTCAACAAGGCAAGTCTTCAACACCTCGATTGCGTGAACCTTCTCCTTTGGGAGGGCCGCATGATCATTAGAGAGTTGCAAATCGCTTCCAATGGAGGCATCACGTCTGAGGTGAGCGCAGATATCCTTTTCGTCCTCATCTTTCAAAGTGAGCAGAGCATGCTCTTGTTGTTGCGTAAGATGGATGCTGAGTCTTGGCGGTGAATAGCTGACTAATGGTGAGGCTGCAGGCATATCAGCCTTGTCAAAAGTTGCCATATTTCGTGCAAAGCTTTGCATGGAGCGATGTAATTTAAGAGTCAAGCGATGTAATGTAAGAGTCAAACATTGCGGTGAAGCAACTTGAGATCTTCTACTAAAGAATTGACAGCCATGGCATGCCTTAGTCGCAGACTGTCATCATCTGAAATGGACCAGCCATACAAGCCCACCCCAAGAGAAGCGCCCGGACAACACCGGCTTCGGGGGACTTTAATAGGGTGCTCGGACACCCAAAACGGGGGCCCCCTCGCCTAAACACCCGCTAAAGAGTTGAAGCCTGGGCCCTATAGCACCCCGAAGGAATAGGCATGCTCCAGGGGCCTTGTCTGCTGTTAGGGTTATGGCTCGAGACTTATATTTTCACTCTCCGTGGACCTTTCAACGTTGCATCAAACCCGAAGCGTGCATTTCCGTTCTATATTTCTCACTTAGAGAACTTTTACTTAACAATAGTTAACTAATTTACAGCAGATTTATCTTTGTTGGTGGGTAATCTGCTGCGAGACCGCCTAGTTGCGCGTCGGAAGTATTCAGTCATTTAGAGTTTCAGGGCAAAAAAATATCACATTTATATTCCATAGGGACTTTAATCTTTCTTTTAGGCTATAGAATTTTTTAAAAATACTTCAAGATACATTCGGAAGGAAATGGGAGAGGCAGCTTTCCACCAGCTTTATTGTGATATTCATTGAAGTGCCATATTACGTCAACATTGACACGCTTTATTATATTATCGAGTTTTTCCAAAAGTCGTCCACGGAAGCACCATGTCACAAGCGAAGCAATGTTCGCCTTGAATGAATGAATCACATATTTTGGTTTCATCGCTACATAAAGGTCCGGGAATTGGATAGGAAGGCAGGGAACTTCTATGTTACCCTATGCCAGAATCACGATATCTACTAGACCATGGACCCTCAGAACACCCGAACCTCAAGACGATGGATCAAGTCACCAGTGGAGGACATTGAGGGTATTTATATTATCTAATATGATAGAAAAGTTTCGATTGTATAGTGGTAACATGCTTTTTCCCAACAGCGTTGCTAGCAGCTGTTCCCTCATAACATTTTGAGCATGTATCCGCCCTACGAAATGGGGACAGAAGTGATTATCAACAAAGTGTCCGCAGCGCAGGCAAATAATGTTTAAAAGATGACGAATTAAGTCTTTAATGCCCCTCTTGAGGGCTCCTCCTTAGGCTCACTCCTTACAACAGTATTTTCTCAAGCTAAAGGCTTGTCACACTGTTAACTGTCTAGCTCCATAAAAGAGCCAACCGCTGTTTCGAAGGAAGAACTAGGTTTATCGTCGTCTGGCAAAGGCGGTAATGGCTTTTCCAACGACCGCTGGCAGGATGAAGCTGTAGTCGAGGTAATGCAAACAGTATCGTTGATGCTAGAAGCAGGCTTTGCCCTATTGTCACGTAAGTCTGGTAGATTCGACCATGAATTGTACTCCTGTCGTTGCCGTCCTGGACTTGAAAAGGTATCTGCGGATCCACGGGTCGAGCTTAATAGCTGGACATCCAGTGGACTGTCATTGGGAATGGCAAACCCTTGGTGGTAGAGGTGGTAATTCGACTGCAAAACTTGGTTGGACGACATTGAGGTCGTCGGCCGAGCATCGAGTGACGAGCACCATTGCTGAATGTGGCCGTTGTCATTGGAAAAGGGAACTGTTTCATCACTGACGCCATCCCAGGGCTGATCGACTACAGTTGATTCCTTGTGGCTTGCAGACTGTTGGTAAGTTGGGTTGAGCCACCAGTCTGTTGAGTCAAACTTGACAGTATTTCTATCGCTCCACGGCGGGGACAGCTGGCCTGTTGTGATTGAATTCTTGCACTGTCTCATTTCGGGCGCTGCTTTCTCTATGGGACTCATCACAGGCATGCGAGCTGAGCTCATCGGATGGCATCCATCGGATGAAGAGGCATCAGGAAATACGGGTGGTATCCCAGGGATGGCGGTGTTAGTTGCAAGTCCCAAGGAAGCAGGCTCAGATCCGTGGTTGCTGAGTTTGTATGCAAGATCTACCAAGTCTATTGGACTGTCTTCACTTAGCTCAAGCTTGGACTGAAGGCCTTCTGCTTGGGGTAGTTCCCATCGGAAGCTGGACTCATGCAGCGAGGGATTTGACGTCATACGATCATGCCAAATATCCGTAAGTTCGGGCTGTAGTAGAAGCCCCTTGATCACATTGGTCAAGCTCCAACCCCTCATATCTTGGCCATTCTTCCAATGCTTATTGTCGATATGACTTGAACGGTCTGATAGGGTAGAGAACGTTTCGATGCAGAAACCGCACGAGAATGCTTTCTTGCCCGAGTCGTATCGCCATTTATCGGCCAGTGCAGAGGCTGCATCTCCAAAAATGTTATGTAGGGTAAGGTGTTTCACTAGATTGGATCTTCGTGATAAGGTCAAAGGCTTTCCGCCGGCTCCAGGACAGGTGATAGCATTGTGCTCCAGACGATGGCTTTGATCTGGATCGTGTATCCCACAGAACGCACACTCGGGTCCTGATCCTGTATCCTCCACAGCACCAAACGGCATGCATCTATAAACCACCTCGTGTTCCCTTTCATGTCTTTTCCAAGCATCGCAGGTGCCTATCGCTTTCGGATGCTCGCTATGGGTACAGTAATGCGCATGTGTAGATTCCTCATCTTCAGGAGCGTCTTCCGGAAGGTCAAACAGTACACTGCCGTTGCCTAACGAGCTTCGAGGAGTACTTCTACTAGTGAAGTTGTTATTTGTCGAGCACTGTCCGATTGAATTAGTTGACGACCTATTCGAGGACTTTGCTGAATTTTGCCGAGCATGCCGTGGCGAAGAAGCGGCCGCACGCCTTGCATTTGGGCGCTTGCTCGCGTAAGAGGCTCGCTGTTGGGAACCGTTGTCTGTTGCTCCCCATTAGTTGCATTGATTGCTTAAAAAGACACGAGCTTCTCACCGCACAGCAACGCTAGATCAAGCCATGCGGAGACATGATCATTATGGCAACCTCTCAACGTCACAAGTGCACGGAGCTGCTGGCTGGTAAGACAACCAGGAGCTGGGTGGCTAGCACGAAGATGAACGGTAGGATCGATCGATCGGAGTAGTGTGAGCCAGGAAAGAATGCTCAACTCATCGAACGCTTTAATATCACTAATTGCTGTTGCTTGCTCGAGCGATGGTAACGGGCTTTCATATGTGGAGCATGGTGAAAGATAAGGGGCGTCCACAGATAAGGGTTGCATTGTGGCTGGTGTGCTGACTAAGGGAGGATTATCTTGCACAGTGAGAGGTTGGACAACCATTCTCGCTTTCACAAGTCGGTTCGACAGTTCTGATATGCAAATCGTATATCGAGATTGAAGATGAGTGTATTGAAGCACAGAAGAAAACGCTGGCTTTTCACTGAAAAGGTCATGGCCGTGACTGAATGGCAGTGTTTCGAAGAGTGGTAGACTCTAACCAAAGAGGGTATCCAAAGCCTCATCTCGCGTTTCAGATTAGTACGCCTGGTTCCATGTAGCACTCAGCTCCCTCGAAAGCAACAGACTTGGCCCGCGGTCTTGCATGATTCCACTTCGTGCGAGCGAAAATTGAAGCGGTCAAATCAGACGACAACCGGCGTACCAGGTCTTCGTACTCTCGAAGTACTGAAGTAGGTCGCAAGTCTCGAATTACCTATCCAGGCCATGGCACCATGACAGGCTCAGACTGAGAAGTTTCCGCTTTCTGGTAATTCTTCATACATCTGAAGTCTAAGGTGAGCTCTTAATAACGGGAAGACATTTCTCCAGACAACCGCCGCATTCGGAGGAATAGAACTAACAGCGATACTCATCTTTGTATATGACGTCTGCGAAGACGCTGTGTGAGCCTGCTTTTGTGCCTTGGGGCTTGCATACATGGCACCGCTTTCTCTGAAACACTTGGTGGTCCCTAATCCCAAATCCATCTTCTTCCATTGATTGGTGGCTTCAGGTCTACCTGATGACTAATCGCTTAGGAAGCCTGCTTGGTACCTGCGGTAGTTCAGCTTTGACGTTTCAACCTTCCATATACGGAACACAGTTGCAGTTGTCGAGCACAGCTGTGGAGCGTGATAAAAGAATTCAATTTTGTATCTTTCGACTCGTTAGAACAGCTATAAATTCCTCCAAGTGGTAATTCTGGACGTGAGAACGCGACGAAGCGTTTACAGCTTCGGAGAAGTGTGCTTCGGTATTTTGTCGACACTTGAAGGATAGGAATCTCTGGCTATTTCGAGAATATATTTGAATGCACATGAGCCTGTGCTAAATACCAACTAATTATCTCAGCGAGACTGCGGTTGGAGTCGTTCTCATATCCCTCATATCCCGTTGCGATATGTTGCTGTGACTTCAGATGCTGAATCTCGTACGGTTGGAGAGGTCCAGAAATATGCCTCGGGTCCACAGGAGCATATATCTGCGTGTGATCACGTACTAGCACGTGCAAATACCTTGTCTCAGGCAGCAAGAGTGGGTTCCGAGGCTAAGCCAAGTCTATGCTCTGGTACCTTATGGTGATGATATCCAAGGCGAGCGAAAGGTAGTATTGCCTCACATCAATCAAGAGGTTGTACAATAAGAAGCCTCTCAAACATCGGCATCACTGAATTCTCGCATTCTGTGTATCGGCTAAGCCTCCTGCACATCCCGCTTGGCTGCATAGCCAGCCTTCTCTTTCTGCTTATCGGATGATGCCTCGGAAGCTATCCGGTTCGACTAATATGGCCCAGAATCCGGGTATGTACCTGCATTCGGCCAGCCTATAAAAAGATTGTTGGTCTCGAAATCGAGGGTCAGTGCAAGACGACAGGTTACCCACCGGGGGGATTGGTCGGGTGAATGCACATATATGCTAGTTTATGTATGCTCCCGCATTAAGCCCCAGCTTTACCAAGGCAATTATAGTCACGAGGTTCTCTCTTGGGTGCAAAACCACACCGAGCTATGACTCTTCATATTCCTCAATAAAAGAGATTTCAATAGTATCGTCGTCCTTTTACTACAAAGGATCAATAGCGATTCTTTCGAGCCATAGACTTTCTTCTACTCCGCTCGTCCCTGTTTGAGAACCCCGAAGCTGTCCTACCCAAAGCAAAAGCCACTTCTCATGACCACTATGAAGCGGTCCTTACTACTCCTGATTCTACTCCTAACATCATCCGCATCGCTCAGTCTTTCGATCAAGAACATCACCAGGCTTAATATTGAGGATACATCCAGCACCTCGTCACCATGCCTATGCAACCCTGCCACCTCCATGGCCCACACACCTCCACACACCCCTACCACTGACACGTCGATGAAACCAGCACCAACCTACCCCCCAACAATCCGCAGCCTCACCTGCAACGCCACTCTCATCTCAAACCCAAACCCAAGTACTACTACCTCCATCGCCAAGATCAGCGCAAGCGTCATCTTCCGTACCGTCATTACTATCCTCAGCCTGCTTAACACCAACTTCGCATGGCGAATACATGGTAAGCCAACAATACCATCAGATTACAGATGAGGACTCACACCTCCACCAGCACACCATGCCCACCAGCGACCTCGTCTCGTAAGGGAAGATCTTCATCTAGGTCATGTCTAGCGCGCTTTACTAGCTATCATGTGTTGCCTCGTCATACATGCACGTAACGGGCCAAATACTCACGTACTGCTGTCGAGATAGTGGCTTGCATTGCGCCGCGTGAGCCCGGCATACGCGGAGCAAAACATCATTTATTGATTACTGGCCAGACACCCTCGAGACTGTTGAGTGGTATATGGCAAGAGACACCCTTACATTCTAAACCGAAACCATCTCGAGTCATACACCCTTTCACCAGCCGATCTCGACATCTAACTAAAGTAGGAGTAACGCCATCGACCTTTCTGTCGAGATAAAGTGGACCGCAAACATTCGTACCCAAAGTGTTGGCTGCAGTTTAGCTGGGGGCTAGTACTCGACGGTATCGTCATTGGTGGCCACTAGCAGCTCCATTGGTGAGTATTGGGGAAATGACGATCGCCGCAGCGTTATTAGTAGGGAGCACCACCCACTTCTACTCCTCATCCTGTTTCATACCTGTCGCTTTCCCCTACCACATCTGCTTAGCATCTCAACAGCTTTTTGAGCCATAAGCTTACCCTACCTACCCACACCCTGTATACATCTATACCTACATAACTAGCCTTCACGCCCAAGGTATCCTGTTGCTTAGACGGAGGGGTCTCGGCGGCGATGGGCCTCCGCTCCCTATCGCGGCCAATAGCAGCAGCGCCAGCTTGGCTGTCGGCTGTAGGGGGTGGGAGCCTGGAGCTGAGTTTTTGGCCAATCAATAAAGTTTCTAAATATCATTATTTTGCAGCTTCATTTTTCAGCTTTGCAGCTTTTCACCCTGACCAGAGGAGCACTAAACTGCTATCTACATGCACTAAGAGCGCAAAAAGTAAATACAAACCATAGATGACAGCGCAGAGAAAGCAAGCACGATCTTTCTATTGCTTAACGAAGTCGCTACTAGACTCCTCTGTAAGTCATGCACTTCTAACTCATGATAGCTCCCTCTAGAGATATTTCTGAACTAGATGGATGGGTGGAGAGCATGGCTCCGAGTTTCGGGTGTCTTCAGACGAGTTCAATCTATTTACAGTGGAAGTCATGAGTATCATGCGTCAATGAGAAGTGGTATATATATAGCATTTGGATATTTGCTCAACATGGAGTCTACCCAACCAGGAGTCTGCTCCACCAGGAGTCTACCCAACCAGGAGTCCACTCAACATGGAGTCCCCCGTAATGACTTCAATATAACATATCCCCCATCAGGCATGATTCTTTTCGTATATTGCAAGGATATGTTCCCCTCCCGGGAGAACTCATAACTCCCAACATCAATCAAAGACCCACCTGGGATTACAATGTTGTCATAGAGCCATCGCACCGACCAGCTGGCGCCCGATATCCCGTCGTGGCCCATTATGAGCGAATCGTCTCCTCCTGGGAGGTTTTATAACTCCCAACGTCGATCAAAGACCCGCCCGGGATGGCAATGTTGTCGTAGAGCCATCGCACCAACCAGCTGGCGCCCGCTATTCCGTCTCGCTCCCTTATGAGCGAGCTGCCTCCTCCCGGGAGGTATTGTTCCCTACCGTCCCATATGTCGTGGCAATAACGGCCGATGATCATATCTACCGAACGCCTTCGCTAAAATGCTTGATATCTAAAAAAAAAGTAACAGAGGCGTCACCCAACAATAACAAGGAAGAAGGTTATGAATAGAACCTAGGATCATCTGGGCCGATGCAATCTGCTACCATAAACTCCAGCTTTGATGTAGCAGGCAGGTTGACCCGTATATGCCGTCCCACTCATGCTTGATGCCTCCCTATCTATAACTAGAATCGAAAATAGGCTCTTCCGGCTGCGCTGGCAAGGCGGGGAGCGGTTTGCTCTCGTGAGAGCTAGCGCCAGGATATCGAAGATGCGTCTGTGTACCAGGGTCGCTACTATCAAAGGAGGCGGTTGGCACTGGTGCGTCGTAGGGCGGATGAAAATAACCTAATGGAGTGCCGTGGTGGCACAAATCAGAGCTTACTGAATTGGTCATTGATGGATAATATTCCTGATCTATATCTATATCTGGGAAGTCTTCGAAGAATGACGTCCCATTTGCATCAAAATCGTCTTGATCCGAAAGACTATGGGGATACTGAATGTTTGTATTGAGTGGCAGCGATCTTGTTGATGGGCTTGGGTGCGACCATGGATCCTGTATCGTATTGCCAACACCGTCGAATGATACGCCTTCTGGTGAGGTCAGCCAGTTAGCGTCCGGGTTTCTTGGTAAATGTTGCCGGTTTTGCTGCGCGGATTGTGGCCGACATAATTCCATCTGCGAAGTGTTCATGTTGTTCAAAGGTGAGTTTGTCGGACGTCCCGCGGCAAGAGCAGCCCGCTGGAAAAATGTCGCATTTGAAGGAGAAGCCATCTTTGAGGTAGGCGGGGCGCTAGTCACAGTTGGATTGTCTGGAAATTCGATATCTGGCTGCTGTCTTTCAGATTTCCCAACAGGCGCCGCATAGTCATTACTTGGTACCTTTAGAAGGCTGATGCCTAGCTCAAAGGCCGCTGACGCAAGATGTTGTGGGGCCTCATCACACAGCTCAAGTCTCAGCTGTAAGCCTTCTGCAGTAGGCAACTCCCACGTGAACGATGATTCCGGCAAACTGGGCTCTGAAGTTGCTAAAAGGTATTGCCAAGCGTCACTGACCCCGGGTTGTAATAGTAGGCCTTTAATCAAAGTTGTTAGACTCCATGACTTCATAGTCTCCCCATGACTCCAATGTTCATGGTCGATATGATTCAGTCGGTCTGTAATGTTGGAAAAGAAATTGATACAGAAGCCGCAAGCATAAGCCTTCTTATTCGACTTACGGCGCCATCTTTGAGCGCGTTCACTAGCATCATCATCGGAAATGCCATGTGATGACATTAGGTGTTTCGCGAGATTGGATTGCCGTGTCCTGGTTACTTTGGTCCCTTCAGTACATGTAGAGGCTTGATGTGAATCCAGGTGGGTGGATGATGGGTTGCATACGCCACAAAGCGCGCAATAAGGGCCTGACCCGATGTTCTCCACAAGACCATTTGGCATGCAAACAAAGACGATCTCATGTTCTTTCTCGTGCCTTTTCCATCCATCACATGTGGTAAAGGGGCCTGGGTGCTCGCCGTAGGTACACCAACGAGTATGTTTGTGGGTCAGTTCGACCTCTTCGAGCCTGGACACGGTGCTCTGACCGAGAGAGCTTCTAGGAGAACTGTGACACGTGGAGTTGCCGAGCGGAGATGAAGTATCAGACAAGCCGAGCGATGATCTGAGGCTCGACCTTGCCGAGCTCTTGCGCGTAGATCGAGAGGAGGAGATGGTAGACCGTTTCGAAGTAGAGCGGCTGCCGCCAAATGTACGTCCGAGGAGCACATTTTCTGTCGGAGCCATTAGCGTCATGATATTCAAGAGGCTTGTAGAACTTTGACATACCGCCCAGAAGCGTGTGCCGCAGACCTGCTAAGACATGGCCGTTCTCGCATTCTTTGAGTGAGTTCAGAGCATTGAACTGCTCAACAGTGAGACCTCCATGACTCGGACGAAATTGGCAGCTTGGTTCAATTGACCGCAGTAGCCTTAGCCAGTCCAGGACAGTGTCCTCTTCGAAGTCTTTCAGGACACTGAGGGCAGCTTCTTGTTCAAGCGATGGAAATGATTGTGGTAGACGTTCTTCTCCTATATTGACGTTGCTTTCGTTAAAGAAGGGACGACTCGACGTTCGAGAGGGATTGGTGGATTGCGAAGGCGTGCTGACTAATTGCAGATCATCCTGCATGGCGTTTAAAGAGTGGGCATCCATCTCCAATGGAGGTGGAATGAGCGTACGAGGTATAGAATTTTACATACTCTGAGTATCAGAAGGTGGCGACCAGCGACTTTGAAATGATGAGTCCAAGAGAAGAAGAGATGGGATGAGATGAGATTCGAATCATCTGAGGTGGGCAAGCCCAGGTTTTGCCGGAGAGCGGTTGCATCCTCCCCTAGGCGGGCCTTGGTGGAGGTATGGCAGTATACGCGAAAGTGGCAGTCATTCTTCGTAATAATGGCGAGGCGCAAATCCTATTGGCGCGTTTCATGTTCCTGGTGGTGCGCGAATGGCAGTCGGGAGCCGGTAGGCTTGTCAGAGAGGCAAAGCCTTCACCGTCCAAGCCTTGTCGGAATAGCTCCTTCGTATTGTAATTGCCAGGCCTAGATGAGATCTGCCTTCTTGCTTGCTTAGCACACTACGCGGGTTCATGTTCGTTTGGCTTAATCAGTCGTTCATCCCGTAGAAGTGCGTAGCTGCAGCGACAAGCCAAGATGCCTCGAACATGGACCCCGATTTCTATTCCTTCTCATTGAAGAATTATGCACCAGTAGGACTGACACGTCACGAGCAGAATGACGTGAGCTGAAAAGTTGCGAAATAGGCTGGCGATGATCAACGATTGGTTAGCAGGTAAGCTGAATGAGATGGTGTGTGCCTTGAATCCCTCAGCCACAAGGCTGCCAGGCTGTTTCCAACCACCCCAACAAACATCCGACCCCAAATCTGTCTGCCTTTGCACGACGTGCCACAGAGCTGCGGATGACGCGTTATCACATGTACGGTTCCTTTCATTTCTTCAGAGTCTGCAAAAGGCCCTGAGGGTGTTGAAGATTCTTAATTTTAGGTATCACCAAACTTCTCGAAGTCGGAAGCTTCGACGGCAGGAGCGCTCGGGGGCGGCCGAAACTTTGCGGCTAGCGGTCTCCGGGGCGACCCTTTCTAATCCCCCGGAGATGAACCCTAAAGCTGAACCTTACCTACGGCACCTTAAGCAAGCCTCCAGTTATTCACTGACTTCTCAACAACTGCAACAACATCATTTCATCAAGACTCTGTCTCCAAAAGCCGCCAGCGAGAGTAAGAACAATGCCCTCGGCAATGCTGACTCGGTTTGATTGTACCCTACCTTCACTTTATTGTCGCAAAACACTACCGTCCTTTTCAGTCTTGAACTAGGTAGGATGGAGCTTCCTTTCCACATATCTTACAGTGCTGGAGGTGTCCTGGAGCATGGAGAAGCATATGCAATATAGGAGCAGCGTTAGTATTGTTTTGTCTTGGAAAGTACTCATACAATGAGGACACTGCTTTCGCATACGCATGCTCATACTCAGTAAAGACATTGCGATTCGGCATCCGCTTTGACGCTGTGTCAAGCACGGGTTCGATAAGCAGTATGGCCAATGACGATGCCCCAATAGTTAGGAACATATAATGAAATGCTTCAAACCGCTCATCGATGTGCTCTGATGAAAGGGTGAGGGGTCTCATCTCATTCATTGGCTAAAAGGTTCGTTCCTTTTTTCTAAACTGTGCTGGCAACCGGGCTCAGAATCGACTATACTACTCTTTTCTGTCATAAGTACCATCTCATTGGCGAAGTGTCAAAAGCAATCGTTCTAGAACTGAGAAGTTTGGCGAATTTTCCCCTTATCGGTCCATTGTGGCTGCCTGTTAGTGTTGTTACGACTACAACGTCCAAGCCTCTCAAGCCTCGAAACAGCTGTCTAGTGGATTCCATTCTATCATAAGCCCACAATGCGTCTTCCTTCAAGCTTCCATCGACATTCCTCAGCTCGTCATCCCAGGCTATAATACCTGTCGTATCTCAGACTTTTCTCCCTTATTCATAGCGTGCCCCTCCAATCCGGTAAAAAAAACCATGAATAAGCTATTCCTCCTAGCCTCAGCCACCCTCACTACCTTCACGACAGCCTCACCACGACCCCCAACAACAACAACCACCTGCACCCCCATCTCCCCCGCCCTAACCTGTCCCACCAAAACAATCCCCAACATCCACGCCAACTTCGACGACCTCCCCGCCAACGACCCCCTCCACCACCCCTACGCACACCTAACCTACCAAAACCTAACCGTCCAAGACGGCCGCCACGACCCCCACTACTCCAGCCTCCAACCCGAGTCCGAACCCCACTACGCCCTCACCCCCTTCCCAACCACCCAATACCAATACGTTGCGCAACTATCCATCACCGGCACAAAAACCACATCCTTCGATTTCACATCCTGCTACCTCGGCTGCTTGGCTCTCGAAAACACCACCACCACCACCACCACAAAGCCGGGGGACAATAGTAATACCAGAAACCCCAAATACACACCCATCCCCTGCCGCGTCCTGATAGACTGCGTAACGACCATAACGCCAGAAGGCCATCAGGGGCCCGATGTCGTGACTTTTGATGGGGGAGCAGAGATGGTGTATGTAGAGACGGAGGTGTTTACGTACTGTCAGAGTTTCCCGATTGAGATTGTTAGTAGTGGGGTGGGGTTTGAGAGTACGGTGGTGGTGGTGGATAGTTTTCGGTATACGGTTAGGGAGGGGGAGGTGTTGCCGGCGTTTCCTGGGGGTTCGTTTTAGATGTAGGATTAGGGAGGGGGAGGTGTTGCTGGCGTTTCCTGGTAGCGCATAATTTTATATGGACGGTTGGGGGGAGGCGATGTCATCGCCGTGGAGTCAGGAGTGGAGGTGGATTCCTGGGGGTCGGAGTTTGGCAGATGTTCGCCCAATTCAACTCTTAATTTGGAATGAAAGTACTATGCATCGGTAGTATTGGTAAGAAATACGCTTGGAATAGTCGTCCCGAGCATTTTCCTGACATCATTGGAGGTGGAGGACTGGATAATGCTAGTGCGAACGGTTGAGGTTCAATTGATCCAGTGGGAAAATACACAACCGCAAACCTTAGGAGGCAATCTCAGAACTTGGGGGAGCATTCAAGGCATATAGCAAGAACAGCTTTGAACTAGATAGTATGATTCCATAGGAGATGTTTTCTTGTATAAGTGGCAGATAGTTGGTAGGTAGATAACCCCAAGCGGACAAAACCGCACGCTCGCTAAATCAAACTAGACATTGGAAACGCTTGACTACTTATAGCCGTCTGGTATATTGCAACAAATCATCCAACTCAAACATCAAACGATACAGTAACATTCACATTGCTCACTCATTGAGCACTTATCACAGCACCGCCTAAGCCCAATCCCACTGCCTCTCTGATAGCAGCTTCTTGGTCCACAGGACTCTCAATCCTCTCTTGGTTGATGGGACCGCGATATGTGGCATGCATCAGACCACTGACATCCCTTTTCCGCTCTCTGACAAGCCACTCCATAGCTGCAGCAAAGTCAATCGAATTGCCCGTATCGGTCTCGGCGAGCGCTTTCTTGCACTTGTTCTGCTCAAAGCCCATAGCTACTAGCTTTTCAACCGCAACATCAACAGGGTCTTTGACTTGAGGGCCAGCGGGAATGACAAGGGCGGAGATGAAGTTCTTAGAGGTGTCGGTTTCAGAGGGCGTCTTATGATGTCTTGGGACACGTGGAGTGGAAGATGCAGCACCTGAGTCTAACGCTGCGATCACGGCAGGGAATTCGCTCATCGGGCGGTCTTCAGATGCTGGTAGAGCTAGGAAGGAGGGATCACTGCGTTTTGCGCGGATCTCGGCGGCGTGCCTAGCAACACGCCAGCGGGCGGCGATGGTATCATTCATCTCAAGAGTATTGGGGGAGGTAGGGTAGTTGATTGTAGCTTTCATGGGGGAGCCGATAGGAGAGGTGGGATGGCGGATGGCCATTTTCTCTTGGTAAACGCGCGACACAGCTTCTTTGAGGAAGGTGGCGCGGGAGACAGAAGGTGGGGTCCAGCTTGTGTAGCCGCGGGAGCGCGCATGAGCGAAGGTCTGGGGTGTGGGTGAGGTCGCAGCGGAGACATCAAGAACGATAGGTGGACCAAGGGTAAGGAGGTGGTAAGTCCATTCCTCTGGTATGCTGGTTAGCTCGGCTTTGCAAAGAAAACAGGACGCGGGCTTACCCAGAATTGCATCTTCTTTCTCAACATCACCAGGAGTGACGTCTGCATTGTCAAAGATACCGTATTCCCTTGCTTCCTGACGCCTGCCTTGGAAGCCGCGAACGAGAACGCCGAGGCAGGTCCAGATCTCAGTCATGTCATAAAGGTCTTCAGCAGAGAGTCCGCCCGCGTTGCCCCTACCAAAGGAGGTAGGCGAGCAATAAAGAACGCTGGTCCGGGCAACATCAGTGCCTAGGTCCATAGCATTTTTGTTACGTCGTTGTTGCGCTGCCAATTGACCACCTCTCAACCAATCCATCTGAGCGACAATGTCATCTTCACGGTTTGAACCGCAACCAAAGACTTGACAGAAAGTCCATACGCGCCAAAAGGCATCATCGATCTGAGACGCTCGATCAGTCTCACCACCAGCAAGAGCAGTTATGGTATCGGCGCGAAGGAATGATTCGCAATGTATCAAGATCATCGACTTCAAAGCAACCATGGTATACATGTCCCTCATGTAGTGCTGGAGGTAGAGCGAAGGCGAGTAGTCGAGTTTGGGAGAGGCGTTGTCAACACCTTCCAGGCCGGGGTATGGTGGGCTCATCTCCCGGAGTTCCCAAGCGGCTGGAGACATGCCATACAGCGCATTCTTCATCAGAGGAAGTTCATGTCGTTTATAGGTGCGATAGAAGCCTCTGCTAACGGTAGCGCATGCAAACAGATCTTGAAGGTTTTCGAGGTTCTGGAGGATGCGTAAGAGAACCTTTTCAGCAGCGCCAGCAGAGATAGATCTGTCAGCCTCCTCTTCAGTCATGGAATACTCCCTTTCAGTTCTGATTGTCAGGCCAGGGGATGGTAGACTGGCATACATGTCCGGGATTTCAGACATGGCGATCGAACCCAAGGAACGAGCCCGTACTTCATCAACCTGGCGGCCTCGCCTTTGCAAAATGCTACTTCCATCGGTTTCGGCATCAAGTGCAATAGGAACCTCGAGTAGCAAATCCACATCGTTGTCTGCAGTCACCTGAATGGAGGGAGTAGCAGGTTCTGTTATTGAAGTTGTGGGGCGGGTTCTTTCCGGCGTTGTTTCATGGCTTTGATCTTGCAGAGGTAAATTGAATATTGATGCTTCAGAATCCTTCCGCTCGCCATATTTAGCGACATAATTCGAGTCATTCTTGGGACTTAGTAGTTCCAGCCGGGCACGAACTTCTTCGAATGCATAATCAGGGATGGACGACACGTCAGTCTCAGGAGTACTGGAATCCTCCCTCGACATGGTTGTCGGGGATGAAGAAGAATCGTCGTAGTTGGTGTGAGGGGATGCGCTAGAGCTCCAGTTGGATTCGCTGCTTGGCTCCCGCTCCATGGTAGCGCTGGTGGCACTAGGAGGCTTGCCGAGAACACGCTCCGCCTTCCTGCTCGACCCTCTCATTGGCAAGGCTGTCGAACGTCGCTTCCTCATAACGTCTTCCATAGCATTTTCATTTGAATGTTTCTTGGAGTCCACTTTCATCTGCATTGCGACATGTAGAGTTGGCGACTTCTTGATAGTTCGTTTACGGCTGCTGGTGATACTGCCTTCCCTTGATCTTAAGGACGCAGTGACGATTGACGGTGGCGGGGGTGCCTGTCGTGATGGAACCATAGTGTTAGGTCCCCGACTAATTTGGAGTGGGTCGTGCACAGCGGGAGCGGCAGCTAGGAACGTGGTCTCTTCGCTGATGGTATGAAGCTGGGCCTCGAGTTCCAGTTGCGCTTGACTTAAAGAAAGCTCAGGATGAGTGTAAAAGCCTGCGTGTATTGCTGGACTTGTCTTAGTAAAGGCCTCGTCAAGGGCGTCGAGATCCGCGGGAGTGTACTTGGAGCGCAGCGAGGACATGCGAGACGGGAGGACTGACGGTAGGTCGATCGTAGAGTTGCGGGAGATGTTGAGAGGTGATGGAGCTTTGCGTCGGGCTTTCATACTACCTGGCCGAGCATAGCCAGATACCTTGAGTGGCGAGAGATCGGCCATGCCAGGCTCCGGCGGCAGAGGCTTGTTCATGTCGACACCTAGGTTGTGTACGCTTTTGGTAGCTCTCAGCTTTTGTGGAACTCTTGGCGTCAATGGCATGCCATCGAACACACCCGCTGCAGCTGGTGACATGATCGAGAAGGCCATGCTATGTTTCCGCTCGGGCTTGGACTTTTCTGGAGAGGCATCTTCTGTCAAGCTTGACATTGAAGAGCGTGCACTGTAAACTGATGATCTGTCATCATGATCGCCAGTATCATCGGAGGAGTCTGAGCTAGTCGATTTTTCTAGCGCTGGGGGATCGTGAGGCATGTCGTTGGTCATCTCCTCAAGAGAGAAGGCTGAGAAAGGTCTTCGAGGCTTGGGCATCTCCACAGCAGATAGTGGCGAGACCACCGACATCCTTGCCGGGGCTTCGCCATCTTGTCTCGTCGTCGACGAGGGAGGCGAGACCTGTGGTTGTTGCATACGTGTCTCCCGAGATCTTCCATGTGTCCTTTGCCTATTCATTTGACTCACCAGGTGGCCCGAAGACGTGGGTCGTTTATTTGGTTGTGAGCTGGGGATAGTGACGTGGATTTTGGGTCGTCGGTCCTTGGCGGAGGGTATATCTTTGGAGTCGATGTGAAAGTTGACTTCCATGGAGTCAACTGTCATAATACTCATCTTTGAATCAGGTCTCATTTCAGGGGCGGGCGCCTGTGCCGCCTTGAGCCGCTGGACTGCAGCCGGCTGCGGTCTACCAGTCCCTTCCAAACCGAATTTCTGTGAGAGGTAATGGTCATATGCAATCTGACGGTACGAGGACTCCATCTTGCTTAATGCAGGTCGCGACAATTTCACGTCTCGCAGCACATTCTCCTTGCCCGCCCCCACCTCCTGCATTCTACCATTGTGTTGCCTCGCGAGGTCTTGTGCCTGCTTGCACTCCCGCTCCTTCTGGGCAGCGGCTTCCACTAGGTCGAGGTGCTTTGCATTTTGATTTGGGGTCCGCTTAATCACAGGTGCAGGTGCAGACATGACGGAAGTCGCCGACTTTGCTGAAGTGTCTGAGTCATTAGAGTTTTTCTTGCGATGGAGACTTCTCATTTTGTCAGAGAGGGTACGTGTGTGACCATGAGAGAATGCGTTGTTAGTATTATAGCTGGTAGTGATGGGTGTTTTGTTGGAACTGTGTTTGAACTTGGAATTCAAACTTTGGGATCTGCGTAAGCTTTGACTGCGGTCCATCCGTTGTGAGGGAGAAAAGAGGATGCCACAGCCTGGGGCGGCCATGTTGGCGGCCTGGTTGGATACTACTATAGGCGAAATTTGATGTGTTTCTGAATAACGGCACAGCCCACCATCAGATGGGAACATGAGAAGAGATTGCACAGGAGGAACATACCACGTACAATTATAAGCACAGTAGTCGCCTGATTCTCGTATACGTATGTGAGGCTCAAGCAATCAGAATGTTCCTTGATCTGCCGGGGACCTGGCTCCTTCGGCGAGTATTCACGCTGAGTGAGCTCCTGCGGAGTTAGGCTTTAAGCGAGTACAACTGAATGTCTCCGCCAGGACGACAACCAACAACTGCGCCGACGAGAACCACGGCAAGAAGGTATGAAGTCGTACAGAAGGCGAGGGATCAAGAACAAAGAGAGAAGAGATGAATCTCAGACGGCAGAAGTGCGAATATCTCTGCTTTTGCGCATCTCCCAACTTTGCGAGGGGAGGTCCTGGTGCGGGCTGCTGTGCGTCGCAGCAGCACGCTGGGCTGTCGCATGGGGCAGAAACAAACCCTGGCCCCCATAATTGACTCTGGGTCATGCGATCGGCAAATTTGGCGCATTATCAAGATGAAACCGCCAACGGATGAGACTGCCAAGTCTGAGACGAAGGGTTTTTGTTGTATTATTGTAGCAACACGTTGGCGTTGGATAGCCTGTCGTGCGTGTGTGGAAGGGAAAATTGTGTTTGGGGGGTGGTACGGCAAGGTGGCCCTTGAACTTTGAACTGTAATTGTAATATTACGCGGGGCCGTTTCAGACCAACGGCACAACACCCGCTAAGCATGGATTGGGCTTAGCCAATTGGGGCTGAAGGTACCCCTCGCACCAGCAATATACTTGAGATATACATGCGTGCGCGGCATCAGTCTGCCCCCGATTCCATACTCAATAACCTCGTGCTCCGTAATGATTACGTGATACTCGTAATATCACAGCATTCAGATACAGCATGACTCCTCCTCCTTTTCCTTTTCCTTGACCTCGGCCGCGTTGCGATTCGCTCACTCGCTCCTGTTGTCATATATCATCATCATTACGATCCTTTATGATTCTATTCCTTTGCCTGCGACTCGAGCTGTGCCTATCAACAACTCCCCCTTAGCCGTATAGTACAAGGACGGTTGAGGTGCGGGTCAAAGTCTCGCTCTACCAGCCGAAACCATCGTCGAAGCGCAAAGCGTCTCAGACACCAGAGCTTGTCTATCGGCACAGTCGATTACAGTTGCGCCTTAACACTCATGCGAACCGTGTCATTGATGGTCCAAATTCGCTTTTCGATGGTCGAATCGAGCCATACAAAATGCCAGCGGACTCTAGGTCTAGTCCTTCACGTGGCCCGTAACTTTGGTCTGGAGTAATCTCCTCCAACACGCGGAACCACCCCCACGATAAATTGTCCGGATCCTTCTTACCAACGTCATCCCGTGGAATAGCCTCTGTAGCTAGCTGCGTCTACAGGTGCGCTTGGCCTTGGCGATCCTCCGAATCTGTTGGTCGCCAATTGGCTCCCATTGCCGACAAGAGACTCAAAAGGACTGGATATGCTGCTCGCTCAATTCTGTTGAAATCCCTTACCCTCATGATCTGACACGCGAAACCCGGTTTACATGTCACATGGAGCGGTGAAGTCACAATTGATGCATTCCCAATGGACAGCGCCAGAGTCCACATGGTCAGCCTCTGTAGTCAGTCACGCCAACGACAATAAATACTCAATAATCCGTTTCAATTATTACTCACAGATCTTACGACTTACAGGTCCAGCAGAAAGAGACTCACAAGTAGCCTAGGCGTGATGAACATACCAAATACCCTAGGGTCCTGGTAGGTTTCTGCCTGGAAAAGTGGACCGCATGAATATCCGAGTCCAAGAGACACAACCTACCGAGCCTATTACACCAAAATGTCACATAGCTTCAGAACCAACTTTTCGACTTTTGAAGTATAGAACAATGCGATACTTCAACCAGTCATAGCGGTGCATCTCCTCGAGAGCACCACCACAACGCGACCCACATACTATGATAACGACATCCACTGACTTTTCCCTATATATAGCCGAACGCTGCATCAGGAAAAGTGAGATGACCTGAAACTGCGTCTCATGCTCTTCCTAGGCGCGGCTTTACCCGCGACCCTGAAGATGGTGGTCCGACCTCGTCCCGCAAAGGCCCAAGGTTTCAGGTATCCCAGCGTCGGTTGTCGGGTGTGTATATATTCCCTGCGATTGCATGCATGAAGGCGAGAATTGCCCTCAGCGCAATAATACTCAATCGCGATTATTCGCAATCGACTGCATCAAAAGCTTTACCTTCAATATCTCACTTCTACCTTCAGTGGGGTATTTCGGATACGTTCGTAAGACTAGGTTGTTGCGAACCTAAGCTTGTTGGCTCAGGTCAGCGTAGACCGTCCTTCTCTGAAACCCCTCACACTTCGCTGTGCCTCAAGGTCTATAAATTACCAACATCCCCATGAACCTCATGGCATATTGCCTTTTCTCATTTTGGTGTTACATGCGAATGCTATCTGACGTTTGCGGCGCTGACACAGACTGTGCTTACCCTGACTCGTATGATCGCTCTATGCACCAACGCTTCTTCAATCGAAGCCATCTCGACAATCGAGATCGTGGGCACGTTGCTTCTTTGAATCGGCCCTTTGTTGACCTTGCACGAGCTTTCGTGCCACAGAAGCAATATGTCGGTACCGCAGGTGAGTTTTCGGCTACACAGTTTCTCATCAATGTGGCCGTAAAAAGATTTGAGTATTCCAGACCCTGAACGTTGAAGTCTCAAGACAAGTCTCACCATATACTCCTGTGGCGAACACGTGGTGGTTAGATCTTCACACTTCCTCTCTCCTGATGATCTTTCTTCAGATACGGTATTTTGTCCAAAACAATGCTTGACTAATGAGACTGACGACCAATCAATGCATTTTGATGACCCAACTCAGCCATAGATCAAGTATATTAGACAATCCAAACCCCTTCTACCCCACATCTCCCTCCCCATGCTCGCTCAAGCTGTATATGTGAAACAACAACAGCCCTTTATTCATGCAAATTCCAGTATCACACCACGTAGTTGCTTAGCCTGCGCATAGAGGAAATACAAGTAAATACAAGTAAGCGAGCTAGAACATTTACATGAGAGCTGAGTCTTCACATCCCATCTCGCATTATCATAACAAATCCAGTGCGGGTGCAACATATAGATGAGCTTCTCTTTCCCTTGCATAGGTAGGAGATCGTATCTCTAGTGCCTTTTCAAGAAGGGTCTAGGTTATGAATATAGATGTTGAATGAATACATAGCCTAGGAATCTCAATTACAGTGAACGTTCACATACTACCTGCTTAAAAATCTCCAAGCCCGCAAATTGCCGCACCAAGGTCCTATTTTTCAATTTATTGATAGATCCAGTAAGAAATAGTACACTATCATAGAAAAATACTGTAGCGTCCCTCATAAATGGAATCATAAGCTCGTTATTCATAACTCATGATTCAGAAACGTGCATTGTCCCTCATGTACCCATCTCCAATACCTAGCAACCTCCTGTCCATCCTCCCTCAACACCCGAAACCTCCTCCGCTGCCAAATCCCCCCTTGCCTCCACACCCACCGCCACATCCAACCCTGCCCCCTCCCCTCCCCTCCCCTCCCCTCCATTCCCTTCCCCACCCGCACCACCCCTCACCATGTTCTGATAGCTCGCTGCCCTCCTCAAAGCCTAGTCGAGAGAGCTGGATTCGGTTTTGGCGCTACCCCGATCGAGCGAGTAATTGAGGTGAGGGAGATAGATGTAGGTTTGTTGATTGATGAGACGGTGTTAGGGAAGTGGGGCTGTAGGTGTAAGTGTGAGTGTATGTATATATGGGTATGGTGAAGGGGGAACGGGGGGGCAAGGGTTATAGCTGAGGGGGAGGGGGAGGGGGGGAGAAGAATGATGATAATGATGACCGGCAGAGAGTTTTGAAATGGGGTTTTGTCTTAGACTCTATCGGGGGATTCGGTTTGGGGTGGTTTGGGGTGCTGGGGTTTACGTATGTGAGTTTGGAGTTTGATGTTTTGGTTTGAAGTGGGGTTTTGAAGGTTCGTTGGTGGGGACTTCGCTGGAATTAGATGAGCACGATAGTCTCTCCATTCGCGTTTTCGTATAGTGACTTGTCCGTGAAAGTTTGACTTTGTCGGAGAGCTGAGCAGGAATTTTCGTCGTAAAAGTTGCATCTTCCAAGTCTCTCATACGTTCCGTTCCCTTGGGGTGCAGCGTTGAGAACCAGACACTCAAGCCATGGAGTATTCTCATAATTGTAAGATCGGATGGGTAAAAGATAGACACGTAGACTGTCGAGAGCTTCGGGCTTTGTATCAGGGTAATAATATGTTTCAAACACTTCGGAGTCCACTCGCACCATGATATTTGGTCCCAGCCCAGAACGTGGTACCAGCTCAGCCAGGAATATCCTTCCATTCAGGCGAATGAACCCATCTTTGATCTGACCTGTAGAGTCTGACCCTACTGGAGTAACCACTGCATCTAATATGGTAATCTTTATGCCGTCGTAATACCCCCCGCTGCCGGCTACAGCCCCGTCCACGGAGGCCCAGCTCCAGGAAGGCGCTCGATAAGGCCTCGGCCTTGTTGGGGGCAGAATGTATCGTAGAAGGTGATCAATCACGGTCCATAACAACTGGCATGGCAAATCTTTCCGCCACAAGCCTGCCAAATACTCATCATCAAGTAAACTTTGCATTCGTTTAGCGATACCAGATATTGCGACCAATTTGTCTTCCCCTTTCGTCAAGCCGGTGACGCTGTACCTGCTTACGATGGAAATCCATGTACTACGATGTAAAAATTCCGGGTCAGACCCCATAGGATAGTCTTCTTTCCAGTATTTTAAACGTTTCAAAAATTCTGGGTCGAGCTTAAAGCCACTCTGGGGATTTTTCAGTGGCTTGGGTAGCCCATCAGGATATGTCTCGCAGGCTTCGAGCTCACTACACTCCCACATAATTTGATCTTGTCCATAATGCAAAACCCGAGGTGATAGCCATCGTTCCTGCATTACCCAACCTCTCTGGTTCAGAGGTGCTTTATCCATACGGGCGTACCAAAAGTCGCCGTCTATAACCTCCCAAGTCCCGTTGTCTTGGTTATCCCACTCCGACTTGATTGTACACCTTTGGAGAAGAGATGCGTCTCGATCTTTGAAACAGCCCTCTTCGTCATTGGAGGCCCCTGTGGCTGCAATATTGCATAATGAATTTTGATAAATCTGTCCCATATGAGCAGCCTCGCGCCGCCAATCTTCAGGAGAGTCTTGGAATATACAGAGCGAATCGATCCAAAGATATTTTACCCTAAACTCTCGGCAGATGGTGATGGCATCTTGAAATGTCTTTGATAGGGTATCTGCCTCTGAAAAGCCATCTCGAAGGCGCTGAGATGTTGTTTTGGTAAGTTTCAGAAATTCCGACTTCCCCCAACAATGACTGAGAGTCATGTAAGGGACTTCTGGAGAAAGCTCGCCGGCGATGCGCAGGTGCAGCTCGTCATCAGAAGCTGAAGCCAAAGGTGCTATCTCAATGAGTCTAGTTGGATGGAAGGGAGTTACGGACAGGAACTTCGTGCATCTTGTGTGATCGGTAAGACAGGACGATAACCAACGTTTGGCCAACTTCCAACAAGGTTTTGATGCCGTATTAGGTGCGAACTGGCATGTCTTCTCAGACGATTCTGCCTCAGCAAGCTCAAAATGACTGCAGCAGAGTTTAGTTGGACGAAGGGTGCCGTTCTGGATCATAGTCATCATACCAGTAGATTCTCTCGTGCAAGGGTAAATCAGACAAGCGAACCCATAATGTTAGAGAAAAAATGTCGTCCTTAGCTTTTTCTTTTGTGAAATAACATTCCGTAGCCCTTAACCCTTCGGCTGATTGTAGGGGACCAAGTGTGCCTCTCCTATCGGCTTGGAATTTCTGGAGCATATAAGTGCAAATGTAGCATTTCTGACTAATGGCAAGGGCGAAGCTTTGCGCAGTCATATGATGGTTTTCCCTCTTACTAAATCCGCCATCATCGAAGATCAATCGACCGCGAAAAATGCGTTGACAAGCCGAACAGAGCATTGGTGCAGATCGACACGCCTTTCACGCAATTCTAGAACGACAGAGCGATGGAGGCACAACTGGTGCCGAAGCCAAAAAGTGGGGAAACCGGAGCAAGTTATTCAGACCAGTCTTAGGAGTCAAATGCGATGGATCAATGGCAAAGAAGTCCGCGAGCGAAATATGTCGGAGTGATTCTAGTGCTCATGAATGCAGGAGCGTGATGCGAAAGAACAGCTGAGGTAGAAGGGTTCACCTATCAACTGTCGTGTAGGCCTCTAACACAGAGTTGATTAAGGTAAGATTACCTTACTTCTAGGTAAGCGATCTATCGGATTGGCCCCCCGGAGCCAGCTTTCTCTAGCGCAGATCTTGTTTCCTAGAGGACCAGCTTTAGGGGCTAGCGGGAAGAATTCCGGAGCTGCTACCCGACCCTAGAAGTAGGTTTGGGAGCCCCATGATGAAAACGAAAACGAAAGACATCCTACAGAGTAGCTATATTGTTGTCCTAGTCATTTGAAGTTCTTGTTTTCTAAATGCAGTGGACAGGACATGATAGACACCTCGATTGATCAGCTAAGATGACACGCGAAGCGGAGCTCACGAGCAGCCGAGAAGGCCTCCTCAAGCATGGCGCAGCCACCCTATCACGCGAGTCCCTTGACGACTACACCTCTGGCTCCGACCTGGACCTCGATGAGCTAGAAGCACAAGATGGACAAACATCACCAAGACCAAGAGGAGGATGGTCTCCGCTGAGAAGGAAAAGGAAGTCTAAGGGCAAAGAGAACACAGACCAGATACGCCCAAAGGCAAAGAGGAAGGGCGGATGGTTTCGGAGCAAGACGTGCCTGTTGGTCAGTACGATATTGATAGGAGGCTTATTGGTTTTGGTGGGAGGTGCCTATCAATTTTTCTTCAAGAAGATACGACCTGTTGATGGACAATCGCCGCCCTGGTATCCTTCACCAAAGGGAGGGACGGTCTCGCAGTGGCAGATGAGTTATCTGTCAGCGGCAACGATTGTATCAAAGATGTCCTTGATCGAAAAAGTCAACGTCACAACGGGTACAGGTTGGGCGTCAGATCTCTGCGTAGGTAATACTGCGGGGGCGTTCGACGCTGGCTTTCCACCACTGTGTCTGCAGGACGGACCCCTTGGCATTCGATTTTCAGATCACGCCACTGCTTGGCCCGCCGGGATCACTACAGGGGCTACATGGAACAGAGATCTCATGTATAAAAGAGGAAGGGGACTCGGCCTCGAGCACAGGCTGAAAGGTGTGAACGTGTTGTTAGGGCCCGCGATGGGTCCTTTGGGTCGGATGCCCGGCGGAGGTAGGGTTTGGGAGGGCTTTGGTTCGGATCCCGTGCTCCAAGGTGTTGCTGCCGCCCAGACTATACGGGGTATACAAGATGAGGGTGTGATGGCTACAGCGAAGCACTTCGTTGGGAACGAGCAAGAGCATTTTCGGCAATCCTGGGAATGGGGTCTGCCTAACGCGATATCATCTAACATCGATGATAGGACACTTCATGAGCTGTACCTCTGGCCATTTGCTGATAGTATCAGAGCTGGTGTAGCGAGCGTTATGTGCAGTTACAACATGGTCAATAATTCATATGCTTGCGGTAACAGCAAGCTCCTTAATGGTATATTGAAAGACGAGCTTGGCTTCCAGGGATTCGTGCAATCAGATTGGCTTGCTCAACGAAGCGGGGTCGCAAGTGCATTGGCTGGTCTTGATGTAACTATGCCAGGTGATGGTCTGCGTTGGACTGATGGGGATTCTTTGTGGGGAGCCAGGCTGACTGAAGCTGTACTAAATGGCTCTGTACCCATGGAGAGACTTAGTGATATGGCCATACGTGTTGTGGCGGCATGGTATCAGCTTGGCCAAGACAATCAAACACTATTTCCTGTCCCTCTCGAGGGTAACCCCAGACCTAATTTTTCGTCCTGGACTAATGATGAAATGGGCCATCTGCACGAGTCGACAGATGATACTACGCTAGTAAAGGTCAACAACTTCACTAATGTTCAAGGGCAAGGGGAAAGTTTTCACGGCCGACTGGCACAGGAAATCGCCGCTGAAGGCACGGTCCTTGTTAAGAATGAGGGCAATATCTTGCCTCTTAGCCCTCAGGGAGGGGCCAAGCAGAGGGAAGGCCGTCGCGATGCTAAGTATAACATTGGTATCTTTGGAGAAGACGCAGCGCCGAATCCTAAGGGACCCAATGCGTGTGCTGACAGGGACTGCAACGAATATACCCTAGCCTCAGGCTGGGGCAGTGGCGCCGTAGAATTCCCTTTCTTAACACCTCCAATTGAGGCTCTGGAATCAACATTCGACCTTGATGCTGTGGAACTAACAAAAGTGATGACAAACGACCTGCCCGTCGATTGGCCAGCAGTGCACGGCGCTCAAGATCTCTGTATCGTCTTCATCACCTCTGATGCTGGCGAAGGTTTCACATCCTGGAACCATCTCACAGATAGGATAGACTTGCACCCACAGAAAGGCGGCGACAAGCTCGTCGAGAATGTCCAGAATAAATGCCAACAAACAATCGTGGTGATCCACGCAGTCGGCCCTGTTATCCTAGAGCGCTGGATCGACTTACCCAACATTAAAGCTGTCGTACTGGCGAATCTACCAGGTGAAGAAAGTGGCAACGCCCTCGCCGACGTCCTCTTTGGTCGCGTCGACGCCAGTGGTCGTTTACCCTATACAGTGGGGAAATCGCTTGCCAACTACGGCCCTGGTGCTCAAATTATGACTAAACCCAACGGCCTTATCCCTCAACAAGACTTCAAAGAAGGTCTTCTCATCGACTACCGACATTTCGATAAGAAGTCTATCACACCCCGCTATGAATTCGGTTTTGGCCTCTCCTATACCACATTCACCTTCTCAGACCTTGTTCTCAAGACGCTCAAGGCTAAAAAACCGCTGCCCTCTCCACGTCCTACCGCGACTGTCTTCCCTCCAACCTTCTCGACCGCAGTTCCAGAAGCAGACACCGCTCTCTTCCCCAATGGCTTCCGGAAACTAAATCATTACATTTACCCTTACATCGATAACACAACCATCCACTCGGACCCATATCCCTACCCAAAGGGGTACAACACACAGCAGAGCCTCTCCCAAGCCGGTGGCGCAGAAGGCGGTAATCCTTCCCTCTATGACGAACATCTATCCGTTTCCGTCACCGTCACCAACACCGGACTCCGCACTGGCAAGCAAGTAGTACAAGTCTACGTCTCCTTCCCAGAAAATGTCATCGACGTGTCAACAGGAAAGAAAATCGATTTCCCAGTGCGCGTATTACGCGGGTTCGAGAAAGTAGAGATTGAGATGGGCAAGACAAAAACCGTAGAGATCAAGCTAACGCGGAAAGATCTCAGTTACTGGAGCGTTGGAAGGCAGAACTGGGTAATGCCTGACACCGGGCAATTTACGATTGCGGTAGGAGCGAGTTCCCGGGATCTGCCTCTTCAGGCGAAGTGGTGAAAGCGATCGGAGGCACGAATTTCTTTTGTTTGTATTATTAAGGAGCAGGGTTGGAAAATGCTGGACAGGGTAAAGCGATTAGGGCATACATGCGGGTTTTCGCGATGAAAGGGAATGCAAAACACCTGGCATGGTGGCACGGTTGATTCGTGGTTAGGTGACATACAGATACGAGGATAGCGAATAGAGTAACAAAACAACAGCAATTAGCATAGATAGACGCTGCAAAATAAGTTTGCAGTATTCATTTGAAATTGTCGAGGAAGTGAAAATTCATGAAAAACCAAAACAACATGGGTAGGAATCAAGCACGTGACCCTGCTATGAATCAAGCGATACTACTCTCTTCTCTATGACCTACAATTACAATCCTCATCCCTTCAAGTTGACATCTCCTATCCCTAATTTTCTTCATCTCTAAATACTTATAAAAGACATATCCCCCAAACTATTCCACCTCGCTTCCAACCCCACCATCCTCTCAGAACAGCATTTCCCGTCCCAAATAGATGCCGCTGCGCTGCATTGCGCTATAATGGGTCCACAGCTTCTGTGATCTGGGATTTTAGAATGTATGCTAGGATATATTTGTTATATAAAGGTTTGCACGCCTTTTATAGCGCAGCCAGTGGGCTGTTCTGAGAGGCGTGAAGGACCCTAGTACCCTCGGACCTTGCTAGGCCATGAAGTTTTGGTGCGCTATGTGCTATGGTATGTCGTCGCTGTTGAACTGGAATCGGTCCCACGATGTATAGGTCTGAAGCGCTTATAGTACCTGATTGTCATAGACCTAGCTCGGTATGCTTGGTCTGACCATAAACTAGTCCCCATAGGGCCTAGTGCCAGCACTACCGTAGCAGCATACCTATTCACCAGGCCATGGGGCGGTTTTCTTTGTGGTCAGCCAATGCAAAACAGGAAAGTATTTTCTATTAACTTGATTGGTTCGTGGAGCTGACCATTAGTGACCCCGTGATCCCAATATGGACAACCTTATCAGAATCTGAGCTTGGGACCTAAGTCAATTCCATCATAATCAGACATGGTCCCATTCAGATCCCGTTTGGTTCATGACACTGATACACGAATTACTCTTTCCACTTCCTGTTGCTCATATTGTTCTAATAAGTATTACAAGTCTTTAATCTGGCTTTATACACGCGTTAGCGGCTATTGGCTTCGGAGCTACCCAGAGGCTATAAGATGTCCCTCGCGCTGCTAATACCGAAATGGTCTGACAGAGGCATAAGGTCCTAGATAGTAGTGGATATTGGTGTCATCATGCGGGAGACTCCCCAATGCCGACTTGAGTGGTGAAAGGCAGGCAGTAAGGCTAAGGATCAGGAAGTCTGAAGGCGCAGGGAGGCTCCTTTACTCGCATGTCCATTGCTGTTCTTGGTATGGTCGCACACACCCGCCCGATTGATGCACTGTACGCGGTCTCTGTAGTCTCACATTTCCATAATCGATTAGTATTAGAGGCGGCCATTGTCTAGCGATGGCTGCCAGCAGAGATTATTTCTTCCTTCAATGCTGCTCAAGTTTCCCGTTCAAAAAGGATTGCGCCAATACCATTGTACTCCAGTGACCACTTGGTACTCTGTAGGTGAAAACGAGCTCGCTTAAGTAGCGCAGTTAAGCCACACCTCATTGGACTAACGCAACATGTCTTGGCGCCTGAACTATACTAGCCACAAGAGCCACATCACCGCTACAACAGAGCAGGTTCAAGCTCTCTCGCTACTAAAAGACGAGAGCACGACAAACATCATTGCATATACCAAGCATGCTAGGTCTCTTACGCATAGGTTTGACCAAGGTGTTAGCCACGGGCTTCTCTCAAACGAGCAACTGGACGCTATTGGTACCCTGAGTAGTTGTCGCGAAGATGAAGTTCGAATTTTGCTGGAGCGTCCTCATGCGTCTCGTAAGTCAGCAATACAAATAACAGCTATTCATAGCCAGCCCTAACGAGCCGAACAGAGGACTCAGAAGCCTGCCCGGGTCGACATCGGTCTGATCTTACCCCGTGTGTTATACCATCTGCGACCTTGCAACGCCCCGTATCAGGTCAGAGTCATGATAACGCCGTGAGCCAACAGCATGCTGCTTATGGAGCTCACACACAAGTTTTGCATCAGAGCCTCCGCCCTTACTCTTGTACCATCTGTCAACGCTCCTACCAGAATCACGTCGATTGGAAGAAGCATGAAAAAGAGCATGAATATACCTACACTTGCATGGCAAGTGGTCACTGGGATGCTGAGGCGCAGGCTTTTGCGTGTACGTATTGTGGCGTCCTCAACCCTGGGGAAGAGCATTTCAAAGTACATGGTATTAAGAGGTGTAACACCCAGAACAAAAGACGGGAGAAAATTGTCAAGCACTTGAAGGACTGTCATATGGTTGGCGAAAGAGCCGTCGGCGAATCGCTGGCTGACAATTGGCGTTGTGACCAGGGGAAACGATTCTGGGCTTGCGGCTTTTGTGTTATGCTGTTTGACTCATTCAAAGATCGCCTTCACCACATTGGCAAAGAACATTATGATCAAGGTCAGAAGTTCGAAAACTGGGACGCAAACAAGGTTATAAGGGGTCTTTTACTCCAGTCTATGGTTCGTGGAGCCTGGGAGAGCTTGGTTGATGCGCATTGCTTTCGTAATGCTTCAGAGTTGACTTGGGAGGCCTCTGACTTGAAAGATCTTCAATATAAGCTTGAGATTGGTCCTACAGATGAGAGAAGTGGAGCGCATCTCGCGGAATTTGCCTACCGTGCTAGCAAGATGCCGTTTGGCCGGGATTCCTATGATGATGCTATCAGCTTACCGGACGAACCCCAACACCAGTTCCAACCCGAGCCATCCTCCACCGGCAATAACTTCGATAATGGCGTCTCGTTCAACCAATTGCCTACGACCGAGCAAAAAGTAGGAGCAGCACTCGCGCCAGCGGTCTCTCCATTCAGTGACTACCTCTCGTCAACACCTTTCTACTCAGGTACCAGTTCTCAGCTTCGTACACCTGCTGAGGATCTGTCAATTACTGCAGCCAATACTTTACTTCTTGGTGAACACGACGATTATCAGGGTTGGGCCATAGATCCGGTTCTTTTTAGTCAGCCGGATGCGCTGAAAAATGACAATGCCATGGAATTCGACTACGATGCGCGGCATCATCGAGCTAACATTGACTCTCACTAGGTTACCTACGACGACCTGCCTCATGTTCCCCCTAAGCATACATGTGTCAGAGATGAGTAGCGCTAATACGCTGCAGGAATACTGCGGCTAGTTGAAGATATATTTTAGTATCCTCCCGTTTGATTACGATTTCAGCCTAGTTATAACATGTCCGATTTGTCCTCACTCGTTCAAATTATGAAGTATTCTGATCTTCTTTCCTTGGACCCTCCCAAATTCACCCCCGGAAAAGCTTGCCCACTGAAAACCTCCCACTAAAATTATCTACTAAGTCGCTCACCAAGTCGCATACCAAGTCGCCAACCAAGGCTGCAATACCTTTACCTTTCTCAAATACCCCGAGCATTGGAAACACAAAGTCTAACGGCTGTTTTTGCTCCTGTTCCTGATCTCTAGCCTGAATTTGTTCTCATTAGTCGTCTTCCATGTTACAAGCGTCCGTTCTTGTGTTCGATTGAATCCCCACCTCTTTCTTCATGATTGGGGTAGCAAATGCCGAGAGTAGGCATGGGAAGTGTTTCTGGTGCTAAAAGGTTAGGGGATGGCAATGTCTCAAGCAGAGAGGACGTTGCGGGCTGGAAATAAGTCATTATGGTGCTGTCAAGCCTTCACCAAGCACCCCCATCTGCCCTAGCAAAGTAGACGATATCGCCAAGACACCTGAATGCAATGCTAAAAACTGGAGATTAGCTCTCGTCAGCGGATCAAGCACTTTTGCATCGTGCTTGATGACCTGAGCAACAAGCACTTGAGGCGAATATGAACACTCTCAGACTAGCGAATACGGACACTGATGGATGAACCCAGACCTCGAATTCGCCCATCTTCCTGACCCTGCTAAAACGCCCTTGCACTGAATGTTCCACTAGGCTATACTCTTCGAACGGCGTCCTCCTACTCACAAGAAGTAGAGACCGCACATACCAGTGAGAGCCTACCTACAACCTAACCAAATCCCTACTCCTCCACAATCATCTCAATACCGCCAAATCACTTCCAACCCCTTCTCCTCACAACAAATCCATCAACCCCTCCCCCGCTTGCCCAACATTAGTCCCCCAATACCTCGGCGTCGTCCTCAACACCACCACCCCCTCCTCAACCTCACACTCATTATACGTCCCCTTCTCCAACGTCCCCACAACCCTCAACGCAATCTCATTCCTCTCAACAACCTCCTTAAACCCCTCCTGCAACATATCATCCTTCCCAAACCCCGCATACTCAAGATGATCAGCAAACCCGCTAAAATACTGCAATGTCAGCGCGCCAATATGTTTCTGCCATTCACTATCCCATAAAGCGTTCTGACCGCCATCTTTTTGTGCTTGGAGCTCAGAAGCGGTGATGGCGGAGAAGTTGGTTTCGAAATTGGGTTCTAGCGTTAAGACGGGCAGCCCGAGGATTTTCTTGATCCTCTCGCTTACAGCATCGATCTTAGCGTCATAGTCATCCCTTATACTTCTCTTCGCATTGAAATCAAGCTCCTTGGCGCCCTCTGGTCCTGCGGCTGTGACGCCGGCGGCGTTGACGGCATCCTGAAGATTGGCTAGGGCGTCGTTGATGTTGTACCCAAGTCGGTCTTTGGCGAAGAGGATACGGAGTTGCCCGTTGGCGATGTCGCAGCCGCAGATGGATATCTCTCGGTTATCGGTACTGTGGATGGTTATGCTGTGGGTTGTGGCGAGGCGGTTTAGTTCGGATTGACCGGGTGTGCTGGTTTCGCTGATCCAGGTGCGGATGCGGGCGTTGGCGGAGGCTATGTATCTGGTGGAGGGATTGTTAGTGTAGTATTGGGGGGAGGGTTTAGTAGGCTTGTGGGTGGCAAAGTGCTGAGAAAGTACTGTCGTTCCTATCAGGGATGTCTATGGTGCAGCTTTCCTGGCTGGGATAGCAAGGAGAAGAGCAGGCTCTGAGCAATTGTCGCAATAGCTTCACGTAGTTACGTGCAGGAAGGGAACAATGCAATTAAAAGACCTACTCCGTAATCATTGGCCCAAGGTTCTGCCGTGGGTAACTCTGGTCTTCGGTGGCAAAGGTGTAAAGGTAGCTTGGGTCTACGTCAATTTTCCATGGTGTACCCATGATATTGGTCAACTCCGTCTCTAGCTCGGCCTGCTTGGTCTCGAAACCATCACGTACTGTGATTACCAGTCAGACTTGCAATCGCTTCTTATTGGGCTCATAGCAGATCATTGTGGGTCCGAATTGAGCAGAACTATCATACCATTCTTGCGCACTGCGAGTGGAAGCTTAGCATGAGGCTTATCACTGATGATACTTGGCGCCGCCGTCGTTGTTGGAGTATTGATAGTTGTCGATGCTGGGGTGTCGGATTCAGACATTGTGTGTGGGAAGCGCAGAGGAAATAGCAGTCAGACCGTCCTTCTGCAATGGAAGGGCAAAAGTTTCTCTGCAAAGGTTGCTCTCGGTGTTTTGTGAGAGATGCTTTTGCCTTCTTGACGAAGCCCAGTGTTGGCCAATAATCAGCTGAACTTATCGATGTCTACTAGCAGTCCAGGAATTCGACAAGACGCAACTGTAGCGAGCTTCCGAAAGAAGTGCTTCAGGATTGCTCTCAGTTGCGAGGACTAGGCTTCTTAATTCTCGGCTCCCAAGGTACGCTTATCAATAAGTCCGGTAATAAGTGTTCTGCAGGGTTTGGTTTGACAACCCAAAAAAGAGTTGCAGTGCGAAGGATAAAATGAAAAGATTCAGATATGCAGTTTGCATGAAACAGCTCGCATTTACGATAAACTTACATTCAAGAGTATTCAGGAAGTATATAGAGTACAGGCAGACTTTATTTTGGCGCATTGAAACAGTAGCCCGTCCTCAAGTCGTATGTGTCCCGCCTTACCCTGTATTTTCGCCTCTTCTTACTGCAACTGATTTAGCAAAAGCCTTGTCCACGAACTACAAGGTCTGAACGGGAAGTTGAGCGCTTGCCTTCATCTCCTCCAATGTGGACTAATCTACATGAGGCTCTATATGGAGCCCGTACCAGTCTTTATTGGTCCTGGCTTTTCACGATTTTCCCCCTACTGGGCTTGGACCCTGCCAAGGGCGTAATTTGGTGGCTGATGGAAGATGTTCGTAGTGGTCGACGCTTTTTGCCATCATCTGTAGCTCGGGACGCTGTCAATTACCCGAGTGGATCCCCCTGCCTTTAGTCGAGAGGATAAGAAAGGAAAATAGAGCGTTGAAGTTCGCTCAAAGGTTTCGTGATAGAGACATTAACCGTGATATATCATTGGTCTTGGACCGAGTATGGTTCGCAGCCGCACAAGCAATGCTACAAGCCTTGAGCTTCGAAAGGCCTAAGAGTGCCTGAAAGTCTGTAGGGACTACAAAATTCCCGTACTCTGCTCAGCCTCGGGTCATAGAGCCATAATAGATCTAGGCAATGTCACATGATTTGGTGGCAAGGGGATAATATTAAGTGAGTCTCTGGTCTTTCACTTGTCCCTCTGTGAGATACAACCAATAGTGCAGTCCTCGAGTAGTAAAGTGTCCGTACACTTATCATATGTTCTTCCCAACAAAACCCTATGATGTTACCAAGTAAAGATGAGGCGAGGAAGTCGCGTACAAAACCCCGGGCCGGCCGCCACTACCAATCCACACTGCAACAGTCTGGCATCGATCAGTGTTTTGCTTACTTCCCCGAAAAGAGGGTCGATAAACTTAACAGCTTCCAATTGCGCCATCACCTACTCTTTTCCAGCTGCTAGCACCTGCTTATGTATGTTTTAACCGGTTCTCTACATTGGTCTCTATCTTGAGGTAGCTTCGGAATCGAACGAGGCGACCACAGCAACAGCTTCTATGCAGGCTATGGGCAGAAACCAATGTGGGCCTATGGCAATCATTTTGGCCGGGTATTCTTCGTTACGAGGATGGGTAAAGCCTGGCATGAAAAGATTTTGATAGTCTGGGAAGAATGCTCAGAGTTCATCTTCCCACCAGCAAGTCGGAAGCGGTCGATACTAAGGGACGAAACGCCCAGGGAAGATATCGCCTCACTGGACAGCCTATGGTAGAAGCTGTCAGATTCTATATGTGGCCGCTCATATCAGAGGGTCCATTGGGCTAAGTTAATGAAGGAGGAGACGCTTCTCTACTCGAATTTGCCTACTTTCGCCTGCTGATTCCACAGGCGAAGGTGGTTTCAACACGATTCAAACCACACGGCCGCCTGAATATTACCTGTAGTAACAATGCCAATGTCCAGGACCTAGTATCTCCTAATCTTCTGGCCTTCGAAAGCTGATCCTGTATAGGGTACAAGCATACGACGCATTGCTTGCTGGTAAATTTCGTTTCAAACATCCTAGTACTGGCAACAGGTGCTGAAACCCTGACCTTGTATCAGATCTACGATCTGATGCTGGTAGCTTGAATCGAAAAATTGATCGATAGCTGTTGAGACGACGGGGCCGTAAGCAGACCTCATGACTTATGTGGGGCCACTAAGGGGAGCGGCCACCAGGCGGAGGCCCTTGCGGGATACCAATTGCCCCATGTACCTTAGGTCGCTTTGGCGCGGAATGAGCTCCAGCAGTCCGCCAGGTGCTTCTGCCAATGTAGGTCCCTAGAAGTCTGGCCCAAATCTGGCGTAATTCACTAATCAATCTACAGTGGTCTTGCTACATATCGAACTTGCAGCACTCCATGATACCTTGTGACATACTCGCAGCAAAACCGATACAATTCTATCATGCACTGCACACCTTTCAGACGGATCATCATGTCATCACATGCTGAGCTGTAGTCGAAACTAGTTTTGTCGCGCCTTGACCTTCTGCCCAGCAGTCCACCAAGTCACCGGGAGCACTAAAATAAACCATGGTAAGCCGAAATAATTGGGCTTGTGTCATCTGGCCTTATGTTCCATCTTCTGAAGTCCCTGTACCGGGTGATGAGCTCGGCCATGCTCGCCTTAGCTAAAACTAAAAAATTCGAGTAGGGTGTTCCCAAACTCACACCGCCTTCCTAAATACCACCTCTTAGTTCTTACCAGAGCTTGGCAGGCACACGTACGAAATGGGGTTGAGGGGCCAGATGTTTTTGATCCTCTGAGACAGGGACGGCTTGTTTGCCTTGAATTACCTTTCCAGAGTTGGTTAAGTGAAAATCAGTAGTCAACATAGCGCAACTACGATTGGTCGGTGGCGGTGGATGGCTCGTGTTCCTCCTGCCCTAGCCTAGCCTACTTCTAGCGTCCATGGACCTGACCGTCAGCACCATTTTCGCAATTCAGGCTTGGCAGAGTACAACATCATAGTACAGACCAGCCACATTGAATAAGCATAGCAAAGCAACCGCCCAGTATCTACGTATTCATTCGGCACAGTGATAATGCAGCGTAAGAGCTCTTCGAGATGAAGTGTTGGTGAATTATGAAGTAACGGTTTGTTCGAGCAGCTCCGAGTTCTGGTCATCCTTCGAACGTTCATGTTTGACGTGCAGCAGGTTTTGGTTAGTGCTGACACTCCTGGAAAAAATCTCCGTAAGCCACCAAGACTAGCGAAGTCTGCAAGGTACTAGAAGTAGTCGAACGACGGCCACGTGGCGGTCTAGGATATTCTGCAGGTCAAAAATGGTAGTGACCACGGTAAGTGGTTAAAATGGCTAGTCTCTCCATGGTGGAGGCATCATCAGCATCTGACATATCCCATCAAACAGGTACCCATCTTTGACAAAAATCATGAATATCGTAATCTTGATCGACGTTTCAAAAGCGAATCTTTCCTTCAATCGTGGAGACTCAGCTGAGAACGACGACCTCGAGTAAGTCAGCTTACAAAGCGATAGTACCACATTGATGTTGTCAGGGATCTCAAAATCCGGTCGAAGAGCATGTTCTCGAAACGGCTCGAAACGAACAGATCATGTTTGAGCCCGAATTTAGCTCAGCCCTGAAAGAATCATGACTAGGCCGTAATCTGATAGAAACCAAGTTGTTCACCGCTTCTCGCCATTGCAAGACTGTGGGGGTGATTTTTGCGTCTCGCTTACTCCATTTCAAGACTAACCGGCAGTGCCGAAAGGACTTCCAGCTGACACAAGCCACATCACTACTGCAGGTACTCCCACTGGACTAAACCCCCGTAGCGTTTTCTGGAGCAGGGATGCGTATGTCATACCGCGGGAGTAAGATCATTGCGACGATAGATAACGTCAAAACTCGAAGTTTGTGCAAAGTCACGCCCGAACAAGGTTGTATAGGATAGAAACCAGCCATCAGTACCGGGGTTCCATTCTCACTAGACTAATCTCTCGATGGCAGCCGTAAAATAAATGCCGGAGTTCCAATCCTGCCAGAATGTATTAGCGGCTGCCATACCCAACTTATTCGGCTGGGGGCAATATCATCGCCAGCATTGAGCCTCATCTTGGCATATCCGTCCTCAGTTGACCTATATAGTCATGGTTCTATGACTTGCCTCACTCACCATGCTCCATCCCGCGTCCCCGAGGCGTCGAAAAAACTTCATTGCAGAGCCTATATGCATGAGTGGCTAACATGAATCTTGAGGATCCAGCCCCACAACCTTTTCAGACCGGTTCTCTAGATATCCTTGCCGCTCTCGGAGAAGCTGGTGACGTCCAATCATCAATTGCTCAGACCCATGGTGGAAGCTTTTCCAACGACCATGATGCTGACAATGGGCCGTCTCTTACGCAGCAAGCTGCTGTCGGGGTGCTCCTACAACTTGAATCCCGAGTGGTCCTCGCTTGGCTCACTATACTTCGCTCCTCCAAACCTGGAGAATTTCAATCCAAGTTGCTGTCATCACACCACGTCGCTGCATTGATAGAACTGAAAGACTGCCCAGATAGTCTCGTTGAGGCTTGGCTACAAGAAGCACACCGTTTTGGTAAGTTTGCTTTCGGTCTTTAGAACCTCAAGCTGATTGGTAAATGCAGCCAATTCCAATACTCTGCAGATTCCTCAAAAGGATAATTTGCAGCAGGCAACGTTCTTTCCGGCACTCAATGCCTCACACAACCCAACAGCAGATACTACAGCCAGAAATTCCACACTCTCTAGGACTTCTGCTTCCTTCTACGGGCATTCTACCGGCTACAGCACCCCCATGAGCTCTTATGCTCCAACAAGCTCTTACCCTAATAGTCTGAACGACATGGCTTCTGACGGACCGAGACCTTCCTCCTCGGCGTCTGCCGGCCATCCTCACGGCTGTTTCATTTGCCAGAAAACCATTGGCACATGCGATGGTTGGAAACGACACATGAAGGAACATGAATCTTTATATCCCTGCAACATGTGCGCTGGATCTGGCAAGACCCGCAGCTTTAGCAGAAAGATAAATCTGCAGCGTCACCTGGAGACACATGGTTTCTCGAATGATGAAAGTTCAACGCTGGCTGATACATGGAAGAAAACACACGAAAAAAAATACTTTGGCTGTGGATTTTGTGTCATTCTTTGCACCTCACTCACGGAGCAGCTGAGTCACATTGACTCAGAACACTTTAGAAAGTTCCGTAGTATCAGCGAATGGGACACCAATAAAGTGATAAGAGGGCTCTTGACGCAACCAGACCTATTTCTCGTTGTGCAGAAATTACTCGGACAGTCTTTTGGCATAAGCGAGGACCTCTCATGGCATCCTTCCACAATCTACGAACTTCAACTCCGTCTACAAGAGAGTAATGAGGCGACAGAACATCTAGCGAGAATAACTGTTCTTCAGATCGACTGGGATTCGACAGCCAGAAAAGCTAATGAGCTGACTTCGGCATTGAGCTTTGGCTATAAAGGCCAAAACGCCCCAGGACTCACTTCATCCCAACATCAAAGAGGAACGGTGAATGGCAACCACAGGTCATGGACTGGCTTCGCCCCGCCATGCAAATTGTCGAATTCTCAGGATCCGCAATACCACCAGCACCCCTTGCAACCTAACGCAACTAATCATGGCCCCCTAGATGTTCCCAACCCGCAGCTTGCGAATTTCAACGGCGAAGCTAATACAAACCACAGCAATCTCAAAGACTGCCAGCGAATGGATTTACGCACTGAAGCAAGTTCTGCATCAAACAATGGTCATACACAAGGAATGCGCCATTCTTTGCTCCCACCATGGGAGCATAGAGCACCCTCCGATGTTGATGAGCTTCTCAACGAAAGTGTGCCGGATACAAACGAGGTCTCAGTCAACGGTGTCTGGCCGTCCAGCCCTTTTGCAGTGCCTATCAGCTCAGCTACAACACCATGCTCTACCCACCGGTCGTATCAACATACTGTACCGTCAAGCGTTCCCATCGCCTCGGCTTACGACGAAGCGCTTCCTCCAACCATTCGCTCGTCTGGGCCAACTGTTGCTCGAGTCCTCAGCTTCAATGCCCAGTTGAAGAAGCAACGCTCATGCAAAAAACTGGCAAGCCACTATGGCGCACCGGACCTTGACTTCGAAGAACTGCAATACTTGATGCGCGATCATGACCGCTCACGCAGCATTCAACGGCAACGCTGAGGTTACAATCAACTTACATGGTAGTCTCGGTCCAAGTCTGTGGTTGGTCTCCCGCGACCACCTACACAACACCATAAACCTAAGACACGGTAGTCATGGCCTGATACTGTTGTCACACTGCTTTAAACACATCACCTAAGCGACTACCTTTTCGCACGAGCAATTACGCAATCGCTTACCCTTCTTCTGTTCTTTTCGCATCGGCCTTCTGCCGCTGGACGGCCTCGGTGTAGGGCATATCTGGCTCTGGCATCAACACATTGGTCCTTCTATACTTGTATAACTAGACCCTTTCCTCACAACCCCACGTCTATTTACATGATCGGATTCCGCGTTGTACACTATATAGAGTTCTTGGTGACAGAGAAACGGAGTGCCAGTGATTTTGTATTTGTACTTAATGTGGACGGTCATCTGCATGTAACCCTGTTGAGTTGTATAATAAGATCAAGGCAGCGCACTAAGAAGTGTACATTGTACATGCATATGTAGCCAAACCGATTGACGGAACTTTCCTCCGCGGCAGGAGCCCGGAACCAATTAACAGTTGCCGTCATGATTTCGCGGCACACGGGCTTAGGGGGCCGAGCGATATCGGGGGTCTCAGCCAGGGCAGCATCTGTCTATATATCGCTCCCGCTCTTCCTCATTCCTGAGTCTTCTGTTGCACTAAAAAGGCAACGCGCTCCGCTTATCTTTGGCAGTGCTATGTGGGTTTATATTGCAACATCTTCCATATTTATTTGGGACGTTTTCAATCCAGCTTTCCTCTCATTTCCTTTCTTACAACATAAAATCCCTATTGCATGTGTATAGTGCGTGATATTTGGCCAGAGACACTGTCGCCTCACGGAGTGCTCTTGGCATGAATCTTACGAATGCGGCAGAATTAGCCACCTCTCCAGGTTGATGATGACTCCATGGCGACCTCATAATGTGTAAGAAGCATTTGTCTCACTAAGTGGACATAGAGAATCTTGGTATACAGGCCTCAAGTACCGGGTTTCATCATGCCTGATTGTCCTCTGATTGGAACGTCGCGACTATTCATGATCAGATTACAGGAGTTGCATATCTATATCATCATCTCGTTATACTCGCTAGACCATACGCGGTAGACCGGCCCCCCAAGTTCGCAATACAAGTTGCGCAGGAAGAATACCTTCATGAATGCCAAAGTCTCAAAGGAGAGACCCCAAAGCAATCAGAACGCACAGAAACCATCCACAATATGCTTCGACTCCAGGACAGCGCAGAGAATCATGATTTATACAAGGCCTGTGTCTCGAGACACAAAAGCATCCCATCATTGCACCAGCGTAACAGTGAGAATATTAACATGTGGTAACACAAAGTCTCACGGGGTTGTACGATAGTGATACTCGCACGATTGGTCGACGAAGAGAAATGCTGGAGCACGCTGATCGGGTTTGCGAACTCAGCATCGTTGTATGAGAGTCCATCGACAGAAAGTCTTCGAAAGGCGGCGTTCTAAGGGTGGCTTGTTCATGATATGAGAATTGATTTGTTCTTGACTCATGCTGGCCATGGTCTTCTGGCTATCTGGATACGATCGCGATGACCGCGGAGGCGGTGGCCGACATTGTGCGCTGTAGAAGTACATTAGGCATGAGTCTATGGGTGCTTTCGGGTGCGAAGACTTGCCATGGATTCGCCATGTGATATTCACGTTGAAGAGAGTGAGAATGGTAAGACAAGCACGGAAAATGGCGGTGATTATGGTCTCAATGGATGGGGACGACCAAGGTAAATTTGCACTGTCAGCTGTATTGTTGGTGGTGTTATCACTGCGAGGACCATAAGAGGGTGGAGAAGGCAGCAAAGAGCCTGGTGATATCGAAACGTCATCCTTGCGTGCTCGTCTAAGCACTCTGTATTTCTCGAAGAAAGCCGGGCGGTCACTGATACTTGGGCACGGGGTGCAATAGCCTGGGATGTCGCCAGCAGGATGAGACTTGGTCGGCTTCAAGCCATTGATGGAAGAGGAGACGACTATGGTAAAGCTTGGAGGTATCAAGACGATTATTATGAATGGGAAAAGCTTCATGGTGAGATCTTTTGAGACTTGTAGGTTTCTGGGTACCGGTTTGCGCGCGCGTGTATGAGACAAGGCTGAAGCTTCGATAGCCTGGAAGTGGAGTGGTGAGATCTTGCCTCAAGAAATGTTCAAGCATAGAGTTGAAGGAATGCAAAGAAGTCTTCGGAAAGTCTCTATATGATCGCAACCTTATATGGATATATCAATCAGTTGATTTTCTTCTCAAAGTGGCTACGTCATTCGTGGGCCTTTCTGAATCTAGACCGTCACACCAGACCTGCAAGCTGCGCCAACAGGGTAATCCAAGCCCCAATGGCGTAAGCCAGCTAGCGCACCGGAGATCTGCCAACCAATTAGACATATCTACAATGGTAATTTCAGCTCTCGGCTGGTGCCTTACGTTTCTGTCCTGGATGTCACAAACGCCACAAGGCGCTCTCTTGCAACTACATTTAACATTCGATCACAAGAGCCAATAAAATCTGGAAGTGGAAGGCCAGGGTTTCGGCAAAAGACAGGATAGGGGCGTGTACCATCGGCCTTGTTGGACTTAGACTAAGCGATCTGAACGTGAGTAAGGATCCTATGGAATACCAACTCAATGCGTTTCTCATTGCCTTCCACTGCGCCTCTTCACGAGCTTTGCTGACGTAACATGGAAGTAGCACATTAAGTGTCACGGAGTAACAATGATTTCAGTCATTAAATCAATACTTAATGTCTTTCCCTTCTCTCGCTGTATAGATGGCTGAAACAGTCAAAAATATTCAGGTGATTATGACCCCGGAGGCTGTAAGCAGGACACTGGGAGTCCTCATACATTCGAGGCACATGTCCGCCGGGGTGAGAGTTATACGGCTAGGAAGGGGTTCCGCAATTGAATGAAAACCCCGAGATAGTGAGACCGCAACTCTCAACATTCCTACAGATTGTTCACGGTCTGGGTAGCAGTGAAGGTAGGCTAAGCGCTTTGGTAATTAGATTTCGATGCGTGGACTAGACAGGATCGGAATTTGAAATTTTGTGAAACGCACAGGGAACTGGCTATGGATGGTGCAGAACGCCTGGGGCCTTCGTGGCACGAAGAATCAGCGAAGGTGGGTATGATGACTGTTCCGCTGATATGAAAAAGAAAGAAATCCGTGACGACCGTTAGGGCTTGAAGCGCGACAATTGTATTCGTGGGCTTTGTCAGCGCTGGCCGCTAAGGTGATTGGCTTGTTACCAGATTGGGTTGAGCGGCTATCCCTGTCTGAGCAAAAAGTACGGAGGTACAGAGACCGACGATAGGAAAGATGATTGGTAATGGATTTCGTACTGATATCATGTAGGATTCAGCAATGTGGGAGATTAGATTCCAAGAGAGATGGGAACGACAAGGCTGAAGAAATATACCCTCAAGTCAAGATCATTGGATCTGGTCACTGGAGATGGGGAAGATGTGATGAAGAGGGTTTTATGCTATATAATCAATAATAGGTACCCTGAGGAGCAGTGAGGACCAGAGGACATCAAGGACACAGGTACTCCAGAGGATCTGGTCATTTCGAAATAATCATCACCTTCCTGCCTTACATTTCGCACATCTGTGCGGAGTACTAAGGTCGATCTTGGGGGGTTGAGCCACAGATAGGACTGGTTGGATGTATAGCTAAGGGTTCTTGCAGATCAAAACATGATCCCCAGAATCCTTCGATTACCGGTATTTCGAACGCCCCTTTCTTACCCACAATTGCCTGTCCAAAATCTGACCGCACTTCCATGATAGTCTTCTCTTTGGCTTAATTCTTTACGGCAATACGAGAAAGGATTGTGGAGATCTTGTAACTGCCTGCAATGCAGTCCGTTGACATAGCGGGTATGTAAACCACGGAAACGTAGCCCTTGATCCGTCCATCTGTCCAGCGTTCTCTGCAGATGAACCCCATCTTCCCCTTCAGCAATCCGTTTGGAGAATAGCAACCACACCCAGCAGAGTGATCTGTGTTCGTCTTTCCACCTAGTATTTGCAATTGGCACCAGGTTCCCGGCTGAAGGAAGACTGGGTTAACATCCAAGGACTATGTTATAAAGTGAGTTGGCGACGTGCGTCTCGAATCGGAGGATAATGGAGTACAGCAACTTTGAAACGTCTTGTAGTGGCACCTTTGGACAGTAAAGGTGTGGTCTTGAGACAACGGAAGAATGATACATTATGATCATGCACTTGAACCACTGCTACGAATTGTTATTGCAGCCAATGAAAGACGAGCGGCTTAGCCTAGGATCTCAGTTGATTATAGGAGTCACCCTACATTCAGCTAGAGTAACGAATCAACTTTCGACTTAGAGATACTATACATAGCTGGCAGAGCAACCATGACTCTGGTTTGAATCGACCTTCAGTATATGTTAGCTGCACCCGGGTCTGCTCTCCTGGCGTCCAAGTCCACCTTAAAAGCGCTCGGAGCCACGTCTTGCAATCTGTGGGTCCGAGAAAGAGACGACAGTAGACCAGCACCAATCCGCATGTAAGATGAGTTCCCGTCTCATCCCACATCACATTGCATGGCTAGCGAGGTCCAGTACCTAATGGTTCCTGTTGGAATTGACGTAGGTAATACTACAGCGGGTGACAAAGATCCCGCAACGATGCAATCTGTGGTATTTCACGGAAGATCCCTATGATATCAAGCATTTCGTAGGGCATTTTATTGTTTGAACTTGAGGCGATCTTGTTGTCGCTCGGATGGCTAACGATAGTAGGGAACTCGGATGGCTAGCCGCATTGGGATTAGCGATATCTTTTGCTCCATCTGTCCAATGAACAGTGGAACAACGGAGATAGGATCTGCAGCGTTACATTAAAAGCGATTGTAAGTGAGGGAGTTGGCATATTCTTTATACTAGAGGTTCAGCTCTTGCTTTTGCTTGTGGTGATTTTGCTTGGTTGATGGAAGTGATTGGCTCTTCGGAGGATCATGGAGCGTGAAACGGTTCCCGTCATGGATCGAGGCTTTTCAGCTGGTCCCGCATCGCTTGGGTGATGATAGCTGGAATTTTAGCGTCACAGAGTATGGTTTGCGTATATATATCTCCTGGCGGCATCTGGTTTCTGGGTCTTTAGAACGACGACCAGCAACATACTCAACCTTCAGAAAATCTCCCCTTCCCTTGAGCAACTTCCCCAGCGTTCCTCAATTCCTGTTATCGACTCAATCATCGCGGGAAATGTCTTTCACAACACTGGCATCGCGAGGATTATTCCACAATAATGGGCACTCCCACGCAAACCACACCTGTCCTGTGCCGAATGAAACCGGGCCTTGTAAGCTGTCCTTTAAGTCAGTCCCGGCAGCTGACTGACTGATTCTCTTCCAGTGATTGCTCCCGTCGTCGGTGACCTCACCTTTCAACAGCTGGCAAAAATCATTGCCGCAGCCATGATGGGCTTTGCGTGCCTTCTGTCCTGCTTCCTCATCATGATGCATGCGACGCATTACTCCATTCCCTCAGAGCAGAAGCAGTACGTCTTCCACATATGTGGACTGCCTTTAGAAACAATGACTCACCAATCTGACCATACCGAAGGATCATCCGCATTACTTTCACGATCCCCATCTTCGCAATTGTCTCCTTCCTTTCCATCGTGGCGGAGCGCAAGGCCATATACCTCACCCCGCTTCTGGATGTGTATGAAGCCGCTGCCCTGGCTAGCTTCTTTCTGCTGCTGTGTAGTTACATCGAGCGGTCTCCAGAGGCGAGAGAGAAGAAGTTGGACGAAAGTGGAAAGCTGGGGATGTATAATGTACGTTGACGCATTCTGTCGGTACAGCGCTATCTGAACGGAGCAATGCTGACTGGGATGGGTGGCAGAGAGTGTGGTTCTTCGCCTTCCAACAACCTGTGGTCATGTTCGTCGTTTTTCTGGCGACTGAGATCACAGAGGCGGCAAAAGTTTACTGTGCAACCTCAAGTAAAGTGGTGTTTGCGCATGTTTGGGTAAGCTAGCAGATCTCCTTGCGTGGAGAAACCTTAGACCAACAGCCATTTGAGATGATCGGATGCTAACAAGCTACCACATGCAGCTTTCGAGCTTCGAGCTAACCACCTCGATGTGTGCCATTGTGGCGGTAGTGCGATTCTATAAAGGAACGAAGACGATGACAGTCGAACAAAGACCCTTGTTGAAACTCCTCTCATTTAAGCTCATTGTGTTCTTGTGGACAACGCAGAATGTAAGTAGGCAAACCATGCACCGCTGATGAGGAGCATTGACAACTTACCAGGCAATATTCAATTACCTAACTTCGAGTGGTAAAATCCATGCGAACGATCACCTATCCTTCCTCGATTTCACAGTCGGCCTACAGAGTCTGATCGTCTGCGCTGAGATGGTTGTAATATCAATTTTATTCCAATTCGCTTATCCGATCAGTCCATACCTCTGGAAGCACCAGGCTGCAAATCCAGCTGGAAGAAGAGGGGGCAATACAGGTTATTCTGGTGGACTCCTCGGCGTCAAGGCTATATTGGGGGCTGCCAACATCTCTGACCTGCTGAAAGGTATTGTTGCGGCGCCAGCCAAATTGGCTCGTGGACGGGCAATGAAGAGAACAGAAATGGAGTCGGGCAATAGCGTTCCGCTGGGGAAACGGCAGAAACCCAACGTACCCACTTTTGCAATTGCCCCTGGAAAGTAAGGCATCTCGAGCCCTGAGCGTTGGATTCAGAGTGGGAGATGTGGTGGAGCGCAAGATCATAGTCCATAGGTGTTTTGAGAACATTTTGTAGTGCCATAAACGTGTCAAGGTTCTAGAGCGGTCCATTAGGGTCACATCCCAGACAAGCTAACAGTAATCTCGGTAAAGCCTTCACACGTCTAAAAATGCTAAGGGAGATAGAGTCTCTCGAACCTGTCACAGCGCAGGAGCGTATCCTGTATCTCAGGCAATACTCAGAGTATATGGCCAGCTGTTATAATGTTCCGAGGACGCGATTATGGGACAGTCGCTACCGAATAAACCCATCTTGTGATTGAACAGCAATAACTAGATGAAGGCTTTCTTAGTCCGGCAGAGCTCTTTGTATGCCCAAAGTATTCTTGATGTAGGCTAATCGTTTTCTAATCCAGGCTCTCTGCACTGGATCTATGCTTCCGATAAAGAGCATGGTGCGCAGGGGAAAGAGCAGATAGAGGCCTCCTATGGCCTTGGTATGTTGAGGATGTTGTAATTTGCCCTCCTGGTCTAGCTCACCAAGCAGGTAGGGGACACTGGCACATATCTCGCTGACTAAGCTCTGTATCTTGTCTGTAAGTTGCAATCTATAGTCATTGATTTCGGTAGAGGTCAATTCCTGAGCATTATCTTTGGCCAATGCTGAAATCCATCTTCCAACATTCGTCAATAAGATCATGCGAGTGATGCGATTGAGATTCCAGGAAGCCGCCATGGAGATATCGCTGTACAAATGGAACGAGGGCATTGGATGCAACCTTAATGTGTTCTCGAGCGAACAATCCAAGACATGAAAGCTCTTATATCTATAAGACCCTGGTAGGTCGTCGGCCCACGCCTCAAGCTTCTGATCGAGTGCAGCGCCTTTCGAAATGGTCTCCAATAAAGAGTCCGGGACTTCCAAAGTAGTCATACTTTTGCTGAGTATGTCATCAGCTCTTGCAAGGAGATGACAAGTTTCGCAGACGAGAGCCCCCAATTGTCTAGGAGCCGGCTCTCGAATCGGGCTTCGAACTAATGCCTCTATTTCTCTGTTCGGACGGATATGTTGACTTAAGTTCCTCATTTGCTGGTAAATTGCGTGTTAGCAAAGTTTTTATCGTGGTGAGCGGAAGAATACGTACAAGATAAACGAGTGCGTTGTAAGTTAATGAGTGTGATTCGGTAGAATAAGACTGATCAGCCCCTCGGGCACGCAGAATGAGTTCGAGAATGTCAACATGGCAAGACCATAATTTGACAATTGCAGTCGTCTCGCCACTAATGGTCTATATGCAGAATTAGTTTCTCTTACATTTGCGTTGCGCATTCCAGAGGTTCTTGGTTCAGTAAGTAGCTTACCTCGTAGATATCAAGACAGAGAATTGCCGCCAAAGTGCTATCTGCTTTCACCGCTTGCTGAGTGCGTAAGGATTTGTTGAGCAAAGATAGAGCAGTGCCGTATTGTTGCCTGGCCTGGGCTGACAGGCAATCAAAGCTCGTTCGGTGAGCTAGACTCGTCAGAGCAACGGCAGAGACAGCTTTTGTTAATGCTGACATTTCTGGCTCTTTAGTGAATAGGTCTGGTACATTTTGCAAAAAGCCGGTACCGATAGCAGAGCCTCTAGGAACTACAAGGTAATCGTGGAAAAACATGCACATAGCTTGATGACGCCAGTCTCTGGTCATTGGTATCGGGACAGCTGAATAGGAATGATGTCTAGAATTGTCAGACAGCGGGGAAAGTCTTCGGTAATGGGTAACATTGGTACTAAATGTATTGCGGAGGGCAATATCGAGTGGGGCTGGATATCCTGAGCACTGTCTGTTATTTCTTCGGCACCGTTGGCAGGCCGGAGACGTTTGATCGCACTGAACGGAGTACAAGCGTAAGCACAAATCAGAAAGAAAACCAATCACCCACGCACATACCTTGACTTTGCGAGCTTTGCATTCTTTACAACCCCGACTTGGTTTGCCGGTGTTTGGCATTTCGAGATTGGGTTGTGCTACACTTTAAATCTGGCAGAATTTGGTGGCTAAGATGACCCTCCTGGCAAGAGCTGTACTCATTGTTGAGAATCTGACCGCGTCTTAGAAAGATTATATTCAGCAGAGCCCCTGGCTTGATCGAGAAATTAGATCTCGCCCTAATATATGCCTCTGCTGTAGAGACTTGGCTTTTAAAGCCAACTTCCGTTGGTTTCTTAAAGACGTTATCTGTGCTTACGCCAAGATCTTGATGGCCTGCGGCACGGTGGTGGCAAGGTTGAGCTCAGCACGAACTGTGGAACGGTTTTCACCCTCCGATGTACCCCCCGACCCCAGAGGCCTGTAGGACTGATATAGAACCACTTAGATATGCCCCAGGGTCGCTCGCCTGGGCGATAGGAATGGTAGACCTACAAATCATGAAGCTCCGGGTGCATATTGAGTTTCCTAGGGGACCAGCTCCAGGGCGTCTTTCGCTTCCTCTAGGCATCAGCCCTATAGGGAAACACGGCTGGGAGGTCTACGCGTTGCGACGCGTCGCGACACAAACTCGTAGTACAAGAACCACTCCCTTCAAATCTGGTCAATGGAAAGAAAATGATAGCTGATAACCCGACGCCGTGGACTCTGCCCAATTCGCAGTATGGTCAAAGTAGTCTAATCGGCAGAGTCTTTTTTCAGACATCCAGTTCACACAGCATGAGATTTGTCTTATGCCCATATTGCTCTGTCACGCAATCACCTTTTTCATCCGCTCCAGTCAAGCTATGTCGACTCCTCGATTCTTTGATTGAGTTGGGACATATGTTGCTCTTTCGACCGAGGATCAGTCTCAGAGTTGCTGCCTTGGACCTTGCCGCGTTGCTAGAGACTCATTGTTCAAGACTTAAGATGGAAGCGGCGGCTGGAGGTAGAAAGCATCATACACGCGAGCTCTGCGAGCCGAGGGTATTGATAATGTTGGGGTACTTTCTTCGGAGAGGAACAAGTATCCAATGCATGCGTCCGCTACCACATTTCGGTATGTATGCAGTAGATGAGCTGGCAAATACTTGTAGCAAAGACACTGGGAGATGTTGTGGGTCACAGTGCTTCATAATTCACCGATCTGAAATCAGTGGCCTTCGCTGTCGCTTACCTCACGGGTATTAGGTTGAGGCGGCTAGGCTTAGGCTTAGGCTCAATTGACATCCATAGCAAATGAGTTTGACAGCATTTGCACAACCTTTGACTTGAAAACCCTAAAGGGGGGTGGGGTTGGGATGGGTGGTATTCTAGATGCATGGCTAAACCAAGACAGAATCAGCGCAACTTGTAAGAGCAATGAAACCTCAGCTGAAGCAGTGCTGGTAGGCCCCATCCCCATATCGATCACATCATGTGCCAGGCTTCCCACGCTCATGTCGCCAGCCGGGTTTGTAACCTACCTAGGTCTCACCCCCGGTATTCTAGGTGCAGCGGGGAACCTAGGAACACACCTACCCACTACCACTAATAAATTGCCGATGACCCAGCAACGGGTGATCGCGCATAAAGAGGCCTAGGTACATAGGAGTACGTTGCTAGCTCAAGAAGCCTGCCGATGATCTCCGTGGCATGGATTAGAAATGATGCGAGAGATCGTGCATTGCGAATCAAAATGCAGAGCGATCGGCACATGTCATGAAAGCTTAATTGAGCTGCCTTGAACGGGCAGGTTAAACCTTTAATCTTAGCTAACAAGCAACACCATATCGATAAGGAAATTATCAAGCAGACTCTCATTGCTTGGACGTTGGGTTCAGCTCATAAATGAAAACAATCCTTATCGGAGCTGCTGCTGGAGACCTCTGGGGGTGTACGTAACGATGCTCGTCGGGGTGCCGCCCCAAGATTCATGCAATGTTAAGGGCAAAGAGTCGCCGCCAAAGAGAAATGAAAGTCAGCAACTCGGTGCAGATGTACGGTGTACGTATCGCGGATCACACGAACCTTGTTGAGTGGCTTGCGGTAGTCCTTGTAAGGATGGGCTTGACGAAGGTTGGGCATTAGCTGGCGGGACGTTACCCCCACGGGGATGTGATTAGAGAGCACGACCGCCGGATCTGGACCTAGCTAGTCTGCTGAAGGGTTGGATTGGTCCAAGATAAACACTATTGGATCGGTGAACATGGTGCTTTGCTCAAGTTGGCGACGATTGTACGGATGGTTGCATATCCCCATCGAACACCTACGAGCCTCCCTCAGAAGGAGTCCTAAGACTCGAATGCGTCTCGCTCTCATGTTCTTTATCAATTCTGCAAAATTGACATCAGTGCTTCGACTGAATCATTATCCATTGTTCTAAAACATCCAATCGAGAAACGTTGACATAATGCACAAAATATGCATGGAATAATTAGTTTTTCCGCCAAGAAATGTTGGAAATAAACAGATTACGTGGCCCAGAAAGCTTAAGAGTATTGATGTGGGAGGGCAAAGGTCCACATGCGTGAGATTTCAGCTTGCTTCGGTCACAGAGCCTCATTATATGCGCCCTGGCAGCCGCTATTATAGCCTGGCTGCCAAGGAACAGCGCAGGACACCGCAAGACAGCGATTTGAATCACACATGTTCTTCCATAATCAAGACCCTCGGAACCAAACATAGGGGCAGCGAAACCGCCGGATTATCGACTGGGCCTCCACGAACTGACCCTAGAAACCCTACTGTTCCAGGGACAAATATCAAGATCAGTCGCTCTGCCTTACGCCCTGTCTAAGGGGCATATGACTAGCAGGGTTCCCGGGGGAAAGCTAGCCCCGCTTACAGACAACTCCGAAATCCAGCGCTTCTCGCATGCGTACAGGAGACTCATAAATTGGTTGAAGATGGCGAGGTGATAGGTAGCTGACCGGTCGGTCCCTCACCGTTCATCTGCCACAATGATTCTGAATCAGCCAGGAATCCTACCAGGTCTTTCTCTAATCTACTCACGCTCATCCGCTTAAGTTCTCAAGCTCTCCCCAGGGTATACTGCTTGGCCTGCAGTACTCCTCGCTCTTTCTCGTGCTCTATTATGACATCTACTCATGCCATAGCACATGCAACCTGACGGAAGTTTATAGACATACGTACTCGAACAAGCTGTTTCTTCCGCATCGGCTCTCGCTTCATCTCTCGCACCTCAAGGCCTTAATTCTCTAATACTACAACGCGTTGACTAGCTGTTGGTATCTATCGGACGATTTTCTAGAGATGGCTACTCCAATCCCGCAAGAGGCTATTGCAGCGCTTCAAGGAGTTGAACCAGGAAGGGTGGTGTCTTGGCTCGAAGTCGTGCGAAGTATTGGCTCGGGCGCCCAACATTCACAGACTCATAGATATGTGTCCCAACAGCAACTGAACGCTCTCTACGCTATCAAATGCCTTCCAGACGAGCAGATAATGGCTTTGTTGTCGTCAGATACTCACACCGTTCGCCCTGGTAAGCATTGGATACCTTTTCGAGGTCGGCTTACCAGTGGCTGACGATTGCACACTTATACATAGGGAGCAATTATGGCGGCTTCGATGTGTCTCCAACCGGTAATTTCTTTACGCCAAACTCCCAACGTAACTCGATCGAACCAATATTCAGATCATCCGCCGGTACTCTTCTCATACCGCCTACGCCGACTCGATCCTCCGGTCCAAAGACACCGAGAAGTCCCTCCAGCCGGGAGAATTCATTCCTAGGTCATTCTCGAGAACAGTCCATCGACGAGCGAACCTCTATATCCTCTATATCAAACACACCGGCTCATTCCCATTGGTGCACTGTCTGCAATGAGCATAAGGCAATTCATACCTGTGACGGCTGGAAGAGGCATATGAAAGAGCACGAGACATACTATCCATGTCTCCGATGTGGTCATCCATCAACACTGGGAAGAGACAAGAAGTTCACGAGGAAGTCGAATCTGGTGAACCACCTCCAAGAGAGTCACAATGTATCAGAGAAACCAGCCGCAAACGCCCTTGCAGATCAGTGGAAACGCACTGAGCCAAAAAAGGCTTATGGTTGCGGGTTCTGTGTCAAATTTCTCGGAACCCTCCAGGACCAAATGAACCACATCGACAACCTACATTTCAAGCATTCTCAAGATATGACTGAATGGGACCACAACAACGTTATCTCGGGCCTATTGGCTCAGCCTGATGTCAAGGTCGCTTGGCAGAAACAGCTAGCATCGAACGGTCTATCGATTAGAGAATGCACATGGCCATGCTCTGTGGTTGCGGATGTGCAGACCATGCTTGAAATGTGCCAAGATTCTCCAGACGCCCTTGCTGCGGAGGCGTTGAAGTCGACGGACCAATATAGAAGTTTGGCTGAGGAAACCCAATCAACGAGCACACTCGATCCAATGGACCAGGATATGGCTACTGATTACTCATTTCCCATGGCACAGCCACAATACCAGGCCGCCCAAGATTTCACGCCGGCCTCCTCGTCCTATAACGGCATGCAAACCGCGAATCATTCCTACTCTGCTGAAACCCTGCGATCTACTCCTCAGACTATGACGACTGGACACAGTCTCGAGCCCTCTCACGCTAGATCGTTATCCTCAGCCATGTCAGACCCTTTCATAGACGGTCACTCCGTGATTGCTTATCAACCAGACATCGTGCAACAACCAAACATCACGCACACTTACCAAGACTCTGCTTCCATCCAGCCATCATCAGTCTCAGCCAACACTGACAATATCTCCAACATACCCTTCGCTTTCCAGACAACTGAAAACAACAAATTCCTTGGGATCGGTACCTGGCCAGACTCCGACAATAGCAACGCTCCACCACCACCATCAGCTAACGAGATCTTCGAGTACCGAGACTATCAGTCCAGCCCTTCCGAAGTCCCTGATCCCGCCATGACAACCGTCTACCCATCTACCAACAACGCCTTTAATACACAAAACAATGCTTCTGATCACTGGCGAAACTTTTCTTACCCCAACACCGCAAATAACATTTCGCTCTCTGAATCGCAGGACGATGACGAGAGTGAGGCTCGGAACGAATACAGTTACCGACTGCCGTACAGGCACACCTAGGATCCGTCACGACGCTAATGATTAATGAGACGTGAGTAGTAAACCGGTTCATTGCATACATTCCACGACTAACCAAACCAGGACACGACCAGCCACGAAGCCACGCGAAACGCCAGCGGTGACGATGACGAGGCACGCCCCCAACCCGGACAATACTCGCACGAACGTAACGCTTAAAAATTTTGGCAGCATCCACGCAAGCGCAGTGGGAAACGAGCTGGACTCGTTGGACAAACACACCTTTGTGTTATATGTATATTTGATACCCACTCCGCACGACCCTCTATTCGGAATCTTCCTGGATAATGTCTTCAATGATTATTCTATACCTGTGTATACCAACCAAAAATACGCGAAATAATACTATCATATATCGCTCTATGTTCAGTCCAAAGTCTTGTCTGTGAACACTATGCCACTCTCTAGATAGAGCTCCTGTTAGGTTGTATATGTGTGTAATTGCTATCAATTCCACCAAGTCTTGGATCAAGCGGACTGAGCTATCAGTGTGTTTAACACAGCGTGGCTTGTGCAAAGAAACTTGATCCTAACAGCATTGGAGCTTGGATTCCGTGATGTATTCGAGCTAGCGTTGAGACTCCTTTGGCTTAGAAAGAGACCGAATTGCGTTGTATACTCTAAAAGACTGGAAGAGGACCCCTTGAGCAGGGCTTGAAATGAAATCTTGACCTAAAAGAGAGGTTCATGTCAGTAAAGATAGTGGAGAGCAATATCTTAAGCATTGCTTGTGGTCGTTCGAGAGGAGATTTGATATGGAAAGCTAGTCAGTGACAACTATTGTGGTGATGATAGATAGTGGATAGTTTGCAAAATTAGGTGGTGACGATGTGGAGACACTCCAATCAAAATAATATGTCGTAAAGAGCGAGGCGGTATGAGGATGACTGGTAAGAAAGACCCTACTAAACTCTGAACTGGTCAATCGCAGAGAGCATTCCTTGTAGCTGGTTAGATATAGGACTGGGACTGGATACGGTCACAGCTCTGGAATCAGGTGTAGTGGATTCTCAGAAGCGAAGGCGGCAAATCATGACGATACGTTGATCTAGCGCAACTAGACGCTGGTGAGTGCCTGCATTATGCGTTACATAACCCCCAAAGTGGTAATACCACCCGCATTAGCGACTTGGTTCCTGTAATGATCTAGAGTTTCTTGTAAGGATGGCTCGAGCCTTGATCAAATGCCAGCCAGTCATTTCCGGCAAGGAAACGAAGCAACCAATCAACCCATTTCTCGCACTATTCCGCGGTTGTCGCTACCCAGCATGCGATGCTCGAGCTAACTAGCAGTATTCTACTTCTTTTGTGCTCGACCTCCCAATTTTTGAGGCTTACTCTCACTAAAAGCCTTGAATTTGGGTCGATGAGCGCTGCTCATAGCCACAGGAAAAAACAAGGCGAAGATGTAAGATAGACTATAGAAGAATAGGTACCAATGCTTCCCAGGAGTAAATTGGGCATCCAAGCTGTGTTCAGAATGAAACATTGTGTATGGCCTGAACAGAAGGTCATTACTCCACAACGGCGTATTACTGGTTGATTTCAACGGCAGCAACTGGTGTACGCGATGTTGCAGAATCCGACCCCACATCATGGCTGCCAGAATCCAACAGCCAGAGTGTTTTTGGCAGGCTGGCATGGTCCGTGGTTCTATATATTTGAATATCTGTCAGTCCCAAGATATATCGCTTGAAATCGATCTTATCAATTAAGGTAGGCCGATAATCTAGTATAGTTTTCTTTCACACTGTCAATTGGTCTTCATCTGCAAATCCCGCTGATGCCATGGCGGAAATCGTGTTCCATGATGCCAATCTCTTGAACTTTGGTCTACCGGATCCCGAAGAGTCCCAGGCGGCCATTACCTTGAAAGGATCGAGTGACCAGGAGGTCCAGGCTTGGCTTGCGTTTTCGAGGAAAGGGGGCTTCCATCTTCCATCCAGCAATCATAGACTCACGCAGAAGCTTGTGGACGCTTACCGGCTCCTACAAGGTTATGATGACCTGGTAGTTCTCGATTGGGTCCACGAAGCCCAGTCTATAGGTCGGTCTTGCGTCCTTAGACCGCGAACAATATACTAAGTGGATATTCAAACAGGCGATATTGAGGGCGATGCTGATAAGCCAGGCCGGTATTGGTGCACTAGCTGTCTCAGGGACAAACCGCACGGTTATAAGTACAAAGATGACTGGAGAAGAGAAGAAAAGGAACATGAAGAGACGTATATTTGTATGCATCACGGGAGGCTTGAGTCTACAGACCATGGATTTGCGTGTGCATTCTGTGGTCTCACGGGGCCAGATAACAGTCACTTCGCATGTCATAACGTCTATGAATGCGAGTTGCAGGGTGGCGATCGGTTCACGTGCAAGAGAGGGTGCGACATGGTCACTCATCTCGACAGGGTCCATGGAATCGACGACAGGGCCCAAGGCGAAGCGGTCGCGACCAGGTGGAAGTACAGTATTCCAAAACAGACGTGGGCCTGTGGCTTCTGTGTTAGTACCTTCTCCACATTTTCAGAACGTTTGAAACATCTCCAGGCCCATTTCGAGCATGGCATGACCCTAAACGATTGGGATAGCTCGAAGGTGATTCAGGGCCTATTGGAGCAACCTGCATTGAAGGAGGCGTGGAAAGCGAAAGTTGCGAGCCTGATACCGGGTGCTGAGACTTGGTCTTTTGTATGGAAGAACCCCAACCTAAAGGATTTGCAACGAAAGCTTGAAGAGGGTCCATTGGCTGGCGGGAGTAACGCGGAAGCTCTCGTGGATGCAGCATTTACAGCGTACCTCTCTCAGTTCGAAACGTCAAATGATATGGGCTGACTTCCTTGATTCGGTCGTGCCATCTTTTTGACTGGGTGGCTCGATTGGATTACTTCAGATCTAGATACTTGTAAGAGTGAGTGGATCAGCCGCTTGGGTGGGTGAATGGCAGACGATGGGGCCTGGGTATTAGAGGACTTCCCTTTTGGAGATGATGTCTCAATCGTACAATGTTCCTGTGCACAAGAGGATATTTGGATGTATGTAGCGCTTTCATCTGGCTATAAAGAATTGCCCCTCACAAGCCCGTACCCGAAGTGAATTGGCCCTCCGCCGCTTGCTGTAGCTCTGCTGGCGCTATCACTGGGGCCTTCAATTTTTCGTGGAAAAGGTCGACACAGTCGAAGATCGACCACTTGTGCGTTTTTGGCCCTTCTGGCGCGGCGCGCTTCACCAATTGTAATCCATATTGATGCTCATAGCGCCCAAACTTATTGTTGTTCATGATACATGAATGATTGAAGCCGACTTCTGTGAATTAGGACGCCAGGGAGACTGAAGATATTCCACACGTAGCACAAGTGTTGGTGGTAGTGTTGGTGAAGGTCGTATACGTAGGTATAGTTTTCGTCGTCGTCGATTCACACGTGTGCTTGCACAATCATTGTGATGACGCAGGTAAGGTAGAGTGGGTTGGATACATTCGCTCAGTAAGGGTTGGCATCATCTGGAGACCTGGTTGTGAATTGAGCAGTATCGAGCTGGACTGAAAGAAGCCGATCGTGTTATTGATATAACGGAGGCTGGTGGTAAGAAAGCCGTGAGATACATGCCCGTATTTGAGTGGACTGACTCGGAATGGTCCTCGCATGCAAAAATACTTGAGTGCATGATTTTGGACAAATTTTGCGGTCATCGTTCCGGCAACGCATATTCGTTGAAGATTCGGCTCACTGGAGTCGAAGCGGTGAGCATTCTTACAAGGCGCTTGCTTCGATGCTGAGGATATATTCTTGTAGTGGAGAGCGGCCTGCGCATCGGAGTAGTTGGTAGGGTCAGGAGGGAAGGCGATGTTCTTAACCAAATGGAGGGGCATGCAGCCTGCACCCTTGAATCCCTCTTTGTATAATTGGTGCACTTTCGCGTGGGCCAGAGTTTGCTCCCCATGAGCGAGCGTGACCACTGGCGGGACGCCATATGAGAAGCAAGCATTGATGAGATCGTCATACTGATCAAGACCTAGCACCTGTTGACGGGCTCATCCACGTCCTTAAAGGTACGATGCAAGTACGAAAATCGAGCGTGAGTGGTAGGTAACCCAACTGCTGCACTTCTGAGAGTCTTTTACGACACCAGTGGCAGGTTGAGGCAAAACACCAATTAGATCTAGCTAGGACGGGCCACGACCTTTGGATTGCAGAGCACGTTCAATCTGCCATGCACTATTGGCAACTTCCCCAACGAAGTCCTCTGGAAGATATTGCCTATCGAGACAGCTGCAGATGTCCAAAGATGACTGGTATAGGTCTGGTGGAAACACCAAGTTACTTCTAGGGACTCCGTAGGTCATAGTATGTTGCAGCTCCGGATGCTCCCCCTTCAATTGCGCTAGAATCTGGATAATATGTGGTATAGGCGATGTTGGAGGGGAGGAGGGTCGTGAGCTCACTGTAAGCAGCATCGTATCTCCTCGAAGGAGCGCCTAACGGCACGGATGGAGCATATCGAATGCTGGTTTGGTAGGTGTAGGCGGAGTAAGCGAAGACTGGTGTAGCACAGGACGGTGCATGGTGGAGGGTATCGAGAGTACTAACACTCGATTCAGCATCAGTTAATTACATAATAAGGCTGTGATGTGAACGGACCTGACTTGGTCTTTGACATGAGGCTTGCTGATCTAGGAAGAAGCAAGACAGGAGGAGTTTCACAGCATCTTGCCGCCTGCAGCGGTCTGAGTATGTCTCTCCTTGCAGCTATCATCTTATCTCAGAGAGTGGCCTCGTGTAGATTCATTGCAGCAGGCTTTAGGAAAACCAGTATGGTGGTCTTATCCACAGGCATAACATCGTCTTAGCTCGCCCGCTGGCAAGCTCCAGATCGGAAACATCCTTGCTATGTGCCCGGATCTTTAGTGGTTCTCATTTGGCGGCGAAAGAGGAGCTGACAGCAATTTCACCTCGCGGAGTTGGAGGGTGCATGTGGTCATAAAATCTTTCTCTACTGCACGAACGGATTCCTTACGTTAAGTCTCTTTCATTATCCAGTGAGCTTTCTCGGAACCAGACTACCTTGAGCGTTAGACTACAACGATACTCGCATTTCAAGTCTATAAAGTACTATTTGGCTGGCTCAGAAGAAGTTTTCTAGGCTTAATTCAGTCCTCTCACTCTTTTCACGCACAAATCCTTCGCATTGGTAGAGTAGTCCCTCAGCGTTCCGTGGAGCTCGACCCTCTGTGCAGCCACCTCGCTGACACCTCCTCCGAAGTTCTGCCGGAGGCGGGCCACTTTTTCTCTTTCCCAGTCGCATTCATCTGTTTCGAAATCTACCACATCCTCTGTGTGATGTCCAAGACATGACAATTCTAGCTTACACGTTCGGAACAACTGCCGTATGACCCACTTACTACGCAATAACCTTCGACAGACTACTAGGTTTCCTTGAGCAGATTCTGCTAGGAGCATCCCATAGTTAGGTTGCTCAGCAAGACATTGTAAAAGCGCTTACAAAAATCGAGTGGTACCAAGCAAGGGTCGTGGAATTAACTACTTCAATTCTAACATGCTCTTGTATCAATGTGTATCAGTCAACTAGAAACGCTATTGCCATGATTTGGGTGTGCCAACTCCGTACGGGGGTTGTAAGATTGCAGAATGCAATTCATATTATCCAGGAGAGCAACATCTGTCAGGTATTCCAAGGATGTTGAATATGGATTGGCGCTACTCCCTAGCGACGGACTGAATGGACCCCTCCAAGGGTCTATATTATTGTCTGCCTTCACCACTGCCTGCGACTGCTACGTCCGAGGTCTGGTTGTCTGGAAATTCTTGGAGTGGTATTTCATTAAAATTGTTTGCATCCGGTCCTTAATTGGATGGTGTCAGTCTTGATAACAATGACTAGGACCGTGGCATACTGTTTGAATTGAACTTTTTATAAGTTCTGCTGGACTGGCGACGAAGTAGCCGTGGGATAGGAGACATTGAAGAGGGTTGTCGCTTTATGCTTTTTGATGGCAGCGCCATTGTGCCTCTTGGACGTAATTCCGTGGCTTGTAAGTGCCCCAAAGAGCTACCCCGAGGAGGACTTTGATCATTATGAGACTCGTTGAGGAATGTAGCCCGAATTAGGGCAAATATATGCGTCGTGGAGGTAGGAATGGTGATAACGTAGAAATGTGATCAGGCATGAAAAGGAATCAATCCAGAATCAGCTCTTATTGATCTTCCTGCGACGCTGCCTCACCAGGGGGAGCACGCGGGTGCTTCTGTCCTAGCTGCACTGTTTAGCGTGAGATTAAAGGCGCTGGCAGCTCTGCTCAGGGAGAAACCGATTTCCAGAAGACCAGTTTTAGATTTAGCGTTGGATGGCAGACTGCTCTGAGAGAAAACCGATTTCCAGAAGACGGGTTTCAAATTAGCGTGAGAGCAGAAGGCCGCTGAATGCATGAGAAAACCGATTTCCAGAATCCCAGTTTCAGATTTAGCGTTGGATCAAAGGCGCTGGCAGACTGCTCTGAGAGAAAACCGATTTCCAGAAGACGGGTTTCAAAGTTAGTGTGAGAGCAGAAAACCAAGTTGAAGCGATTGGAGCTTTATGTTAGCGCGTTTTTTTATCATGCACGCTCTCGAATTCTGCTTTATGTATGCCGTTTAGGGCTTTATGTTAGTGTCTTCTCTTTGTCCTGCACGCTCCCGAAATCCTTTTCAAGCGTAAGCATTTTGTTCTGCTCCAAATATTTCACAGCTCTCAAAAGAGTCTCTTCCCTATTCAAATTCTTTGATATTGTTTAACAACGCCCAGTACAATGCCTTGTCGCAAAGTCAATCATAAGCACGAATGGCCATCGACTGGAGTCCTTACGATTTTCCCTTGCGAAACTATTTGCTCCATATGTGATTCGATGAAAGAATACAAACCAGCTTCAGCGTTGAGAAAAGTAAGAGCCAATCCCTCCGAGCCACGTTTATCCCCATGACAAGGCTGATTTAGAAGCTTAGCATGTCCAAACACACATCAAAAAAGACAGACTACTATTGTCACTACAACGAGGGGCTAGTGGCAGGCCAAAGAGAGAGACCGCGATTATTCAATCCCCTACGGCTGGCTGCCATGCTTGCTTCGATACCACAGCAACATTGTCGAAGGACCTTCAAGAAAGCCGCCGGGCCTCATCCGACGGTCCTGCCCTTCTGCCCACCACTGCAGCCTCTTCGATAGCATTCACCTCAATGCTAGACCCTGCTGCATCCGAACTTGATGCCCCTTTGGATGTGCCAGGGGTTGAGTCGGTCGAGGAAATGCGTATATGGACCACATTCAGAGAAACTACTCATAATCACATGGATACGTCTCCCGACACAAGTACTCTTTCATGTCTACCGCCATCGCCACGCGCGTCTGATCTGTCTCATAGCCACCAAATGGAACAGCTGAGCGAGTCACTCGCACGGTTTAGGTTGAGTACCTAGCGTATGGTATCTGGCCCCAAAACCACGGCAATCTTAGTGCCAAACAGATCCTGAAGGAACCTCTTGACCATGGTGCCCGGCGGCTAGGGAAGTTGGACAATAAGCACCTTTAAAATTTTAAAATTCTGCGGCGTGCGATTCAAGATATTCATAAGAACGGCGTCGCAGAAATTATCTGTTGCAATCTTGGAAGAAGTGGATCTGATGGTAATCACTGCATAGCTTGAGGAATTAGCATCTATCTGAGCGAGCTCCTGTATTTAAACTGCTCTACGGGTAGGTTGCGCAGGAATAGGGGCAGAAGACGCTATAATACTAATACTATGTGAAAATGAGCGTATGCTGGTGAAGACAGCTAAGCGAGGATGGTAGACAAGGACGGAGAATGGAACTGGGATAGCCATACTGCGACACTATCTTATGAGAGGTACTACAAGAACATATGATGTGTACTTATGCATCATAGAGCAAATCAGAGTGAACCATTCCTTCTATGATTCATGGGGAGGTCAACGGAGAGCGTAATTCCATATTTCATCAACGTTCAATCTCCGGAAGCTCGGCAATTCCCAACGCTCTCGCAGATTTAAGAAGGATGCGGATGGGTAATAGTCAGGCCCATTGCAAGAGTATTGGTTATCAACAATGAAGATCAATTCGAAGCCTTAGGGTAGGCCATTCCTTACTCGTCACTCTGTGAAAGCTTCAAACAATCCGCGGTTTTCCTGCTCATTCTTCTTCTTCTCTTCCCCAAGTATCTGGTACCTGCTCCCCTTATCCTCATCTTAACATATACCTGATCAAGCCATGAGAAAAGCGATGTTATTAACGGAAAGTATGAGGATCTCTGAGTATTCTGGGTCAACCACATCATTTCTTGAGCGTAAATGCAATGGGAAGAGAGCCATTGACAGTCCTGGCAGGTTCTTTCGCCATCTTGGCGTATACTCGATGAGAAAAGCTTCGAGTTATGGTGAGGGCGGTTTTTAGAAGAGGTAGATTTAGATGAGTTTTCCAGACATTCGCCGAAGGGGAAATCTAACAAGTTCAGCAGGACACAAGGACTAGTTGAGTTCATAGCGTATCTCAATGAGGAACTATTCATCAATGGCTTGAAATTGTTCTTTGCCGAGATGTCCTACTATATGGCTACCTATACGGCTTCTATGTCACAGCGCTTTGGATAGCCCCTCCTTTGCCTTCATACATTCTTGTGCTTCAACAATCGCCGGTCTGGTTTGTCCATCGATGTCTTATAGTTCCCACCCGAATTGATAGCACGCGCCGTGCCCTTCGAGGGCGGATAAGACTATAAGTCTGTCGTGGTTGTCATTGTTGGTGCAAAGTCACGCCTGCATTCGATTCGACGCTCGGGAGTTGGCAGGTCCTTGACGATTACGAGAGTATCGTACTTTCAGGGCCGGCCTTCAAGCTGTAATTCCTTTTGAAAATCGTCCTTGATGATGAGCTTGAAGCGTTGACGGCCAAGCCAGAAAGTTAACCACAAAGTCAGGACCCCAAATACTGATCCAACGCAGCCAAATAATACGGTGCCGACGTCGCCAGGACTCCATCCGGGTGGATTCTGGGACTTAGAGGCTGAATTGGGGGGTGATGAAGCCATGGCGACGCGAGGAGGTGCGATCATGAGAGTAGAATATAGTGACTTGGTGGCTGCTGGTGCAGAAACGACGATAGTACTATTGCTGTGAGGCATTGGAATCAGTGTGGATATCAACCACGAGTTGCTGATAGGCGCTGTTGTCAACGTGGGTGATGGTTGCGCTGGGCTATTGGGAGAAGGTAATCCACTAATAACGGAGTACAATCCAAAAATAAATAGAATGATGAAGGCTCTTTGCAACATCTTCCGTAAATGTTGTTAATAATTAAAGACTATTTTATCAAGGTGAGGTTGTTTGCATGTTCAAGGAAAGAGGTAGGGAAAGGCCAGAGACTTTATATCAGTATCGCATCCTACCCAATTCCGAAAACCTCATCCAGGTAGCCTTGTCCATTTTCGCCATGGAGGAAAGGCCGAGGAGGAAAATCTAGGCTTGTGTTTCTGTTGCGCGTCAGCAGTATCGAGTCATGGTTAGTCCACAGAGTGTGTACTAGAATGAGCTGAAGGGCTACCCAATAAGAAGGCATACTTGCACTGCGTTGCTTGTGTGGCTCATCTGCGCTTTCATCATCCATATATTCTGGTACAGTCTTAGCCAGATGTGCCTTTAGAAACTAATTTCGAGGATGCCGAAAGACGAGATGGAAACTAGTTTTGAAAATTACCTTAGTTTTTGGAAACTAGTTGTTTATAGGCCGAGGTAGAGGTCTTGCAGGATCTACATTTAGCGTCTGAGCTTTTGCCGCAAAGCTGTTTTTTTTGTCATCCTAAACTTAACACCCCTTATTACGTGTTTTGTAATCGTGATGCCTTGCAAGAACGATTTCCACGTTCACGACTGGACGAAAAGTGGCATTCTGTCCATCGCTAAATGCGAGACTATCTGCTATTTCTGCAGTTCAGGCAAAGAATATAAGCCGGCTTCAGCTCTCCGGAAGGTGAGGATTTATTCAAAGAGACAAGGATATAATATTGACGTCCATCAAGCACGTCCTAACGCATATCAAAAACGAAAGGCTTTCTTTGCTTTTAGAGCGCAGTGTGAGCGGGCGGCCCAAAAAGTGAGATTAAAGTCTCTGAGCTGATGGAGTGCTTACTAAGGTTCGATCAGACGCGCGGGTTCACCCCCTACCAACACCGACATTAGGACTCGCTCTCCGGTGCTAGATGCTCCCAACAAGGGGTACGTGATGATGGATGTCACGGTCTTACGGCTGCCCATGTTAACCTATGGACGTAGACCAGTTGAAAGTTGCTGGCGATGCATTATTTTCGGGTTAGAAGTAAGTGTATTAGAGGCCGCTCTACTACCACATCCATTGAGATTGTCCTATGTCTAATGCAAGTCCATATAAAGTGTAGTGGACGTTGGGAAGGTAGCCCTTGCAGTCAATGCTTGGGGGGCGATCCTCAGCCATTTTGCAGCAGCAAAACTCTTAGCATGTTCGATTTTCTTGTCCTGACGGGTAAGTTGCCCCAGCGCTGGCAATTTCGACCACTGGATATACTGATTATTTCACAAAGACGATTTCGATTTTCCGGTAGAACTGTGCTGGCAAGATTCTGGAGACGGATTTCTGCGCATCACTTTCGCAGACCGTGAACCTGAAAGGCTAGGGGCACGTCAAGAGCGAACTTTGCTGCCGTTCAAGGAATTCCCGATCAATACCCTAATTTCAATCTGCCTTCCGCACTTGAAAATCAACGGTCACATTTTTAAAGAGCCTGACAGTATACTCCTAAAGATAGTCAATGCTGCGAGTTCGTTTGATTCTTCAGCTGTCGTTACGGTCTGTTGCTACTGTTTAAGGAGCGGCTTTGCAATCGGCTAATATTCTAACAGAAATCTGTAATATCTCAAGGACTGAGATTGTTATCCTCCTCGCTCAGAATACTAATAGCTGTATACAACTTAGCGTCTAGATGGGGTCCCTACATCACAGCCAATGCTTCTGCTAATGGAAGACAGCGAGAGGGTGTGATAGTATGCGAACAGATCCCCCACATTAAGACTGAGCTAAGAGAATTCCTTTCCTCTTTGAATGAACAGGTTTTCTCGCCTAGGCTGCTTGAGGCTATCTCATCGGAGCAGTTCGACATCATGGCCGCTGAGCATGCGGCAGATTTCTTGCAGATCTTTTACGGCACACTAATATTATCCATTACCAGGGCTAGCCTGAAAGCAATTCTCTATTGCTTTGGTGGCGATTTCCATCCATCAGCTCGCCAAGCCATGCAAGACCCTACATTTAACAGGGGCTGGGACTGCCCGTTGTATCAGCCAATGCTATGTGCTTTGGGATGCTCGGAAGTGAGTTTTGAAAGAATTCTACGGGGTTTGAGACACGACTTCTATATGCATGATCACTGCGAGACTGCTGCACACCTTTTTCCTGTGCGTTTGGACGCCTTTTTGATCGAACATATTGCCTTTTTTTTCGAGCAGTTTTTCCCCTCTTCAAAAAGTAACGTTGCATCAGCGATGGGGCACGAGGATATCTCAGCGCAATTGGCGCAACTTGCAGCGCTACCAATGGGCTGATTGGAAGATTGACGAACAAGACGTTGTGCGTAAAGATGACCTCAAACCAGTCAAGCCAAAATTACGGCAAGATGCTTTAGGAGTCGCCCTGCATTTCCGAATGCTGGAAGAGTGACTCCAGCTGGTCGTTCTTACGCGAAGACTTTTCGAAGTGGTACAGTGCCTCAATAGGATACAATCTTGAGGTACGCATACATGCTTGCTGGGAAGTCATACGATCTAGTCACAGCTTCAGCGACTGGTGACTCCCGGACCAATCAGCACATCGCTGCTGGCATCACATCAAGTGTAATTCATATTGTGGAATCGTCTGAAAGAAGATCGACCTCTCTCGTAGGTCAAATACGGGCTGATGCACCCGGCGTCCTCTAGGAGCTTGGGCTATCTGCCTAAAAACAGTCTTTGTACGAGTCGGATCTTCGACCAGCGCTGATGGATGCTACTAGGCTCTAGACAGGCTGAAACGCGCTAGGCGCTCCTTCACGACAGGACCATTGATTATGCCTCATTGAGCAACTTCTCGGCCGGAGGAATTGGCGCTTCTGTACCTAGTTATTCCGTGCTTCACTATATCTACACTTCGGGTCGCTGGGCCTCGATTGATTGGACGTCTCGCGAAAGACAGGCACTAAAAGAACTCGTACATGAAAGGAATGGGCGAATAATATGGCTAGCAGGCCAAATCCCACGATTTGTGGTGCTTAGCGGCTTTTTGCTGCGATCAATTAGGCTTTTTAAGCCGTATCGGAGCATTGAAGATCTCATATCTTTAGCTTGTGAAGATTGAGTTTGCGCGAGATGCATGAGTAATACGTGTACCAACAGCAGCCCGAATAGGACACCCTGACGGCAAAGATTTCGAAGCTTTTGGGAATCTTTTAGGATGGAACATGAATGCCAGGCGAGGTGTCCGGGGCGCTCTTTGGGTGTTCGGTTGATTTCAGTCTCTGGATATATGATGGAATGTAGATATCCGTACTTCTTCCGCTTAATCGCTCGTACAATTGAAATTTGGAGAGACATTTCCTTACATACCTACTCAATCTCATAGATAACAGGAACAAAACCTATCGCAATAACATCACAACAAGCCAAGGTTGACAGTAGTGAAAATATAGTAAGACACTATGGGGACAGGCTAGGTAGGATCTAGACTTTCGCGGCAGGCGCCGCGTGTCCCGAAACAAGATTCGATCCCTGCACCGCCATATCGCGTGGCTGATGTGATGTCATAAGACCCTCCAATATGGCACCCAAGCGCGTCATTCGGCCAACAGTTGCCTTTACATCAACATCCCACACCTCCTGCCTTCTGACTCACTATCTATTGACATACCATCAAGAAATCTACTCAACATTGCAAGATTCGCCCTCGATTCAGCTCCTCACAGCTCCTTGTAGCTTCAAGCACCCAAACAACTAAACACCAACCGCAACCATGACCGACTGGACCAAGAAAAAATACAATGAATACTACACTTCCTACATGCCCTGGATCGAAGATAAAGTCCTCGGCCACTGGGGCGAGAACAAAACTTCCTACACCGTCAAAGGTACCTTGCCCTCCCCCATCTGCTCCTTCCCTAACCACAACCACCCACCACTAACACACTCTGCTCTCCCTCCACAGACAAAATGTCCACCGACGTAACCGGTGATAAGAACATCAACGCCATCCAAGGCGGTGTTGCCGAAGGCGTAGGCGGCACTCTCTCTTCCGGCGGCGTGCTGGGCGGCGTGGGCGATATGACGAGTAAGGAAGGGGTGAACCGTGCTGAGAGGGGGGATCTGGATCCTAAGAAGCTGGAGGAAGAGAGGAAAAGGAAGGAGAAGGGGTGGACGGAGACGCTGAGTGGAGGATATCTTGGTGGTGGGAAGAAGTAGGGCGTTCCGATAGGGTGAGGGAGGGGTTATGATACATAGCTACCGTTGGGATGAAATTGTGTATTGTTGAGTCATGTTAGCGATTTGGAAGAGACGCTAGGCGTTGAGGTATATGAGCATGCGGGTTTTACTATTGTTTTCTTAATGCTATGAATGGAGACATGATGAATAGGTTTCGCATTATGATTCATGAGGGCGCCAAGCCGGATTATGTGCAGGAGCCAACCTGCGTCTAAATATACCCGACCTGAAACACCCGATTGCGGATTGCTACTTCAATATCGACGAAACTGACAAGCAGCTCATCTTTCATTTCAGCGCAGGTTGGCGGCTTCCAATCTGACTCATCACTTCCGCCCAAACCTTGGCGCTGGAGCCTAGAGCCAGGCCCCCCACCAAGACACCGCTTCCTTCCTTATCTGCCAGTCTTTGCCAGGCGGCATCATAAGACCGTCTATATCATTTGGGATAATGGAATAGTGAACAGGATTGATTTTGCGATTTCGTCGTCACTGATTGTGTCGTTGATGGCTGCCACTGTCAGTCTGTTTGAGCATTGAATTTTGTTTTGAGATGCGTTGATATTACACTGCACCGTTGGCTTTAAAATCTTGCATTGGCAACGCACTTTCGCCTTCACGCCGTTTGGATTTATAATTCGCGTGACTTCAAGTATCATCACAACACGATGGCACCAAAGCGAAAGTACGGCGCTTTGGAGTCTTCTTCACAGTCTACTCACTACGAATTGAGAGAACGCACAGCCCAGGGTAAACTAGTGAGAGTCATCCAGAGATTTCAACCATCGCTACAAGATCCGTTTCATGTCCTTGGTGACCACGAAGTCCGGCACATAATCAATCATCTTGAAGCTCGAGACACAGAGATACTTAGACGAGTATCGAGGCTCTGGAAGGCAAGCGCAGAGTATCACTGCGAGAGGGGCCTCCTGTTGCAACACTTCCCTCGGATGGCGACAAAAATATTCCAAAGCACAACGAGAGAAGAATTGAACCTATTATTCAGAAGATGCTGTAAGTACCAAACAAGTATTCAGCGACAATTTATTGGACACATCCTTACCAGTATTGTACAGTATATCATCAGGAAAGCCTGAAGGCGGGCTTGGCTACCCGAGCTATCAAATTTACCGGCGCTCGTCAGTGGCATATTCGCGATTCCCATGTCGTGTGGTCAAATCGGGGAAATTCCATCTCAACGCGTCTGCTACGCTCTCCGAAAGCCTCATCCAGCAAATCAGAGATAACGCGCCTTGAGGTCAAAAAGCTGGTCCCGAAAGGTTACAAGGTGGAATATGTCCAAGCTGTATCGAAGGATGAAATTTTAGTGACTGCAGTGACTCATAAAACTAACGAATACCTCGGATCTTCCCGATCTCAAAAGTTGATCCTGCTGTCCCTCTCCGGCAAGACCAAGTGGATTGCTGACATCGAAGATCCGTTCACCAGACCAGCAATAGGTAGAACTTCGCTTTATCTAACAACTGTGCGAATGTTCTCGGTTTTCACAGATAGCGGAGAAAGCAATACATCTCTTATCAAGCTCAGCTTGTCGACTGGATCTATTGAAATGGATAAAGCTTTACCAATATCCGACAACAGACTTTGGTTTCAGCCAGCAATTGTCCTAGGTGAAGAGTTCCTAGTCCTCAATTCAGAGGAAAACTACAGTCAAACGCCAACAACCGCCGCGGGGCACCACATCATTAGCACCACAACTGGTTCCATTCTCTACAGTTATACCCACCAGCGTCGCCCCATGGCTATGACGGCAACGCCTAGCAGCAAACAAAACGCTGTATGGTTTTACGGCTTTCCGCTTACCTGGTTGACACAACAAAATCCCCACGACAAGTCATGGGTCACTCACCACATCCATTTGCCAAGCTCTGGGGGTCTATTCGGCCTTCGGGAATCAATGGAAACAGTGCGATTAGGGTTCGATGGTGATCGCTGCCTTTTCAGTCACCTCGTCCAGTCCAAACCCTCAGAGGGCTGGCCAGCTGGTCGCTGGAATGCCCATGTTCCTGAGAGGATTCCCTCGAAATTTGGAGTCTCTACTGCGATTAGGGAATCCGAAGTACTCACAGCAGGCGAGACAACTGAGCCGCCAGACGTGTCATACACTTCCTCCATGTCCTCTTTGGTAACGTTACCGGACGGAGATGGCGGAAGGAGGGAACTTGAGATTAAATTGGCATTGTCGGATCTAGGGGTGTTGTATTACGGAACCTTCTTCGGATTTGTGGACGGATACGTTGCCTATCATAACAAGGGGGAAGAACTTTTGCTGCTGATAGATTTCCGGCCAAATTGGTAACCACATACGCTGCGAGGAGGTGGGTTGCTTGAAATCCTTGATTGTGAGATTCCATACGCGGCCCTTCCATGGAAGATGCTTCGCCAACTTGCGATTAGCCCTCCATAGCACATTGGCAGTGTACAATCTGATAATTTCCTTAGCGGTAGTAGGCGTTCGGCTTTCGACTGATTATGATATTCAGTCAGGCAGCTAGAACAATAAAAAAGAGCTCTAGTCTCAGCCAACGTAGCTGCTTTATCGAGGTATCTCCAATGATGGTTAACAATGGTTAACTTCTGGAACATTTCAACCAATTTTCTACTTGAATTCAATCTCAACCACCAGAATCTGACGTACTTGCAAGGACAGAATCATAGGCATGGTGCTAGGGATGAACCTCATGAATATAAGCATCCAGCAAGCCACTCTCCCGAATGAATATATCTCATACAACAATTTTATATGTATTTTATCCCAAGCCAAACCGTCAAACCAACCCAACTGCCGGCTCGGCAGTTGACCTAATCTCCGCGCCTAGACCACAAAAGCCGGCTCCTCAGCAGGTGACGTATCGATTACCCCCCTACGGCCATCACCCCGCCAATGGATTGGATATAGCGGGGCAAGGGGAACGTAGGAATCGGAATCACTTGGAAAGAATTTCTCCAATTTTGATTTGTGGTTTGCATGATATATAGACTGCTCTCCTACACTGCCCGATCAACCACTACAATACGATACACTGCTAAGGCACCATCAATTGCAATCAGATATAATACAGTCTCGTTTACAGCTAGATATAAATCGACAATGGAGGCACAACAGGGACATAGTAAGGTATGGGGGTCTGGCATTGGATTGGTGATATGGCAATTGATATCGTGCAGGCGTGTTGCAACGTCCCACCCGCCGTGTCTAAGGGCTACAGTCCCAAAGGCAAATACATTGATCTCAGCGGCGGCATGAAATGCTGTTCGTCTCCCCCTCCTTCCCTCCCCTCCTGGACCAATCCCCACCACTAATTCCACCTTAACAGATAGCACCGGTCCCTCCCACGCCACCACCGCCATCTTCATCATCTACGACATCTTCGGCTTCAGCGACCAAGCCCTCCAAGGCGCCGACATCCTCGCCCACGCCGACTCCTCCCACCAATATCAAGTGTTTATGCCGGATTTCTTCCTCGGCAAGCCCCTGAGCCATGCGGATTACCCGCCGGATACGGAGGAGAAACAGCAAAGGGTTGGAGCGTTCTTTGGGGGACCGGCGAATCCGCCGGAGAATGCGAAGAAGGTGCCGAAGTTGGTGAAGGAGATTGAGGAGAAGAATAGTGGGATTCAGAAGTGGGCGAGTTTGGGGATGTGTTGGGGTGGGAAGGTAGGTCATTTTCTTTTTTGTTTGGGGGGTTGTATGTGTTGGAGGGAGGTGGGCTGATGAATGTTGTGATAGATTGTTTCCCTGACTGCCCAGCCTGGCACTAGCTTCTCAGCTGCTGCTGAGGTGCACCCGGCTATGGTGGATCCCAATGATGCTAAGGGCATTAAGATCCCTCTGTGCATGCTTGCGTCAAAGGATGAGGATCCAGAGGGAGTGAAGGCCTTTGAGAAGGAATTGACTGTGCCGAAACATGTTGAGACATTCGATGATCAGGTCCATGGTTGGATGGCTGCTCGGTGAGTCCTCATAGCAGAGTAGAGATTGTTGATCGAATTGTTGATCGATGCTGATACTTTGCGCAGTGGCGATCTCACGGACGAGAAAGTAAAGAAGGAGTATGAGCGCGGATACCAGATCTTGCTGGACTTCTACCATAAGCATCTGTGAGTATGCGGAAGGTTCGTGATTCTCTTTAAGGTTCAGCTCCATGGCATCTTCCGCAGACGTAATGAATAGAATTGATCGCCACTAACATCCACACCTCAGGAACGAGCATACCGCTTCGAAATCTAAGATATGAATACTTATGGTAATCTGATATTAGATCGAACGCTGTACATACGCATGTAATAGCACTCCGTACTCTCATTCATTCCTCAGAGTCGCCCCTCCTTTGGCCGATCCACATATCATTCCTGATCCATGCATCATTCTTGCACCATCTTTTCTTGATATCAAATGCCATAGGATCATAATCGGTAAAGGATAGCGGAGGTAAAGACAGGGCACTTCATCTCAAAAAGTGGACATAGATGGCAATCAAAGGTTCTGAAAGCATGAGAAATTCTCCGGACTGCCCGCCATAGCCTTGCGCAATACCGGAATCGTGGGCGGAAGTCCGAGAGGATCCGTCTCGCATCCGGCTGCATGATATCGGGTAGCTACAAAGTAGCGGGATGGGCTTGTACTCCTTTGCGTAGCGAGTGCTGCACGAGCACTTATGGTGCGGTCGAGGCATTGTTGAATGGCAAGTGATATGATGCTCCAGGCTAGCTATATCTCAGCCATGTGATGGGTGGTAGTCAAGCAAAGCGGTTTTCCTGCTGGTCCTGCCCGTACGCAGCTGAACGAGTTGATCCGGACCTAAATGAACTAAGACTGTGTGGGTCTAGTACCGGGAAGATCACGGCATGATGCGGATACTGGTCATGCTTAGTCATTCATCGCCCTGCGGTTCTGCCCCGCCAACAGGTCCACTTATCGCAGGACACTCCACCAAGTGCCCCTCCAATTGATTTTTCTCCCGCAACCTCAATCCATAAAACCCTCATCTTTTCCTTTCTCTTTTTATTCTTTTTCTTCTTGCTTCCTTACCATTCATAATACCATCCAATTGTACCACCATAAAACCAATCAGAAATTTCAACCAACACCTACAAAACCGAAAACTCCCCAACACCGTCACCATGCCCATTGACGTCCCCGCCGCCGACTCCATCCATGACCTCTTCAGCCTCAAAGGCAAAGTCGTCGTCGTAACCGGTGCCTCCGGCCCCATTGGCATCGGTATTGAGGCTGCCCGCGGCTGTGCCGAAATGGGTGCCGACCTCGCCATCACCTACGCTTCCCGTGCCAAAGGCGGCGAAGACAACGCCAAAGAGCTTTCTGAGAAATTTGGCGTCAAATGCAAGGCCTACAAATGCCAAGTCGGCGACTGGGAAAACGTACAACAGCTTGTCAAGGATGTTATCAAAGACTTTGGGAAAATCGACGTCTTCATCGCTAACGCAGGGAAGACGGCTGATAATGGAATTTTGGACGCAAGCGTGGAGGCATGGAGGGAAGTCATCGACACTGACTTGACCGGCACATTCCACTGCGCCAAAGCCGTGGGTCACCACTTCCGCGAGCGCAAAACTGGATCCCTCGTCATTACTGCCTCCATGTCCGGCCACATCGCCAACTTTCCCCAAGAACAGACCTCCTACAACGTTGCCAAAGCTGGCTGTATCCATCTCACAAAGTCTCTCGCGAACGAATGGAGGGACTTTGCCCGCGTGAACTGCATCTCGCCGGGGTATATTGATACGGGGCTTTCGGATTTCGTCGACCAAAAGATTCAGGATTTGTGGAAGAGTATGATTCCTATGGGAAGAGATGCGAAGGCAAAAGAGTTGAAGGGGGCGTATGTGTATTTGGCTAGTGATGCGAGTTCGTATACCACGGGGGCAGATATTGTCATTGATGGAGGCTATACTACTCGCTAGAGGGGGCGTTGGGTATGATACCTGCGTCTTCTCTTGAAAACATATAAGGAAGATTTTGAGCCTGCTTTGGACAGCTGCTTCTTTCTTGGTAGTTTACCATGACAATAAATCAGGCTTTATAAAAGTAGGGTTGTTTGAATCAAGATAATTGAGATCAAACCTGCAAGATGTTAGGGATGCATCTACGGTAAAGCTGACATAATTAGGATGCCTATGACTAGCATTTACATGGTCTGTCTGCTCAACATCCATAAGTCATGTTATCTCCAGCGCCGTTTAAGCTGATGAACAGTGCTTTTATTTTTAATTTCGATGAGATGGCTAAGGAGATGTGGGGACTAGGAGGGAGCCGGGATGATGATTATGTTGTTGTTGTTGTTGTGGTTCAGAGTTTTGGGATTTGGTGCGTCATGGATCTGTTTGGTTGAAATCCTGAAAGCTGGGGTGTGGCTACTGGGAGGTCCTGATGGTAGATTGAGGGAAGGATAGTGGGAAGATGTTTGGAATTTTGTCGCAAGGCTAACTTTTTATCCAAGACGGGCTTCGATTTGGTGAGGCTCTCGTGTGCTGTCAGTGCATTTTCGCTTGTGTAACAAATCATGAGGTCAGAGAGGCACGCGAGTTGCTTTCGGTGTGGCGCCCATATTGCGGACTGGCGTCAACTGCAGGGTTTGATTTGGTTAGTGAAGGACCGGTAGCAGACGCCAAATGCCACTCGTGGAAAGTAAGTGTCAACTTGTGCCGTAAGTATGTGAAACAGTGTATTCTCCGACTTGATTCTTCACAGGTCTTGATCTACTTCTGCCAGTGCCCAGGGGAAATCAACGATCAGCCTGGAAATCCATACATATTACAGAATCATACGTACTGCACCGCCCAAGACCTTGTTTTCGGTCCTCCCTTCTTTTCATCTTGTCTTCTCATCCTTCTTCTAAACGCCCGTAAAATGGCAACAATTTCTTGTGGTACGGTATGTACAGCATACATGTGGGGTGATTTCTAACCCATAGATCAATGCAACCGGCAGTAAAGTAGGACACTCGAAGACGTGGCAACAAGACAGGATATGCTGATTCTGCATGGCAATATTTGGGATCAGAGGCCCCAGCGACAATGATCAATGATGTGTGTGATCGACTGTGTGCGTATGTGTCCTCGTGACAAATGGCGGCAGTCTGTAAGCGAGCCTGCATGCAAAGTCTGCCCGACTGTCATGGTTGGACGATAAGGTATGTCGACAGCGATGAGAGCTTCTGACAGGACGAGCTCAAACTCAAATTCACGGAAGTGGAACAGGCCCGGATATGAAGTGAACTTCTGCCCGGCTCCTATACTGTTGACACCCACCGAAGCAGGTCCACCGCCCACCTGGAGTGCTGTTTCTCTCTCTCTCTTTTTTTACTTTCTTTTCCCACGTATAAACATAAGGCTGATGGTGCTGCAGACCACGCATATTCTAAACATTGATGCTAGTTGCGGGCCATTGGGTGGGGAAGGCGGAGGAGTCGTTTTAGGGCTTATCTAGTTCTCAGTAACCCGGTTCCAGGCCCATAAAGACCTGCCAATGGGGTTGCGCGCTGTGGCCTCGCCGCAGCATCTCCCTAAATTTCACGAAACCTCCAAGTCTTGTACCCGAAAAGGGTAACGCTGAACCCCGTAACTCGACTCAGGATCAAATCGATAGGAGCATCGATTGCAATAAGGTGTCCAAGGCTGGACCTCTACTTCTTTGACAATGTAGCTTTCCAAAAGAGCCTCATCGTTTACTTACTTTTCAAGACCTTCTCTTCCTACATTTTTCCTTTGGTTTCTTTCCCTATCGTCCTTTAGGTGCACGCCCCAACGTCCTCTGACTGTTTTTGAACAATTCGGCATCTTGTTGTTGCTGTTACTGTTCTTTTGTCTCTAAGGCTTGAGTTCAATTAAATTGAGCTCATGCCTACCCAAGTACTCAAAGTCCTAATCCTCATTTCTGGGGCTCTCTACATTCTAACTCATGTCGCTGCCAATCGTGAACGGTCTCCAAAGGTCCTCGCCCTAGACTTTACGAGACATGTCTCTCGTAAAATACCCAACTCACACCGTCTACGAAAGCGCCAAAATACAGTGGCAGCAGACTTTGCTGATTATGAGTTTGCGTAAGCCAAATCCACCTAATATTACATAACATTTGGCTAATCAGAGGCCTACAGATACCTCATCAACGTAACCATCGGCACCCCACCTCAATCCTTTAGGGGAATGCTAGCCACAGGTACCAGTAAAACCTGGGTGCTCTCGAGAGATTCCAACATCTGCGAGCAAGATCCCTTGTACTGCGAGACACTGGGCGCGTTTGATAACACCACGTCGTCAACCTTCGTACCAGTGGGTCCTCAGGGTCAAAATGCTTTCAACTTCTCGTTTCAGGGCGGTAGCACGGTAGAGGTGGGGGACTATTTCAATGATACATTGATGCTTGGGGAAACCGTGATATTCAAGATGACGATGGGCCTCGGTATTCAATCTGATACACCTTTTAACATTTTAGGTGTAGGCTATGATTCTCACGACGCCATCGTGCAAGATGACCCAAGCGATATCTACCCAAGCTTCCTAGCCCAGCTGTTATCTCAAGGCTACATAAACACCTTGGCTTACAGTCTGTGGCGGAATGATCCTTTAGGTAAGATAATGCGGCTACCCTAAATCACCTACTTACTGATTAAAAAGATAAAACCAATGGCTCTATCCTCTTCGGCGGTGTCGACACCGACAAATTTCAGGGCGACTTGGTCGTCCTGCCAATACAACCGTCAACCAATTCCTCTTACACCGACTTTATAGTGGCACTTTCCACTGTTACCTTTACTGACGCCACGGGGGAAATCGCAATGTCACAGAGCAACCTGGCGTTGCCTGTCTTCATAGACTCCGGCTCTTCCCTCTCATATCTACCAGAAAGCGTCCTCAACCCAATTATCAGTGGTGTCGGCGCTATCAACAGTGACGACAACCTCACCCAAATTATCAGTCTTGGCGTTGTCAACAGTCACGGCGGCCTTATCGTTCCTTGCAGCCTAAATTGCTCACCTACGACTTTCAATTTCGGATTTGGCGGAGACGGTGGACCATCGATTGCCGTCCCTATGGCAGATCTAGTGTTGCCTCTCATTGATAATACCAGCAGCCAACCCACATTCAGTGATGGAGAGCCGATTTGTCGATTCGGTATAGCTCCTGGTGGCCCGGAATCCTATACCCTTGGCGATACCTTCCTTCGCTCAGCATACGTCGTATTTGATCTTGCCAACAATCAGATCGCAATCGCCCAGGCCGACTGGAACGCCACCTCTTCAAATATTACAGAGATTACAGGCTCCGCAATTCCTGGTGCTTCATCTACAGCCTTAGGCTCCGCAGTCTTACAGACGTATTTAGGAAATACTCAAACGAACTCACCAATAACCGAAACAGGGACAGCGCAGATTACAAACTCGGTTCCATCGCCAACCTTCCGCCTGGGTTCTTGTTCATCTAGCACTAGCCAGAAATCTAGCAGTCCGAGCTCTAAAAAGTCACTCGCCGGTGCTGTTGGACTGCCAAAGGTTGGGTCAATGACTGTCGTGAGTGGGTTCGTATGCTTGGTATCGATGGTCTTTGGAGGCTCGCTGGTCATTTTGATGTGACCTTTCCTTCTCCTGCATCCTTACGTTTAAACGACTGAATGAATTGACCATGGTTACTCGATGCATGATCTTGGTTTTGAATGGCAATGACCCACTTCGAAGGGGGCACTCTATGGAGTTGTATCTGAGCATTGGGATGTAAGCCGACCGGACAAGCATGCTCTTTTGAGGCTCCTGCTAATGCCTTCATCCCATCAAACAACCTGATTGGAGATCTGATCAATTACCCCTATGCAACTAATGTTTGACGGCCTTTTTTCCTTCTCCCATTTAGAAAGAACCGTCTACCATCACTCCTACATTATCAATAGCTTACTCGGAAAGAAGCAGCAAGAACATCTCTTCGACGACCAACAGAAAAATCATTGCGCTTGGAACTGCTCCTTCTTCGGTTTCAAGACAATAAAGATGAATGACTATCTGACACAAGTCATACCGTCAGCAATCCGATTTCTTTAGCATCGCCGTCCATACCTATCGTCCTCGCCTAATTTTCACCAACGATGCATCTTCTCCCCGTCCTAGCGCTCATCCTATCCTCTCATCTCGCCACATCCTTCCCCCTAAACGCATCCTCCATTTCCAGATTGGATTTTACCATGCCTTGACCATCGAAGAAATGGAGATTGTCTGTATTGTTGAAGGTATAAAAAGCTATTTCGTGCGAAATGGAAAGGGAAGTGCTTCACTTAACATCCCGACTCGTTTTCCAGCTGGATGCAACATCAAAAGTGCGCACAATCACCCACCAACAATTTCGAGGTCCGCTTGCACCTCCTTTCCTGATTCCCTGTACTCAACCCACCCACGTTAATTGTCCCTGACCCCCTTACAGAACTATACTTTTCCAACCGTCCCAACAACCCTCCAAACCCTTTCAAATTTCTCAACCACCATACCCAAGCTTTTTCATCTACCTTCCATCTCTCCAACTCCACCTTCCCACAATCCCTCCATCTCACCCTTACCACCAAATCAAATTCTCTCGTACCCCAAAACCACTATCATACCTCCCCATCCACCTTTCATCTCCTAACCATCTATCATGTGCAAGCTCAGAGTTTCTGTTACTATCAAGATACTCCACAGATATCCACACTGAATACCTCTTAACTACTCCATCTTATCTCATCCCGACCCATCATCATGATTGAGAGTCTTTCTTTTCCACTACTATACTCTCTTCTACCCCGCGCGGCTCTACGATATTAATTCTATTCAGACCTCCAACTACGCAACGCCTAGCTCAACCCTTAGGCTAAAAGGCTGGTATCGCATCGGCCAGAAATTAGTAACGTGGCTCGTGGGGGACAAAAATATTGGCACCCCTTGTAAAACGCCAGTACTTTCAGCATAGAGTTGACCCGTATTAGGTGACTGATTTTGGAATTTTACTTGAAAAAAAGTCAAAGTTGTTATCTCTTAAAAAATTTAAGTTGATTAATGTGTTTTTTTCTATTATAAAGAAGAAGTTAAGGGGTTATAAAGATTGGCTTTAAGCTGTAGGGGTGCCAATATTTTTGTCCCCCGCGTGAGTGGTATGATATAACCTCTTCGTTTCCGTTCTAATAGTCTCACAAATCTACCTCAGTAGCACCACTTTCCAGCACATGTTTTCAATTCCCGATCTAAACCAAATTAGCACAGACCATTCTACTTCTTCTTCGTTTGCAAGCATAGTAACACCACCTCCTAGCATAAGTTTCCAATCCCCCATCTAATCTCCAAATTACCACAGCCCCTCCTATTTCTTCAAGTCCCCTGGCGAGAGTGGCAAGACGCTTCCATCCACAATCAAATTAGCCCATCTTACTCTTCTCCTGAATTTCAAGACAGCAAAAGCATTTTCCACCACACCTCTCATCTCTGGTGTCATTTTCAACCCAACTATGTCTTTCTCGCCGGCCCAGAGACTCTCCAAATGCTCCTCAGGATCAAGCTTCACCTCCTCCGGAGGCTCCTCACTCTTGATCATGAAGTTCAGTTCCAACGCCACCTCCGTTTCCGGTCCGTGTTTCACATGCTCAACTTTTACAAGCCCACTTGTCACATTCTCGCCCTTCGCATCTTCACCTTTCACATCTTCATTTTTCGCACCTTCACCATTTTCTTCCTCACCTAACACCCACTCAAACCCCCTCTCCCCATACGTAATATCCTCCCTCTTAATACACAACCCCGTTTCCTCCTTCACCTCTCTCTTCAACGCATCCCAAATCGTCTTATCCTCCTCCTCGACTTTCCCACCCGGAATCTCCCAATGATGGGAAAACAGTTTTTCAGCGGGCGAGCGTTTGAGAAGCAGGATTTTGTGGGTGCTAGCATTAGGATGGAAAATGGCGGCGGCAACGACGAGGGAGGTGTAGGTTATACCTGTGGGAAGGAGGTGGGCGGCTAGGAAGGCGGATTTGCTTTGGGTGAGGGCGAGGGGGAGGTTGAGGGGGATGTTGAGCATTGCGGAGCGCATTTTTGGTAACGGGCTTGTGGGTTGTTCTCGTGATATGAGTGGTGTTGGAAGATTGAAAATAGAATGGGGAGGGTAAATCAGAATTTTTGAAAAGAATCCTGGAGTGAACATTGGGGAATAAGTGTTATGAAAAAGCATGATGATGTATACATAATGCCACACAACATGAAAGTGTCGAGGACTAAGAGAAAAACAAAGAATTATTAGCCACATAGTTAACGTTGTTGAATAAAGACCTGAATCGCTCAACCGCGACATAACAACAACCAAGGTTGGGCAGCTCGTAAGAGAATGGAGCAAAAATCATGCATTTAGAGCGGAGTTAAAGTTGACCTCTATGTATATTAAGGTCCTTTAAAGCAGTGTATATTGTTTATCACAAGCTATTTAAGCCGTGAAAGGCCAATTAAATGTTCAAAAACTTCTAGGGCTGTATATTCTAGGGCTATCTTCAAAGATAATTCACCAGTTGTATGCATGCTCCACTCTCTTACGAGTCGTTGGAGATTAGAATTCCACCTCCGCAGGTGAGTGGCAAAGCGGATAGGGTTAGGGCTACTAACCGCATATGGTAGCCGCTAACCCCGGTTGTCAAGTGTTTCTCCGCTGCCCCCTATGTAAAATATAGAATAGTAGACCTCCATTGCTTTGACAATCAACTACACATACTCCACCATCAACCATAGCTCTGCTCAGGTGTTTCTAAAGCGAGTTGCTTTATTGTACAAAAGCGGCTAGCGCAAGAGCAACTGCCGCAGAGCTGAAGACCGTCGCTTCTGTAGCCTATCTCGTTCAAAGCACATTTCAAACAGTCCCTTACCTATCCAGCCTTAGCTTGGTCAGGCGCTATCCCGCTTGTTAGAAAGACGCCAGGCCGTACTGCGGCCCAGCTGTGTTTGTAGACGAGGTAAGGTGAATATTGATTTGATGCTGTGGACAACAGAGATACAGACTCTCAACAAACCATGGCATATGATTGCGTATACGTGTAATAATTAGCCATTCATCAGCAGTATCCAGAAGAGATGAGGTAGGAGACACATACTGTCACTCCTAAGCATAAAACAATGGCTCTCGCGTCGCACAAAATACCTCCTCTTGTACGTCGAAAAATGTCGACCCACTTGCACTAAGTAGCATACTAACATGAAGCAGGACATCTTGCGCTTCTACTACGGCCGCGACCGGCTTTGTTCGGTGTGCCAGATGCAAGACTGGGGAGAAATATTCCGGCCAGCTAAGGCGCACCGTGCTGGAAAATACGAGACGTTCTTTCTCGAAGCTTTCTGGAGAACTTCAGTGTATTGTTCATTCTGCCGTCTAGCCTTAGAATCTTTCAGAAAAGATCCAGAACTTGCTACCATCTGTCAAAGCAAGCCGCCCGGCTGGGTCTGCAAGGTTGAGCCAGTCTTCTTCATGGATTATGTCACCGATGCTAGATCTTACACCCCGAGACACAACGTGACTCGTCGGGTTGATATCGCATTGTGTTCTGAACGTAGAGCGTTGAGACCTCATAATCGCGAGCACAGAATCCAGGTGCTTGCAGACATTTCTTGCAACGATTCTTTGGCGAAATTGAACCTCGGGCGCCGCGTTGAGTTCTTCAGTGTCAGCATAGGCCTTCTTGAAAGTTGGATCAGTGCCTGTGTGTGTATACATGGGGCTACATGTACCCCAACGAAGTATGAGACTGCTCGAGGCTTTACACTGCGGCTTGTTGATCTTCGACACCGATGCATTGTAACAGCACCAGAGGACTGTGACTATGTCGCATTGAGTTACACTTGGGGTGACCCCAAGAAGAGTAAACATCTAACACTGACGAAGGACACGTTGCCCTGGCTACAGTCCGAGGGTGCTCTCTCCGACGGAAATGAAGATGTCCCAACCACTATCAAAGATACCTTGTACGTCACAGATCTACTCCATGAAAGATACCTATGGGTCGACGCTATATGTATTCAGCAAGATAATGAGGACGACAAAAAGGCTCAAATTCCCAATATGGACAAAATATATGGGTGTGCTAAGCTAACCATTGTCGCTGGGGCTGGTTCTAATGCCTGGGCTGGACTCCCCGGAGTTGGGCCAAGAGTAAATCCTCGATCCTTTCAACAGAGCTTTAGCACTGTTAAAAGACTGCCTCTAGTTACAACTTTAGAGTCCTACCACGGATGGCGCGGAGATTCTACATGGGATAGTCGAGGCTGGACGTTGCAGGAAAAAGTCTTATCTAGAAGACTTCTAATATTCGGCAATGAGCAAATCTACTGGCAGTGCAAAACCAGTCAATGGTACGAAGACACAATTTGTGAGAATCTCGACGAGAACGTAATCTCAGAAACTTTAGCACTCGACAACTATGTTGGCGGCACGCCTTTCACACAGTACGAGGGAATATTAATGCATTTGGCTCATCGCAATTTCGGTTTCTGTGATGACATTCTAAACGCGTTTCGCGGCCTCGAGAACAATCTACGGGAGACCCTGAGCAATGAGTTTCACTGGGGCTTGCCCTTATCGATGTTCGATGCAGCGCTTCGATGGTACCATCCCTACCACTATCCCGCTCGCAGACGAAAAGACTTCCCAAGCTGGTCTTGGGCTGGCTGGGACTATTCTGGAATCAGGATAGCTGGCCATCACTTCAGTCATCCTTCTTACCAGACCGTGGGTAGAGAGGTGAAATGGTATAGACTGTGCGAGAAGCCACCACACCGCCAGATTATTGACGTCCCATTACCTGAATTCGTCAAACCCCCGTCTGGTAACACTATGGGACGTTTGAATTACCAGGAGCCGACCGATCGGATCACCTCAGTCTCAGGTCCGCTTCCGACTCAATCTTCAGGCCCACATTTGTCTCACTTGCTACAATTCTGGACCAGCTCCGCGTATCTGAGGGTCGATCGTCAAGAATCCCAAGACCGAAGCCGCCATGCATTGCCCAGCTATCCAGTGTCAGCTCAGGACTACAATAATATATTCCTAAATGTACGTGGCATCAACAACACGCTGATCGGTCACATCACCCTAGACCGCGATTGGCGTTCAAGCCATCCTGACGCATTAGAATTCATCGTCATTGCCCGATACTGCCAGTACCCGCCTACCGACATAGAACCCGAGGGTTTCTACGTGCTCTTGATTGAATGGATCTCGAATGTCGCTTACCGAGTCCAAACACCAGAAAAGTCCATGTCAAAGGAGCATTGGGCCGATTTGAAGCCTGCATGGAAGCTCATTTCTCTTGCTTAGGCACTGATTTGGAGAAGCGGTGCCATGTTGAAGATTAATACAAAAATAATAAGAGAATGGACCATAAGTCATGCATATAGGTAGAGCTGACAACCAGTAAGTGAATTTGATGATGCCCTAGAAATGCATAGCTCTAAGGGGCCTTTAACTTGTGAACATAGCTTTTTCGTCAGAGAGTAGAGCAAAAGTAATGCATATAGCGCGGGGTTTAAGTCCAAAAGGCATAATTCTAGGGGTCTCCAATCTGTAGACATGGCTTGCTCGTAAGAGATTAAAGCAAAAGTAATGCATATAACATGGAGTTTAAGTTAGTTTCTATACCTATCAAGCTCCTTTAAAGTAGTATGTCCTTTTTATTAAACGCTACTCAAGTACTAGAAAATTATAATTGAAGGTTGAAAAATTCTAGACCAAAAGTTCTAAGGGTATTATTTCAAACGATTTACTAATTTTCAGCTCTGTATATATAACATATGCTCCATTCTCTTACTGAAAAGTATATAATCAAAGGTTTATACTACTCTAAAAGACCTTGATACGTGATGGACCCAAATTGAATTCTCCTTCTACATGCATGCCTGATGCTGCATTTTCTCACAAGTTGCGGCAGATGAGAAGAAAGAAGAAGAAAAACAATCGTCAAAGATCATATCAAGAGCCGACAAAGATCTCGCAGCACAAAGAGACGCATTAATAATAAGCACACTGATTTGATTACAAGACAGGTATATTCGTATTTCAACTTAAAAATGCTGGTCGAATCAAAATTAGTCATGACTTACTCATTTCAGAGACCTCAATCCTTAATGCTCCTCTTCAAGGACCGACCTGCACTTAGACGCAACCTTCATTTCAACTAACAAAGAACTCGTGAGGAAAATGATGTTGCACTGGCTCTAGTACATGCTTAAACGTCATGGGATCTTGAGATTCTGGCAGCGCCTGTGTGGCTGAAGAATCCGCGGGCAGAGAGCGGGTGTACCAAATCTCGCCATTCTTTGAACATCGCTTCCACTCCGGTGGTAGAGGCTCGAGCTTTGATGTGGGGGCTATGCTATGCAGCGGATCGTACCATAGCGTCGCAGTCGGCTTGGAATCTCTGACGTTAAAGAAGTAAACCCTGTCATTGGTCGTGCGTCGGAGTTTCCAACCTTTTGGGATCGGATACGAGATGATATAGTTGGCGAGAGACACCAAGGAGACTGATCTAGGCGCCCTGACTGCGGTTACCGAGATTGTCACCTCAGCCCCGGGTGGGATTAGGTACGACTGGCTAGGAAAACTCTGTCGGATACTGACTGGAGAAGCAAGTTCAGTGCCGAGAATAAAAGTTGGTAGGAGAAACCTTACCAGGAGTAAGTCCCACGAAGTCGGCTACTTCGTTCACCTCAAATGGAATGGATCCCAGTGAGGCATTACGGGGCCAACCCCTTTCAAAGAACTCGAAACGGAGTATGCTCGATCGTTTTACCCATCTGACGCTCATTAGGCTCGCCAAAACGTAAAGGTGCAGGCCTGCCTCACAGATTCTCTTTGTGAACAGAAGTCCATACAGGAGTCGCCGTCTTGCGCTCTGTACCGGATATTATCTTCCTGTCACCGTCGACAAAAATTTTGAAAAAGGTTGAGGGAGGCCCTTTACCCAAGTTAGGAGGGACTCAATCGTAGCGTGTGGGAAAAGCCTTACTGTACGATGAAAGCCCGCTAAATTTCACATAATCTATTTGTATCTCACCGTAATCGACATTTTCTTCCTGCTCTTGTCTTAACAGCCTTGCATACCTCACGCATTCCTTGCCGTAGATGTTCAAGGACTCGTGTTGAGCATACCACGTCTGGGCAATTTCTAGCACTGAAGATGCGTCCGTGAATATCGACGCCATTGTCGAGATGGCACAAGAACGCTCAAGCATCCTCAATTTCCGCCAGATTTGAATGTCGGGGATGGTAAAGCTGCCTCTCTGGCGCTGAGGAATGCAAAGGTCGTTTACAAAGCCAATGATTTGACGGAGGAGTGACCAGCAGGACATCCGCATAGACCGTATGGATTCAAGTGGACAGCCCCCCATATCGTCGAAGAGGGAGAGGGGGACCATCGATGCAATTTCAACTAATTTATCTAGCCAGTGGAAAGCATCGAGATCTTGGTTCATCTCCAAGTCGTGGAACTTCGCGGCGACCTCAAGAACGTTATTTAACGCATCAATCACCTCGTCACGCTCTTCGGTTGCCCATTTTCTGAGGCCTATGCGCCAGCTGGCAAAGGCCGTATTCATCTGGGACATGCAATATTTGGTTGCAAGGTATACAGCATTCGTTATGTTTGGATCCAACGGGGCGCTCGTCTCCGGAATATCTCCGCTGAATTTATGGTAATAGATCATGAACCCGTTGTCAGGACTTTTGTGCCAAAAGCGTTTCTCATGTGCAGGCTTGGGTTTGTATCGATGCTCTAGCGACCAATGGCCTGAGAGCATCTTCTTGCTATCGCTCGAAGCGTACTAAGCGTTCAAAGCCGAAGCTGCATTTCGTAAGCCGGTTTTAGTGGACTCATTGGTGATTGCGATTAACATCTCCACTCTTATCATAAGAACAATTTTGATGAACTCTTTTAGATTGATGCGGTGGTCTGGGTTGCTGCTCTCTTTATCATCTTCCCTTCGGACTATTCGCGCTAACTCTGATGGTTTAAAATTACAGTGAAGCTTACTTGCCCCGGCAAGGCATTCTCGCTCTACCTCAGTACGTGGCAGCCAGCCTCTGTTTGTCCAGTCCAAGTGATGGAAAGCTCGTTTGATGGGAAGCTCGAAGATTTTACTCCCAGATGCAGGATACTTTGGTCTCAGCACTTTTGCTATCATTGTAGCCGCATAGTCCCCGATTTCATCTGCTTCTGGTGGGTCCCATCTACTTGACTGGCTTCGATGTGTGCTAACGCTGTTCGAACGGGCGACTAAGGCAGCTTCATCTTGAAGTACATATGGTTGATTCTCCTGCAACCCTGTTGGATCTTGTTCAAATTCTTAGCACTGTGAATGATTGAAAAGGAGGACAGCATACTTTCGTCCATAGTCAGGCCATGCAACGTTGGCAAGCCAGCTTCATCGTCCACAGCTGTGGACGGGCCTACAATTGAAGTGGCATCATCCTTCGGATCCTCCGTAGAGGCTAGGATTACAGTCTCGAGCCATTCTGTGATGAGGTGGCGGTGCTTCAAGATGATGGAGTTCTCAATACCTTCGGCGCGAAGTTCTTTCTCTGCTGCCTCATTCGTTTGTTGCTTTTGTTCTTCTTGTTGTCCTTGTCCGATTGATCTTGCCACTTGAGAATAAGCGGGCTCGACTCGTTTACCCTCTTGGAATTCATGATAGCCGATCACCAGGACTTTCAGGATTTCAGACTGCTGTTTCAATGATTCGAGGATATCTCTTTGATCTCCAGATGCTTCATGAAGCGCCTCTGTGCTGTTATAGAATAAGCTGAGCATCTGACCTGTCTCATTTGTGTAGAGACACTGACGTAAGCATAGTGTGAAACAATGCAAGGTTTCCAGTATATTGCTGAAGCCTTTGCCTTACAGATCCAAAATCGTGGATCATATCCTGAACCACGTATTTGACCCGTGCCCCAAAGGAATCACTTGTCTCCAATTTCCCATGCTTCTGTCTTACTTTCTCCACTTCTTCCAGAGCTTCATTGCAATTCTCTGCTAACTGCTTAAGCTCGTCTTGTTAGAGAGTCAACAGGTCTCGGTTATGCTGCTCCTCCGAACTCCAGAATCGATGAATGTTTCGAAGGACAATATGTGCATTGCCGACATCGCGTCCAAGGTCCTTCAAGGCTGATGTAGAAATTTTGCATCTCTCGAATGTCTGCTCAGGGTATGATCCGTGTCAGCATTGATCAGGACGTCGATGAGATGAGGTGTACAGAGAATGACATTATAAGTCTTGACCCCCGCTAGTATAGGATGCCACACAGCGCTATTTTATTAGCTTAGTAAGCTAATATAACCCTTAGAACTCGGCCGCTAATAATAAGAGTAGCCCCTAGAGCTACCCTTAAGTAGCCTAAAAATTAGTATAATAAAAATAAGCTCTAAGGGTTATTCTAGGGGTGTTTAAGTTTAGAAGCTACCCCTATACACCTCTATCATATCATACACCGCTTATTCTTAAATTTATGGTGTAGGAGCTTTAATAACTATAAAAACAGTGCCTTAAAATTATAGAAAAGGATATAGAAGTATATAAATATATAGAGGCCCTAAGCCTATTTAGAAGTCTATATATAATAACTCCCTATTATTATAATAGAGCTCTTCTTTCTAAACCTATTGCTCCGCGTTGAAATCCTTGTTGATACAATCGCGATCACGACAGCCCGATTAGGTAGCTGATAATAGAGCAAATGAGGGAGCTGGGGTTGATGATAGAGGATAGATTTACAAAGCTTTTGAAGCTTTTAGATAGATTGTGCAAAAGGGTCGGTATAAAGTGGATTTCGTGGCATTGAAAACGGCGCTCTGAATAGTATGCCACGGGGTCAAGACTTATAATGTCATTCTCTGTACTGAGGCAAGTAAATTTGAGGGTTCAGCTCACATCCCACGCGAATTGGACCACTGTAAAGAAATCACCAACACTATAGCCAAAGCTCATCTTTGTTCATACGAGAAGCGGACAGGAAAATCGCAAGCATAGCAATAAGGTTTCGTACTAGAAAAGACAATAGCGGATGTACGCAGCAGTTGTGCTAAGAGCGGGGGCGCAAAACCAGTATTAAAAGAGGGCTTGGCACTAGAATACTAGGTAGGCTCGTGGGGGACAATATTATTGGCACCCTGTGCAAAACGCCCGTCATTTCATCATAGGATAGACCTGTAATAGGTAATTTTGTTAAATCATTTTCACTTAAAACTTTTGAGTTCAATAATTCTTAATAAGTTTAAGTTGATTAATGAACTTATTCTGTTGTGAGGGAGATATTATAGGTTTATAAAGATTGGTTTTGAGCCGTAAGGGTGCCAATATTTCTGTCCACCGCTAGGTAGGCGCTCCCAATTACAAGTACCTAGGTACCCGTGCGCATTGGGATCTGAGGGCTAATAGCACCCAGACCGCCATAGAGACCATGCATGGAACACCATACCCGATATTTAGAGCTAGTAGTTCTACTTATTAAGCTATACACATGCATTCCATGTACTATCTCATGGTGGATGGTTGCGTGCTTTGGCTTTGTATTGTTCTTCGTCTTTTCCTAGATGCCAGAATTCGCCGTTTGACCCAATGCTTAGTATGAGCCGCCGTACAGGACTCTTTGGATTCTCCTAGTGGTTATCGTTGGGAATTCTCGGTGACGACGTTCGACTATTCGTACAACAGAGTAAAAGAGATGTAGGTAAAGTGACCCTACATTGGGGTAACGGTTCGACAGGAAAGAATGCAAAAGCCCGTCGCCTTTGGTCCAGCCCCCGGGGTATCATTGATGATCGGTAGTGAATAGATAACAGTACAGTGCAAGCTCTCCAAACCAGAACAGTGGCATCGCATAGCGTTATAAGTACTGTGCTCCGTTCGAGTCAACTATTCAGACCGTTTCAATATACCGCCTTACTTCCCTGTAGAACATATTAGCATGGGAGATCATCAAGCCAGCCCCACGCTTACCAATCCGTAACAGCCTCATCCCACAACCTAATCTCATGCTCTCTAGTCCCTCCAAAATGGTCAACGAACTCATCACCAAACACCTCTCTCGCGACGCTCCCCTCCCTGACCATAGTAGCCGTTGCTTCTTTCAAAGACTTAGCTAGCCTTACACCCTTATCCGCTGCTCCACCAACATCCTGTCCCTTGCCCAACGGTGGCACCCTGATCTCCATCTTCTTTTCCACGCCTCTCCAGCCTAACGCGAGAATAGCTGCCAGAACAAGGAACGGATTTGCGTCTGCACCTGCTACTCTTACTTCAAAGCGTGTGGCTTTCGGACTGGCGGTTGGAGGCGCTATGAGTCGTATGGAGGCGGCACGGTGCTCTAGGCCCCAGGACACTGTTACGGGGGCCCAGAAGTTTTCGACGAGTCGTTTGTAGGAGTTTACTGTGGGTGCGACGATGGGCATGACGTCGGGTAGTCCGTCAAGTAAGCCTGCGAGGAAGTGGCGGCCCATGTCTGAGAGATGGGCTAAGTCTGGGTATGGAGGGTTGGGATCTTTGGAGCCGCGATAGAACAGATTTTTCCCTTCTTTATCCACCACGGAAACGTGCATGTGACCCGAATTGCCGGGAAGGCCTTCTCGTGGTTTGGCCATGAAGCATGGTGTTATGCCGAACTTGCTGCCCATTGATTTTACGACGTATCTTAGCTAGAAGTCAGCAAAAGGGAGAAAGGCCATGTTGAATTGTCCGCATGAGGCGCTCACTTGAAGAGACCCGCTTTATCTGCCATTTGTTTGATCTCGCCAAACTCAAGAGCCTGCCGTTCATGAGCTTGGATCCACCAGTGTTGACTTAGGGATTGAATGTACCGCTTCAAAAACTCCAGGCCCGCTTTCAGTGTGCCAACCTTCGATACCACATCTGAATTGTTGACAGGCATCGTATATTCCGTAGTAGTAGTCCTGGTTGTGAACTGGTCTTGTCAAACTGTAGCCGAACATGCCTTCTGTGAGAGGAGGAAGGGAGTTGACAGGGTTCTCTATAAGAAAACGTGCAGTAGAGGAGCTGTTTCGCTCGGTTTGTGGGATATCGGGATTGGTTGGGGCTCGAAATTGGAAGAATTCGTACTCAGCTACAGAATCCTGAGTCAGCAAAGGCGATTGGAAGAACCAGAACGTCCATGCACGAGCATTGCTGTACTGTAGTCATCTGCTAACCTCCTGCCATTGCCCCCAAGCCTTGTCTCTCCAACTTTTCTGACGCCGTCTTTAGTAACCCTCTCGGACATGCACTGACAGGTCGTCGAGTGTCTGGGTCCATGAAGCTGAGGAGGAAGAAGGGCACATTGTCTTCCCATGGGATTCTCCTGAAGCTTTCCAGATCCGGCACGGCTATTATATCCCTATATCCATTTTCCGCGTTGCTGATCTTCAATTCCTTGAAGTATGTCTGATCGTGCATGTCCCAGCCAAATATCACCGAACAGAAGCCGAAGCCGGATTCTGCGATAGAAAGGAACTTTTTCTTTGACATAAGCTTGCCACGGAGCATGCCATCGATGTCGACTCCTGCAACCTTAACCTTTGTATCATGTTCGAGCAGCTGTTCGAGGGATTGAGATTCGCTTTTCGAGATGGAGTCTGGCATGATTCGAAAGATTGATAGAGCGATTCTGGAGAAATCGAGACGCAGGCTGTGTAACGTCCTACGCGTGATACGGGGGATGCAAAGGCTCAGACTGTGTTGAATATGTAGCACTGGAGCTTGTCTGTAGCTTTGGCATTTAGGAATTGCAAAACCTTCGCCAAATCTTGGCATTTTTCCTTGTTTGCGCGCGCGCGCGTTCCTCATAGAAATCCGCACCACCTACCATCAACACCTACCATCAACGCGTTTTTAATCCATTTTTGAAGCTATCAAACCCCAATATATGAATACGCCGGTGTTGTAATGCCTTTGCATAAGAAAAAGAACCTTGTAAAGAGTCTAACACCCTTTAAACAGCTATCCTTAGGGAAACAGCTTTATTTTAATTCTACTATCTTAAACGATCCTCCTACTATTCCCCCGCGAATCCGTAAAGCCAAAGTCTATTTTGATGAGATATAGGTAAATAATACAAGGAAAAAAAAAAAGAAGTTAAATTATAATAAGTCTCCTAAACTAGTACGGTTAACCTAGGGTCCCTTAATTATTTAGTAGTTAGTAACTATTAGTTAGGCATATAATGTTATAAAGGATTTTAAAGAGATTAAGAAGAAGGCAGCTAAAGAGGCTATTACCAAATATATAGCCCAGTTTAACGCTCAACGCAGGGGGAACTTAACCGCGTAGGAGGTTAATATTACTATAGCTTTAATAAAGGCGGCTGTTGTAGTAAAAGTTAAGGTAAAGTAAGCTATTAGGACTAAAGAAACCCCTAAGACTACTATATAAAATAGTGCAAATAAACCAGCACCTTCCTAAAAAGAAATAGTCAATATTAATAATAATTTTAAAGATTTAAATCCACGCGTCCACAATAGCTTTAAAGAATAAGAAAATTTTGAAGAATAGTAATAACAAGCGTATACCTATAATATTAAGGCTATATTAAAGGCAGAGACCCTTACTAGTATCTAATTAAAATAGAGCAATTATATTAATACTAAGAACTAAGTAAAGGATAATTTTAATATCAACTTCCTTCTAATAGAATTATATAAGGCTATAGATCAATATAGTCTTATTAGTAACCTATTCAATATTATTATCTTTATTAAATCCTCATATAATAGGGCCCCTAGGTATTAAATAGACTTAGAGGTATTAACTAACAATATTTAGAATACCTAGATTAAGTTGGTTTTTTCTAAAAAATAAAAAAGGAAGCCAGGCTATTATATAGATATTTCTATTAAATATACTAGTAAGGAGCCTCTAAAGGATAAGTTAAAAAGATTATATAGTTTTATAACATCACCATCCAACTTACTATAGAGGAGGACTAGAACTATTATATTAAAAGAGCAGCAAGCTGCGCGTAGGGATTATAATGAAATTGCTAGTAATTATATTAAGCAATTAGTTGAAAAATGGATCTATATTAGTAATTGCTATAATAATTAAAACCAGTACTGTTACATCGCTTTTAATGGTAAGTATTACCATATCAACACCTCTTAGTAAGAGGTTTAGGCATCTATTATTACTACTACCTATAATAGGGCTACTCTTAAGTATCCTTTATATAATATATTGAGGTATCTAATTAAAAAGTAAGGTGTTGTTAGTAAAGCTCTAAAAGCCCTAGCTATAAAGGAGCGGAGGGATGAAAAGAAGGATAGAATAAATAAGATATTTAAGATCATAATTTAATAAACAGAGTTTAACCTCCTATAGACTACTACTCAGGTAATCACACCCTATCCTCCTCCTCTACTATTAATTTAGAGTCCCTAGCCTTATTAGTAGTCTTAATATACTCCTCCTCCACCTCCTCTACTTCCTTTATTAATATTAGTCCCCGCTCCTTAAAATATTATCCTAGTAGAAAAATTGTCAAGTCTGATTGCTATAAATAAAGATAAGGTCATCCTCTTTAACTATTAAGATTGGAAAGCGCGGCAGCTAAAGAGCCCTAAAACAATAGCTCAACTAAGTGAGGTAAAAGCTATTGTTAAGAGGGAGATATAGTTAGTTAAGGATCTAAAAAAGATATTAAATCCTAAGTTACAACTCTATTAGACGGCTATTGCAAAAGGGTTACTAAACAGCTTGATAAGACAATTTTATAAGGATCTATTAAAGTTCAAGCCCATCTATCGCGCGTTGACGTCACTGAGTCATATAAGACATAATAGTTAAGAAGGTGGCTTTATATATAAAGAATAAGGAAAAAAATTTGGTTAGGTCATCAAATCTGCCAAAGTAGTAGAAGTAGTGGTTTTTAACCATATATACAAAGATTTTTATAAAATTAACTATAAGGAATATAATAAAGGCGTTTTAAAATAATATTATTAGGTACTAAAAAATACTCTAAGCATAGTCTAAGTATATATTTATATAATCTCGCTATCGCTATAAATTCCTGTCGAGATAAGATACAAACCAGCGCTTTAAAGAAAAAATTTCTTAGGTAAATATCAGAACCCTATCTATTTTTCTTTTAATATCTATCTACTTATCCTTATCTTCTTCCTCTACCCATAGAGCAAGCTCTCGCTGGTATACTTTAATATCTCCCTCAAATTGGTAGCCATCAGCGCTATATTTAAAGTGTTGACAAGCTACTTAGTCACATCCACTATACTCGATTATATACTAAAGGAATCCTCTAAAATCCCTTTTAAATTGTGGCTGCAGTCGCCTAAAATAGCATCTCATCCAAGCTTTTAGTATACTAAATATGAGCTTAATAAAATTGTAGTTGGGTGAGTAAGGAGGAAGAAACTTTAGAAAGATACTTTTTTCTTTAATTACTTCCTTAACTTAGCAATTTAAATAGATGCTAACATTATTTAAGACAACAACATTATAATAGCCTAGAAAGGCATTATAATAAGGTAAAAGCTTATTAATAATCCACTTAAAGAATGCCTCCCTATTATAGTAGCCTTGTTTAATCCTAGTATAAGGAAGATAACTATTAATAGTATATATAGGCAAGATACTCTAAGTATCACCTTATCTTATATCATCCTCCCAGCGAGAAGGATATCTAATAGGATTATAAGCTAGATACTACCACCCAATCTAAGCTTTAAATAAAGACTTATCAATAAAGACGAGCTACTTAGTAGTGATATTATATATAAAGGCTTACCAAGCTATATATAAGAACTAGCTTTAAAGACTAATCCGCTGCCCTTTTTTATAACTTAGTCAACTTTCCTTTAAAAATCAATATATAGTTAATTTATATACAACGATATCCTACTCTTTTTTAAGGTATTTCGCTAGCTCGTCCTAATAGATCTATGGATGTTGATGTATATACTTAAGGACGCCATTCTTCGCAGCAGTATATATAGCGCGCGGACAACCACACGGTAAAGGATATAATAGATTAGGGTATCTATATTTCTAAAGATTCTATTCCCACTTATAGACAGTCGACTTATGGTAATAAATACTTTTAGTAATAGCAGAGGGTTTCTAATAAGCCTATAGTAGAGCAATAGCTTTCAACTTAGAGGCAGAATTAAGAATATATATAAGTATTAGATAGAGTGGAGGACTTATAAATATACTTAAAACACTATAAATTAGCATAAACATGGCTTGTTGGCTTCAAAATTACCTCTTTGGTCAAAAATCGATGTCGCGAGGTGTTGATGGTAGGTGGTGCGGATTTCTATGAGGAACGCGCGCGCGCGCAAACAAGGAAAAATGCCAAGATTTGGCGAAGGTTTTGCAATTCCTAAATCTCCGCAGATCTCACGCTAAGCCCTACGGAAACCCTGTTACGCTAACATCCCCGAGCGCGTGCTCGGAGTGCTTTCTATAAACAATATGAGCAACACTCCTTGGAGGATTGTCTTTCTGACTGGCGACTTCATCTCCAGCCCATCATTGATTTGGCCTGGAGGGATCGTTCCACATATTTGCACTCCAGGCTGGACTGTATTAGATTGGGGCAGATCTAACCAGGGTGACAATCCTTACCTACACCGTAGTATCAACGCGAGGCGAGCCCCTTGACTCAGAGCAGGTATGATCATTTCCTTCTTGCACCTCGCAACCATTGCCTTGTCTGTTGAGTCAATAATCGCCTTTTTGCTTCACTTCTCTTGCATACCGGTTTCAGCTTCCCGTGCACACCACGCCAATGGAGGGTTGCATTGCTGGAGACCGCTCTTGTCGCTGACCACCAGACCTTCCTCTTTTGTGATGGAATTCTCACCACAGAATGTAGACCTAATCCTCTGGAACTACAGCGTATACAGAGAAGAAGATTTGTCAATCAAGCTCTGAAGCTTAGTATTATCTAGACGGACAATCCTCGCGCTATGTTGATTGTGACGAGAGGGAATTCTCTAGTGGTTGCAAAGTGTCCAGTCACCGTGCCACCCCCTGTGCCGCCATGGCCCTCTGCGTGACTCACAGAGGCTGTAGCCTAACATAATTGTGAATAATGCGCTTATCTATAAATTGCAGAGTTTCCATACTCTAATGCTATCACGTACTCACCAATCCCTAGCCCATTAACACCTATCCAAGGTTAACTTCTCTCCCTTTAAAAATTGACTGCTTCCGACTCTCTACTTGGGCCTACACAAATTTTTTGAGAACTATTCTAAATCCCTAAGTACTATCCGAAACCAGATCATGGAAGCTTCTTCAGCTACTGTACAGTCCATGCATCACATCACCAACGCCAAGCTCACGGCTCTATCCAAGCAGCAGAAGAGTTATGAGGCGAAGAAAAAGCGCATACATGAAGCCGTTGCCGAGGAGACGACGCCATCAAAGAAAGTCCGTGTCCTTTTGGATGCTTTTGTTCTACACGAGATTGAGGCACCTGCACACGTATCCCCATCCAATGTCATCCGGTTCATGGAACAATCGAAACATGACTCTTCCGTTTCGTCAAGCTTAATCCACGACTGGCAACTGGCTTTAGAGCAAGCATTGGATGTCCCGTCACGTAAATATGAGCACGCGTTATTATTTGGGCGTCTCGTCACTGAATGGCTCGCAAATCCCAACGATACACCCCTAGGTGCTGGCAGCCGCGAAACCGGCGATTCATTTGAGTACATCGGACGTAAAGAAATGCACGACCAACGCGAGACGTGGGAGTCATTAGTCTTTGATATGAATGATCGGTCCGATCCTGCTGCTATTGAAGTATATCTGGGGAAGCTGTTTGGCTCCACGTCAAAGTCCACAAAGCTGTCGAAAACACCTTTGGAGACGATGAGAGAATTCATTCATTCGTTCAATCCAGGAAAAATAAATGTGGACAGCCTTGAAATTTGTATCACAGCAATGCTGAAAACAGACATGCTCTCCAAGGCTAAGAGAACCGCACTAAGAGATTTTCGTAACAATTCGATGATCTTGCAAGAGATGGCGGATGTTATGAATCTCCAATTAGACGCCCTAGACTCGTGGTCTTGGGGTGATGCACCCATCAATGTCGAGGTGCGGCGGGCGCTTAACGGAAAATACCGAGTGTATATGGACGAGGAGATCATGCAGGCTTTACTTCTGCATTTCATTGGTATGAGCTGGGCAGTGTATCTTAAGACCGCTTTCAACGTATTCTTTCATTCCGGGGCCTGGCAACAGTCCACTCGTAGCCCCGTGGATGGCTGGGCGAGACTGAGAAGGCAAAACTATGGCTTGGACATCACACAAGATGAGAGCGTGAGGAACGAGAGACGACGCAGGTATAAGAGCGACTATTTTATGTCTCAGCTGCCATCGTCATTCGAGGTCGCACGTGATCAGTACAATGAGGAATGGGAGGAGGACAAGGACGACCTCAGGAATGCGATAGAGGTCAAGCAATCGCTTCTGCATCTTATTAGCGCTGAGACGGCCATTAATACTCAGCTCCATGGATCCTTCACCGTTCTGCAGTCCGACTTCAAATGGTTCGGGCCATCACTGCCTCATTCTACTATCGTCACTGTGATGCGTTTCTTTGGCGTCTCTGCGCAGTGGCTAAAATTTATTGACACATTCCTGATGGCACCACTCAAATTTGTACATGACGGACCAACTGCCCAGACACAAATCAGACGCTGTGGAGTGCCCATACAGCATCAGCTGGCTGATGCGTTGGGTGAAGCTGTTTTATTTTGCCTAGACTTTGCTATTAATCAATCGACACAATCCAATCTGCATCGGATGCACGATGATTTATGGTTCTGGGGGTCTCTTGATGATTCGATAAAAGCCTGGCAAACCATCCAGGAGTTTTCGGGTGTGATGGGGCTATCCTTGAACGAGGAAAAGACAGGCTCAGTACACATCGTGCACGAAACTAAATCAGCCTCTGGCAGCATAGTTCTGAACAAACTCCCGCACGGCCGAATTCGGTGGGGTTTCCTCGTTCTGGACTCGACTGGACAATGGCAAATCGATGATGAGCAGGTAGAAGGACACATTCGCGAACTTCGAACGCAGCTTGAAGCATGCAAGAGCATTTTTGCCTGGGTTCAAGTCTGGAATGTCTATGTAGCACGCTTTATGGCTAACAACTTCGGCGAACCGGCTATCTGCCTTGGACGCCCGCATATAGATATGGCGCTAGAGGCGTTCGAGAAAATCCAAAAAAAGTTGTTTGATACAGACGACTTGCCTCGTGCCAGTGTTATTGAGCATCTCCGAGGCAAGCTCGCTGCGCGTTTTGGCACTGAGAATATGCCAGAAGGTTTCTTCTACTTCCCCGTCGAAACAGGCGGACTCGGCCTTCGGAATCCATTTATTCCACTAATGGTGCTCCGCAAGTTTAGCATGAGTGATCCAACGGAGCATATCGATCGTGCCCTTGAGCTCGAAAAATCTGAATACAATAGGGTCAAGAAACTGTACGAAGAGGGCAATCTGAAGTTGAGCGGGAAACCGCCCGGCCTAGGTGAGTTCATTAGCTTCGGGGAGTACATGCAGTGTCCTGAGGAGACGAGTAAACATCTCAAGGTCGCCTATGAGACGTTACTCCGTGCGCCCGCTGCCGATCTCATCCAGCCAGCCTCAGGTGCGAGTAGAACTACAGTTGGAGATCCGTGCCGAGGGTTCAACGGCCCCTATAATCAGTGGCTCTCCCAGCTGTATGGAAGTGAAATCGCTCGTAGGTTTGGCGGACTGTCGATGGGCGAGAAAAGGCTCCTTCCAATTGGATTGATTGATATGTTGAAGGAAGAGAAAATCAGGTGGCAGGTCTGATGAAGATAGATAGTACACCTGGCTTTGTCGGTCTTAGGAAGCTTAAGACATTCCTGGCGTTCATCTATCCACACTGAGCATGTACCGTGAGTACTGCTACCAAACATGGAATAAGTCCCCTCAAATTCGATGGGCTTCCAACGATCGAACTTAATCCTTGATAGTTACAGACTAAATGATCGTAAACTTAAGCGCCAACTCAACCATTAGAACTTTTGTTATCTACTGCTAATTAGTATTACGACTTAAATTATATTATTTACAAACCAAATGATCGTCAACTTAAGCGCCAACTCAACTGTTAAGACTTTTGTAATCTGCTGCCAACTGAAATTAAAACTTAAATTATATCATTTATAAACCAAATGATCACGAACTCAAGCGTTAACTTACCGATTGGAACTTCTATGATCTACTGCTAGCTGATATTAAAACTTAAGTCATATTATCTAAAGACCATATGATTGCCGAGTTAAGCGTCAATTCGACTAAAAAGCTATGGCCCAGCGCGAGGATTGAGATCTGGGGGCTATATGAAGCCCCAAAATTTCCTAAAGCCCTGGTAAGTCTGTTGAAATTGACGTGGAAGATCTCGTAAAATCATATGCCTACTTGCCGGTTAAAACTTAAATCACATTAACTATAGACCATGTGATCGTAAACTTAAGCGCCAACTCAACTAAAGAGCTGTGGGCCAGCGCGAGGATCGGTACTAAGTGACCATATTAAGCCCTAAAAGGTCCCTAAAGTTCCGTTAAGTCTATCAAAATCAACGCTGAAGCTCACGTAAATTTATATGCCTACTTACCTATTAAAACTTAGACCATAGTATCTACAGACCATGTGATCGCAAACTTAAGCCTCAACTCACCCAAAAAAGCTGTGGACCAGGGCGGGGAATTGAGATCGAGTGGCCATATTAAGCCCCAAAATTCCCTAAAGTTCCGGCAAGTGTGTCGAAACTGACGGAGAAGCTCTCCCAATTAAGCAAATAGTATCCTGTGCCCGGCTCCAAACACTGGTCATCATGCACGAAGCTCGAATTGGAAACTTCACCATACGGCCGAACGCGTCGATCTTCCAAAGTCATGGGTCTCTTTACGGCGCTAGGCAGCAGTTTGCCTGGGCTTAAATAGATACGGTCTTCCCGGAGTATTCTTCCTTCCTTTAAAACCGCTCCTGAACGCAGTTCATCAAGCCTACAACAACCCGAATCCAATAACAACATACACCGCGATGCGACCGTCTCAGAGCGACCCAGGGGCAGCAGTACGCACTCCTTCCATCCAGTCCTTAACACGTGCATTAGGCTGATAACTTAGCCCGTTCCCGTCGCGCCTGAAGTGTCCCAATCCACAGACCATCCTGACAGCTTTTCCATACTCGCTGTCGATGGTGACATGGAAGATACGGACTCCCAAGAGCCAAAGCGCATCACAATCTGGGAAAGCATGACTGTGGAAGACCTTGACGAGACCTGCAAGCGCGCATTTTCTTCGCAGCCGGTGTGGAAGATCGAGGTGCTTTGGAAGGAAGGAAATCGTGACCCAACACGGATCACGGCCGAGAACTGTTCCCTTTTATTACGGCACTTGAGGGGGAGGCATACAGATGATGATAAGCTGGTTATTTACTTCTATGATGACGATGATATGAGCACCTAATCTGAAGCTAGCGGAGAGTACACCAGGATTAGCTAGACAGCTACAAGCCTAGATTCTGAATCAATAGCATTTGACCACACAAAGTGATGGGGGTGTTTCCCACAAAGTAGGTCCGCCAGGTCGGATTGAATGTTAAAATTGCGACAACATCCAAGCCATCGCGTTGCCACTAGCGCGGCTTAGTCATGTCTTCTAGGCATGTCTGACTTCGGCGGGCGGGAGCGGGCACTTGCGGATCGCTTGTTAGCGGGACCGTAACATTCCGATAATTGTTGCAGATTGTCATATTCCTCCTCTTACGTAGTAGAACAAGCTCAAATCTTCTTGATCCAGAACGACACTCAACATTTTGTTTCATCTTTCCTGGTTTATCCCACCCAAATCTCATTTCCAGGGACTATCAGCTTAAGCAGCAAACATGGCCAGCACCACGCCAGGTGGACGTCTTCAAGGCAAGAAAGCTATCATTACGGGTGCAGCAGGGTAGGTCGTCATAGCCTTGTTGATTTCCGCTACACTGTCCGTCCGTTAGGCGCTACAGCGGCCTCTTTGAATTTCGGGCCTAACGAGCGACTTTTCAACGGCTGTGCCGAGGATTTTCTTGTGGTTCTGCTTCTAGCCCCGAACTCAATATTGTTATATACTGATTACAGCAATGAATTGAATGTCATGCGTCTGGTATATTTCGTCTCTCGAATTCTTGTTGACCATACATTTTGTCCACAGTGGGATTGGACTTGAAACTACCATTCTCTTCGCTCGCGAAGGGGCCGCAGTTCTCATGGCCGACATATCAGAACCTGCTTTAGCCACCGCTATTCAGAAGGTTCACTCCATTCTCCTCAATCCACCACGCTTGGAAACCATCAAGTGCGATGTCGCCAAGGAAGCCGATGTTGAGGCCATGGTCAAGCACGTGGATTCATGGGGTGGCGTTGATATTATGTTTAACAACGCTGGCATCATGCATGCTGACGATGCAGATGCAGTTGATACTCCAGAGAAGATATGGGACTTGACACATAACATTAACGTCAAGGGGGTGTGGTTTGGTAGTAAACACGCAGTGTTAAGCATGCGCCGGCATGGGAAGAAGAACGCAAGTATCATTAACACAGCAAGTGTGGTTGCCTTAGTGGGTAGCGCCACACCGCAGCTTGCATATACTGCCAGCAAAGGCGCAGTTCTGGCCTTGACAAGGGAATTGGCGATTGTACATGCGAGGGAGGGTTTCAGATTTAATGCTCTGTGCCCTGCACCCCTGAAGTAAGCCATATTTACATCCCTTACCAGCCCCCTCCGAACATTCTCGAAGGGCATGGCTGAGGCTCTTACTAGCACTCCTCTCCTGCAAGACTGGCTGGGCGATGATGCAGCAAAGCGTCATCGTCGCGAGATCCACTTCCCAACTGGACGGTTCGGCGAGGCTATCGAGCAAGCCCACGCTGTCCTATTCCTTGCCAGTGATGAAAGCAGCTTCGTGAATGGCCAAGACTTCGTGGTTGATGGCGGTATGACCAAGGTATATTGCAGTCCTCTTGCCTCCCACCGTTGGATCTCATCAGACTGATTATGATACCCATCCAGGCATATGTGACACCTGAAGGTCCCCCTACACAGCCGCCTTCCAACTTCGCACGTTGAAAGAAACGTATGGTTACCGTCTCTAAGCGAAGCTTTAGGGACTTGAGGTCAGCTTGACGGATTGGGATTGGACCAAGTACGCGCACAAGGCGTTTCATGTCGGAATGCTATAGAGCAGATAGATAGACCATTGACTCTACGGTTGAGGCAATTTATGTTGGCCTAAGATTTTCCTATTGGTCGTTTAAATGAAGCATCCATCTTTATGATCTGGACATGGTTTTTGCCTGAATGGTCTTAATAACCGCAAGATCGGCAGCGCCAATCGCAATGGCCTTAGCGAACTGCGCACCAAGAGATCCCAGATAATGATCGCAACTGCTGAGCTCGCTTCCATTTGCGACGGTAAAAACGGTGTTGACATCCTGCGATAAGATCCACCAGAGAAGAGCAAGAACGAAAGTAGTACGTGCAGAGAGTCTGGTTATTGAGGAGAGAGCATGATTGCTACAAGATTTAGTCAACATTAGAGCTTGGGGGACTGAAAACAACAAGGCAGCCAAGCATGGCAAGAGAATGCGGCATAAGTCATAAATATGGAGAGGTTGTAAAGTCAGGTTTGACACTGATTAAAGTCCTTTAGAGCAGCATGTTCCTTTTATTATATATTTATTAAGTATCGAATAGCTATAATTAAGGATGATAGACCTCTGTAATAATCATTTCTAAGATCAATATTAGGAATAATTTGTTGGGTGTGAGCTCTCTATTCACGACTTATGCCGCATTCTCTTATGTCTAGGATTGAGGAGCAGGAAACAAGTAATCACGAGTTGCCGCCACAACAAAGTCTCACTGGCAGATTGCTTTGGTATTTCAAATGTGTTACAACACTCCCGCATTAACCTCTCTCGGGTATTCACAAGTTACAACCTTGGACTTCGGAGGAGCTTTTTTCTCGTTTCACTAGCGTCTCTTTAATTTGTATCTCCTCATGAGTACTGGATTTTATTGATCTCGAGGTGAGCGAATCTCTTGAAGCTCTTCTTGGCGCTGGATAGATGAAATCGTGGTGTTGTTGTGCACTCATGCCAGGTTTTGAAGTGTGTTGAAGTGTTTACGGCCGCGGATAAACTTTTACCCAGCGACGCGTGATCATTCTCGTGTCGGTGTGGCATATGATAAACTGTCACAATGTATGAGGACGTAGATCTAATGGTAAACACTGCATAGCCTGAGGTTCTAGCATTCATCTAAGGGAACTCCTATACACAAGATGCTCTGCAAGTAAGATGGGCAGTGATGGATGTAATAGATGCTAGAATGTTGACAAAACAAATGGCGACAATGGCAAATGGCAAATACTATATTGATGCCGATTCTCTATCATTCTGATTGTCCAACAGATGCGAATCCGAAACTTCCTATTAAGGTCTAAACGTGAGCCATCAAGGCCTGTGGAGCCCTTGCAACCAGAAGCGCTTAATGGTGAAGGATTTAAATTACTTTAGTCATAACACGGAAAACCATTAGGCGCGGAAGCAGGCAAGGAGCCGCAGGGTATACTCGGCTTGCAATGTGAACATCCGTTGACGGTGATATGGCAGCTATTTGAGAGGTAGCTCGATCCGCATTCACGGACGTGGTCATTGTTGAATAGATTTTCGAATCTTTTGTACGAGAAGGTGATGTTAGGTATGAGCTAAACCTCTGAAGGATGGCTTGGACTCACGCAGCTTTTATTTGAGAGCCGAGCATGCCAACAGAGTAAGCGTCATTATTATCACAGGTAAACATAGCAGCACAACCGTAATCTGAGAGTGGATCGAACATGATATCCATACCATCAGTATTATCTGGATCAGCAAGGTAAGAGGTATATTGTGTGTACAGCCACGTATCGTTATAGCCAGTATATGCGATCTTGCAAGAGCCTGCAAGTGTGTAGCAAATAGCAGAGCCATGGTTATTAGAGTGAATTTGAGAAGGAGTTGGAGGTCCAGAGGAAGCTGTTGTAGTCGGGGAGGTTAGAGGCAGGGGAACAGATGATGTAGTGGGGAGCGCAGAAGTTGTGGAGGGAGCCCCCACATCAGTCCCTGGTATGAGCGGATTCGCAGGCGCTATAGTATTAGTGATGTTATATGTTTCGCCGTCCCGACTGTATATACCACCATAGTCGGCACTGCCCAGGATACAGGTGCTGATGATGGAGTTTATGGCGTCATTGCAGTGCGTCAAAGTCTGAGTATCGGAGCTGCGTATCAGCTCTATGTCAATAAAACCGTGATTAAACGTCATGTGAGTCGAGTCACCAGATCCATCAAAGTTGCCTGCACAGACTGTTGCAATACCGTTGGCTATTGTCAAGGCATTGGCGACTTCGCTGGGTGTAGGTCCGTCTGAAGGTATGTTCTGTTGGCAATTAAGGACTGGCGTGGAAGTGACGCTAGACTGTCCTATCTCACCGTCTCCAGATATTCCCGTTGTTGTAGATGTAAGAGGAGCGGTTATTGAGGGAAAAGATGGTGATAACAGTGGTGGTGTTATCCCAGCGGAATCACTATCCGAACTCTGTACGGAGGAGGATAGGGTGTATCCTGCAGTCTTTGAAGTCGGTATGAGGGGGAAAAATGACGTCTGGCTGGATACGCTGGCCCCACTCGTCTGCGTACTATTGTATGATTGTGTCAAGCTACTGGATGGAGTAGACGTGGCCGGAATGGAAGTCGAGCCTGCTGCTGACAAGCTCTGCGATGGCTGGCCGACTTGAGAGGTGCCATCCTGTACCGTCCCATTAGCTGGAGTGCTGATAGATTGCCCACTTGATTGTGGGCCAGTCGAAAAGCTCGCCACCGTCAAATCCGACACATGTGGCACGGCAGGTGTGGTGACTGTAATTGAGCTGCTGGCTTGTACTGCACCGGATCCAGAAAGAATCGGGTTCAGCGAGCCTCTAGCATTGATCAAGTTATACAGCTGTCTGTCGGAGAGGACAACCTCGCCACCATAGAAGTTCTGTTGCTCCACGCATTGGGAAAGAATATTCGCAAAGGCCTGTTCGCATTCTGGGGCACTTCCAGTGGTAGGACCGCCATAGAACAGGTATCCTTCAATAAGATCTGAAGCAATGTGCCCAGAACTTCCCTCTAAAGATTGACATACCGAGGGTATTTGTGGTTTCACGAGACCAACCAGATCTGCTGCACTTGGGATTGATGAAGATCGAGGCTGCGAGCAGATTGGGATGGCAGACGGCGAAGTGGCCTGAATTTGAGGTGCAGAGGAAACACTTGCCGCAAACGAAAAGAAGGTGAGTATAGCAACAGAGCACAGCATAGTTGCGGTAAAGCGGTATATAGAAAACTCTTCAAATGTTGGGGAAAAGACCTGTTTTACAATATCTTATATAGCAAATGAATGCACATGCTCTGTGCGAAACGCAGAGATTCAGATATACTGACATTGCGTTACCCTAAGATAGAACGTAAAGGCTAATGGGTGACTGGACAAATTGGCGAGATGAGAAGAAATGAAGGAATGCTTATGCTGATTTCTAATTCACAGTAGCGTCAAGAATCATTTACCTTTTTTGGAGGCGTAGCTCGAGCGAGGGTGGTGGTGATTAGTAAGTGATAATAAGGACTCTCATGGGGGCGTGGGTCGGAAAGAAGACCATCACAGAATATGCTGGTTTATTGCAAGTATGGTATGAGGACCAAGTGTTTATGTGGAAAGAAGAGCTGAAAAAATGTGGAGATTTGATATACGGAACTGGTTAGGGCTGCGCCGTTGATGCTAGCGGCGGGTCGTTCACGAGGATCCCCTAGAAGCCAGTCCTACAGAGATCTTACTCAGAAGCCAACATGAAACAACCCCCATCAATCCGTTTACTAAAAGTTCAAGAAGCTAAGATAAGCGTTACTTGATTCGTCCAGAGTCCTGTCATTTCTAATCAAGTGACAGGTCGCGATGAAATGTCACCTTTTATGGCTCGCAAATCCTCTCATAACATGCGGCGAGGAGCGGTGGATATAACTACGACACTACATCGATACAGGCCGGCAGAGATACGGCACGTCAGATTTTCGTTGTTTCTGCGTTTGGACTGCAGCGTTAGCTTTCTTCAATAGAGGAATAGTAAGCTTCATTTGACATCTGGACCCCACCACACGAAAGGTGGCATCGTTGCGGACGCCATGATCGAAGATATACCTCTTTAGACTTCACGAAGATCAAATGGTCGTAAGAGTAATCAATGTGAAGCTGAATTCTGCTTGCGTTCCTATTCGTGGGGAAATGAGCCTTTGATTTGCTTGGCTGCACCATGGACTCCTCTGTACAGCGCCAAGACGAGCTTCAAGATTTTCGCCACCTCAAGATCAACGGATACAGCGCCAAGAGGAGATACAAATCAAAGAGACGCTAGAAAGAGGATCCCTCGAAGTCTACAGGCATAACTGTTGAAAACACCAGAGAGGCTAGTGCGTGAATATCTCAACACACTTCAACAACAACACCATGATCTTCTCTGTAAAATAGTAAGACAAGCTTCAAGACTTTTATTACCTTAACATTAAAGCAAAGAGGAGGTAGAAACCAGAGAGACGCTGATAAGGGGATCCTCCGAAGTCCAAGGATTTAGCTTGTCAAAACTCTGGAAAGGTTAGTGCGTGACTTAACACATTTTAGTACTTACACCATAACCTCCTCCGAAAACGCTAAGACGAGCTTCCAAATATTCGCCACCTTAAATCCTGTACTCACGAGGAGATACAAATCGAAGAGATGCTAGCGAGAGGATCAAAAATCTTCTCCGAAGCCCAAGGTTGTAAGTCTTGAAAACCCCAGAAAGGTTAGTGCCGACATCGTAACATGATGATGATGTGGCGAGGAGGGCGCTGTACTACTTGGGTAAATTGATATTTACACCATAAACTCCTCTATAAACCTCCGCCAAGAGCTTCAAAACTTTCGCCACCAATAGAAGTAGTGTCAAGAGGAGATACAAATCGAAACACGCAAGCGAGAGGAGTCAAAAACGTCCTCCGAAGTCCAAGGTTGTAAGTCTTGAAAACCTTAGAAAGGTTAGCGGCATCGACATCGCAACGTGATGTGTTGAGGAGGGTACTTAGGTTCCTGTGGAAGGAGAAGCGGTGCTAGAGGTACCGCCTTGGACAGTCGTTATTGGGTATCTATGGATGAATAGCATTTACTATTCTTTCTTGAAAAGCTTCCTTGGGCCTCAAGTCTAGCTTTCTGAGAGCATTAACAGATTCTTATCATCCTCAATTGTGAGAAATCTCTCGGTCTAGACGTATGACCTCCTATCGTACCCGCTCAAATAGGCTCGGGTTTGGCCTTCCTCCTTCCTCCAGGTCACTGCTGATCGTCGCCATCACGGGGTTTTAAGCTGGTCGAAGCCTGGATAAGAAGGTGTGGTTGTGTATTTAGTGTTCTGAATCAATCTTGTAGGTAATAAGTATTTGGAAGCGGATGATGGATCAACTTGCAGACGAAGAAAGGCAGAAATAGGCAACCGTTAGCATATTTGGAAGTCGGGTGCTGATCAAGTGAAGCATTACCGGCCGGCCGAGAAGAAACACCCGTAAGCGCCAAAGGGATGGGTTCCATTGGTCGAAACAAACTTATAATTACACGCAACACCACAGCCCTACCAAAGTCATCACGAACACTGTTCCCGCATCATCTCTCAGGTTCCAATTGTCAGTTTCAATATCAAGTCCTACACCGCTCCAAGCCCTTTCGCAATTAGCATGAAACCGTACAGCGTAGGGTGATGCAACGTTCGTTGCGCTTTGGCACGATTAGTGTTTGAGCTGAAGTTTCCTCGTAGACGTAAGAGAATGCGGCATGAGTGATGCATATAGGGAGGTTGTTGAAGTTGAGTTCACCACTTATCAACGTCCTTTCGAGCAGCATATTCCTTGTATTATGTATTATTAAAATTAGGTTTACTACTTATTAATATCTATTTAAGTAGCATATTCCTTCTGTTATATATGTATTAAGTATAATATAGCTATAATTAAGGATGATAGACCTCTATAATAATCATTTCTAAGACCAATATTGGGTATAACTTGTTAGGTGTGAGCTCTCTATGCATGACTCATGCCGCATTCTCTAACATAGGTTAGAATACTTTCTGAGCATCCTGGGGTCGCAGGTTAGTAGAGACATCTGCTACCAATCAAACATGCAATCCAACCGAAGATGAATGTAACAGGGAATCATGAGTGTTGAGGATTATTATGAGGGGAACTATCTTACTAGGAAGACTGTCATATTGCACACGCCGACACAGGCAGGCGATCTATCGCAGAGTCCATTATACGCGCAGAGTGACATAAAAAGAGTCGAAGTCCTGCTTGATGAGAGCACAAAGAGAATTTCTTCATTCCATCATGACAGCCTAGAACCCAGCGGTCTCTTATTCCAGTTCTACGATCTCCAAAACTCTCGTCTTCGCCACTGTACCGGATATCTTGGTTTTCTTTTCCACCCAAAGACCCTCCTCAAAGAGTTCATCCATCACTTCACTGCTCCCCGAATTAGCTATGCAAAAAGTGATTTGAGAACGAGGCGATTTTCATACCCTGTTGGGGAACTCGATTCGATCTTTTGGTAACACGATAATTGTATCTTCTCCAAGAAAGTCTCGCAGTCCTCGGTAGTGGGGAAGATAACGTCGAATGAATGAGGCTTGTTTTGGTCGTCTCTTGTAAAGAGGCGTGCTTTCAAATCTTTCTTCGTCCTCAATGAGTTCCGCTTGATGGTGTGTATGTCACCGGGCATTAGTTTTAGCAAGGGATATCTTGTCGAAAGATATTGCTCCTTGAACAAGACCACGATACTCTGGATTGCCGTATCAAAACATAGCAAAAGGCTTCCGTCAGATTCTTTGGACACGATGCATAGACCTTGGGTGGCAATCTCGTTCACGGGTACTCTCCATGCCTCCGTACACTCCTTGCCTTTATGTGACCAAACGTTAAGGCTTGCCTTCCTACGCTTGATTTCCTTAGATTCCTCTTTGAGAATGTCTTCCGGCTTTACATCTCCGTTATCATCCATAGAAGCATTCCTTTTTATCATAGATGCTGATCTTGTGGTGTAAGGAGGTGTGAGTGTATCATATCCGACCGACTGCCCGGGCACACGCTCCAATGATTCAGATTTGATCGCTCCAATTGGGGGCTGCTGTTTCACGATAGCCGGCTCTTCTAGAACCTTGACAGCAAGAGCTACGCCATGCTTCTGTTCGGCGGATTTGTTAGCTGAGTGCAGAAGCTGGATAGGTAGATGTTGATCACCATCAAGACGTCCGCTATAGCAGCTTCAACGCCTACTGTTGATATTCCCAGCAGAACCAATCGTTGTCTAACATCTCTCAATTGTTCGTATTTGGCGTTTATTCTCTGGTATTGGGGTTGCATTCCAGATATGTGTAGATTTGGCAGAGGAAGTTCAATTCCAGTGGTGCCGACACCTAGCTCGTTCATCTTTTGAACGAACTCCATCAGTTCTCTAATCTTGACGATGTATTTGCCGACTTCATCGTGGTTTTGATCTTCGAATATGTTTGCAATGGCGTGATCGATGCTTCCCAGGACTGATTTATGATGCAGAAATGTTGGTCTTAGAGCCACTAGGTTTTCAAAGTGTGCAAGCGCACGTTCGAGGGTGTGATCGTTCTGCATCGCAACCAGCTGTCAATTGTGTTTAGAAGAAATAGGAACACTGATAGCTCGAGTAACTGTAAATATTGCCTACAACAGAGAAGAACTCGTATGGACGGACACGAGCCGAGCCTTATACCAAGATCAAGGAACATTTTAGTGAATCGAACGCATATGAATACTGTTTTCACCTGCAATTAAGCGAGTTTGGTGAAAGTGAAGTGAAGTGAGCAGGGAAAGGCCACTAACGTTACCGCTGCAAGAACCCCACCACGTGAATCAGCGACATCACACCGGCTTCACTCAGCCTTCATGATATGAGAACCGTGAGAACGCAAAATAGCAGCGGCGCCAACGAAAATTCTGTGTTAAGAGCGGAGCCCGGGCCAATGGAATAGCATTCAACAATTCATAGAGCTGGGGGCAATTTTCTCTTATCAAGCGACATGAAATGCCGACTTTGGAAGACACAAAGACTGAAATTCACATCTATGCTTGATCGTAATCGGAGTTGTCCAACATGAAATTCATAATCCTCATACCCCTAACCTGTGGATAATCCGCGTCTGTATCGAGTGGCAACGGCGGCATAAATTCCACCTTTTCTGAATCCGCGCTCCTACCGTGTACAGCCGGCGGAGTATACTTGTCCTGAGCGTAGTCTGCGTCCGCACCGTATATGAGCCACCCAGAGTCTTCTACCTGCTCAGCACCTACGATTGTATCGTGAACACCCGGCTTATTGTATTGCATCTCTTTAGATTCCGTGCCCGCATTCTGTGAGCAGGCCTCAAAATCCTTTGCATCTACAATTTTGGTGTCTGTACTGTGCGAACTCGGCTCGGTGTCCCCTACGATGGTAGGCTCGCTATCTGTATCGTTAACACTAGGCTGACCGTCCTCCATCTCCTTAGTCCCGGCATCTGCATCTTGTGAATATGGGTCAGTGTCCTTCACCTCATTAGGCTCGGCATCTGCGTCATATGCACCTAATTCCATATTCGTCATCTTTTGAAGCTGAATGTCGGTGTATTCAAGGCCCAACTGATCATTACCCGCTTTCTGCCCATCAACTTTTGCATTATGCGTGCCTTCGATATCGCCCTCGCTCATTGTCTTGAGCTCTATTTCGACCGATTGCGCCTTGTGCTCGATAGCCGTCATCAAGTTCTCGAATGTAGCATCAAAGGCCATGATAGCTCCATCGTAATCGGGGTAGCGACATTGAAAACCCGTTCTGCTTCGAAGATCCTCCAATGCAACTCGCATGCTGTCAGCATCCCTCTTGTAGATCGTTTGGTGGCGCCATAACTGTCTGACTTCATCTTTGGAGACTTCCGGGTAGGGACGCATGCCAAGCGTTTTCCTCCAACAGTCGGGGCGCACAGGGGCGAATTCGGTAAGCACCCAGTCTATGTCATTCCAAATTTTATTGAAGATCTTTGTCAAGTCGGCCCAGCTGTTCGAGTATGTTGCTCTAAGGAGTAAAATATAGGTGATCTGCTGGCCGAGTGTCCCATCGGGCACATCTGGTATGATAATGATTTGACAACGGGCGGCGAACGGCCTTATTCGAATGTTGGTAGTACGGGGCAACCACTCAAGTGTATTGGATCCCCTGAGCCAGAACCATAGCCTCTTCGAATGCGATACATCCTTGTAATATGCGTCTACCAGTGGAAAAATTATCTTGTCCGTTGGCTGCCCGTGGGTTGCCAGTGGAGTTAGGTTGTCGCTGACAAGCTTTGACTGGTCTGGGTCAGGCTTGGCTGAACCTTTGAGGTCCTCCAACATGAGAGTAAACTTGGTAGTAGCCTGTTGTAAATTCTGGTTGAATTGATCTATCACGTTAACAGTCAAGTCGCCCTGGTCGGAAGCCTGACTTGATGGACCATGCTTTTCAGACATGGTCCGGCTAATCACGATGAATGCGGACAGGTGAGATATCCTCGTAGCTTTTGAGAGCTTTTTGCCGTCTCGAGCTGCAGATCGAGTAATGTGGCCACCTCACGAAAGGCCAATTTCGTCCTTTGCGGTCTCTATGTACCGCATTCGAAAAGAGATAAAGATAACAGAGTATACGAGCGCATAAAACTGATGCATAAGAAGAAGTATTGGTTGTAATCGTTGTATATAGTAAGGAGGTCTGGTGTCGTATCGAGAAGGAGCGATGTTGGGTAAGTTGAGGTAGTCTGTTAAGCTACTAAGACGGTACGTACGTACCTGCCTTTTCCTGTAAAAACCATAGCTATGAACGGCTTACTTATGCTGACTTAATGAACTCTCAGGAACGTTCGCTTTGCGGAGCAGGTTCCCAGGGAGTAATTAGGCGTCCGAAAGCCAGCCTTTGAGCTATGGCCGCGGCAAGAAGCTAACGTATGAGAACATAAATTAAAGAAAAACGTTGACTGAAATATCGGGCACAGCATGGCGTTGGTCCTTTAGGGACATGAAGGCTTGTAGATTTACAAGGTTAATTTCTATGCTGTCGTGGGAGGTAGGAATACACAGATGCAAAGCTCGCTCTAGAGAACAGACAGATCGCCAAATTTCTCCTGTCAACATAGTCAGTGAGTGGTTCAGACGAAGAGGACAAGTGCCAGGACAACAAACCTTATATCCGGGAACCTGCCACCTGCCCTTGGACACAAGCTGCGATGTACGCTCATCAATTTCTGGGTTCGCAGCCACAACTTCGTCCTGGAGAACGCAACTAAATCAGCATCGAACCTCGTTCTCTAGTGCCTTTAGACACGTACCACTGTCAGATCATCAAATGGCCGGGCCTCCTCAATGTTCTTCAAGGTCTTCTCCAATTCCTTCAACTCTCCATCTACCTTGCCCTTCGTCTCCTCTGCGCTTTTCACGGCTTGCGTCTCAAAAGCTTCGATTGCCTTTAGTTGCCTGCCTACATCGTAGGTCGTGGGCTTGAATGCTTTGAACTGTCCTTCGATCTCATCAACTACCTGCGTGTTATTGAGGGTGTTGCGGTAATGTCCGAAGTCGACGGTTGTAGGCTGTTGTGAAAGCTGGTTCAGTTTGCGGCGGGCATCATCGTTGCGCTTCTTGAAGGCTTGGAGAGCTGTTGCTGTTTGGCCTTTCAGTCCGAGTGAGGTGGAGATTTTGGCCCAGTCGAGCTTGAGGGCGGCGGAGCGCTGAGATCATTTTTAGCAGAGCAAATAGACCCACGGAGTAGTACATCAACATTTGGGAGGGTCCACGTACTGTTGCTGACATATCTGCGACTCAATGGCAGCGCGATGATGTTAGATGGATTGTCGGAAGAGCTGACTTGGGGAAGCGTCTGGTCTTGGCAAGATTCTACGCTAGTGGTGGCTCGGTAGGGCTGAATATGTACTGAGAAAACAACGCAGCCTCTGGTCACATGTTTCATTACTATCTGTCCAGGTCAATTGCCTGCTCATGTAGCTGCTATACATAAGCTGTCTTAGCACATTTCTCCCTTTACTAGGATAACCTTACACGCTGGAGGCCCCTCATGGAAGCTCATTTGCTTTCAAAACATCGCCTTCTTGATCTCCAGAATTGTAGCATAGCGAACGCTGCAACCCAGTATCCTCCAACTTTGCGATTTTTCATTGATTTTGCAGATGGTGATGCCCATTGAGTTTGTTTACGTTAGATTCAACAATCCGATGTATAGAGTACCTGCATCGAGATTAACGGAAGCTCGCTAAGAAGGTGGCTTGTTCAGCCAGTCGCCGACCACTTACGATCTCGTTCATGTGGTGCAACAGTCGAGCGCCCATCCACCACATGAAGAGTCAATGATAAGGACTTCCCCGCTTTTCAGGCGTGGGGGGAGATATATCCAGGAGCGATAGTCTTGCAATGAGGGTGTCATGGCTCTTCCCAATTCGCGAGTACACCATGCTTCCTGCGAAAGATACCGACCAAGTTCTCAATATCAATGAATCAATGACCGATAGTCCCATCCAAGAAACTTCAGATGATACCTCTAGTTTTCACGGTCTAAAGCGGTTTCGTACTGAGTATCTGAGCCGCGAAACGTACGTCTCCATCATTTGCTATCGCTCCGGGCTATTCATCCCTCATGCTTGCATTCTAAGCAGATCTCAATAGGTACCAGGGATCACTGATCTTTAACCTTGCAACTTTCGCGCTTCCGGCGCTATACTCTACAATATCTAAACTTTGGATTGCGAATATCGACCCCAGCCAAGTATTAACCTCCGATACGTATACTTATATTTCAGTCATTGCTCAAGTACTTAACGATGGCCTCCCAAGATCAGCGTGGCTCATTATTGGGGACAAAACGACGCGCACTGTCTCCTCTCGCCTCGGCCTCTCGTACACCCTAGTACTCGTTCAAACCGTACTTGGGGCCATCATGACCGTGGTCTTCATTGCCGCTTCTCACCAACTTGCTGCAGCATTTGTTCCTTCTGAATTCAGAGAGACCTCTATCAAATATGTCCAGATCTCCTCTGTTATGGCGTTGTCCTCTGCGATGCAAGTGGCCGTCACCGACTGTACTCGAGCGTTGGATAACCCTGATGTGCCATTATTGATCAATTCGACAAGCTTCATCATAAACATTGTTCTTGACCTGTTGATCATCTCTAAATTTCACGTTGGCTCCTGGAAACCCACAATCAATGACCAAGCTCTGATTAAGACTGGCTTGCGATATGAGTTCCGCTCTTGCTGGTCTTGCTTACTTTATGTACCTTGCACACAAGATGCATAAACGCTCTGATGCCACGGGAGGCTCAGCCAAGCCCAGTATCAATGCGTTCAAAGTCCTCGCGCGGCCTTCTATCTACACTTTTACAGAGTCCGCCATCAGAAACTCGCTGTATCTATGGCTTGTCAGCAGAATCATCTCCCTTGGTGAGAACTACGGGACAGCGTGGGGTATTTTCAACACTATTCGGTGGGGTCTAGTCATGGTGCCTGTACAGGCTTTAGAAGCCTCTACGTTGACATTCGTCGGTCATAATTGGGGCAGATGGCGAGCTCGTGTGGGCATCAATCTGCGAAGGCCCAAAGCCTCTAGAAGAGATATATTGGGTAAGTATTATCAGGCCGTACATCATCATTTTCGGCAATTAACATCCAGCCATAGAGATTATCCGTCCGGCATTCATCTCCTGCATTCTCGCACTCATCGTTGAAGTTCCCATCTGCATATGCCTCTCCCTCTGGGGCATGGAATCATTTGCGTACTATCTCTCCGATTCGACCGATGTGGCCCTCATAACGAAGAAGATGTGGAAGGTCACTGGCCCCCTTCCTTCCCCAGACCCTCCGCCGAAGCCCTCGATACTAACGACCCAACAGAACATAGACTGGTGTTACATCTTCTACGCCCTCCAATACCAGCTCGCCGCCATCCTTCTGGCAACGAACCCCCGCTGGTTTCTCTACCAGGCGCTAGGTTCGAATTTCCTCTGGATCCTCCCCTGGGCTATTGTTGTAACTAAGGTTAAGATGTCTCAGGAGCATGCGTGGACATTCTATTCTATAATCTTTGGCGGGGCTTTGGTGTTTGATTTCTTTGATGTCGGGCTCGTGGTTTTATTTTGGGCTTGGAGATTGATGAGGGGGAAAATTACGTTGAGGAGGGTGCATAGTACGCTTTAAGCGGATGGTTACTTTATCAGAACGTAATGGTATATACATTCATTTGGCGCATCAGATGCAAATGCTTATGGTTCTGCAATTCAATAACATCATGTGAAAGCTGGTTCTCATCCGTGACCTGGCTAAGTTGCTGGATAACCCGGAGGTAGCAAATCTATAACAAGATCATATTCAAAGCTTTTTGTTGCAGCTTCATGTAAAGCCTCCTTCCTAGAACCCTTAGCCCATTCATGAGACCGTGCCATTGCCGGACATCATGGCTTAGATAGATAATGCCATGATACTGTTCACCTACAATGATATTAGCGAACCCCACCTCAAACTTCCTACCATGTGCACTTACAATATCATTATCATTCTCCTTCAGTGCCTTCACGGCTTTCTTCCTCGACACACTAGCCTGCGCCATCACCAATTCAATATCCTTAGCTTCCAACCCCGTATCATCCACCTCCTCGCCATCATCTTCATCCTCGTCCTTCTGGGCATCCGCGCCTTCAATGGCTTTGCCTTTGCCTTCAGCGGCGTGATTGTGACCAGCGTGAGGATCGCCCCCAGCATTGTCTGAGGGTGCCATGTTCTTCAGAGCGCTGTCGCTGATCTGGGAGCTTAAGTCTTCGATTTTGGCTTCGCCGAAGATACTGGAGCAGAGGATTAGTGCGGTTGGTTGGTAGAGGGGTGGGGGAAGGGTGGATTACATCCAGGTGTTGCTTGAAGGGGACTTGTAGACGTCGGGTTGGTTGATTACGAAGAGGATCTGTGTCTTATATTAGCATCCATAGCCTTCATTCAAGAAAGCGGCCTAGTTTCAGAGAGAAGTTTGGGTTTCGAGGGCTCTCTCAATCGCAAAAGAATGCTTACTCACGTTCTTCGGCCTTCTTAGAGTAACTCTCGTGATACCAGGGACATGCTTCAGGCCCAACTTGGCAATAGACTTCCTAGCCTTCTTCTCGTTGCGGGAGTGTACGGTCACATTAGATCCCGCTGGCACACCAGATTCTCCCTCCCCTCCTGCGTCCGCATCTGAGTCCGAGCTGCTTGAGGCGTCGTCAACTTCTGCGCCCTTCTTGGTTGGTGGGTCATCAGGAAGCTCCTCGATGCGTGGATTGGACATCTTAGAGCAGATCTGAGGTAGCTAGGGCGTGTTAGCTCGGTACATTCAGTATTTTGGGCCTTGGGGAAATAGATCGAAAGCGAAAATGCGGAGGAAATCTCTCAATTTTGTAGTGGGCATGGAAAGGCAAGGTTAGTGAATCTAAGGGACAACGAATTGTTACTCACATGTGTGGGATGGGTTTGAGAGACGATATGGAGATGCGAATGCGCTGCAATACTGAGTGTGGAATTACTGTCGGCGAGGTCTTGCCGAAATCTGAAATGTACGCTAGTGAGGGCTAAGATTGACAAACACAATCCGCCTCTCTAATTCCTGGGAGGATCAGTGCATTGCACTGAAGTTCGTGATTCACAAGTCGTATGTTTGGGAATACTGATGGAGTCTACACTGACAGAGGGATTCGATACGTTTTGGCATCTTTTACCCGCACGATCAGGTCTGATTGTGTTCAAGACTTTCAATAATACAGGGTCAATTCAGAAAAACGAGTAGCTGCTGGTCGACGCCGTTTATTGCTCTATAATTGTAGCAAAATAGTTGGTGTCTTCTTAAGAGCCGAGTCTTGACCCTCAATCCCGCTATCAATTCACCAAATCCTCTGCCATCACTAAGCTTTCGCCGAAGCTCTGACCTTTGCATGCGCCTTGCGAACCTCGAATCGAGCCTGAAAGAAGCACATCGTTAGCTTGATTCTCCTCAAGGGCCATATGACTTTGAAGCCGTCTATCCCGGCCCAAGTAGACATTGAAAGGTTCCAGAGGTCTTCCAGGCTCATTACGTACCTGTTTCTTCAACCTCAACACTTTGAATCGATCAAAGTCTGAAAGATTCCGCCTCTTCTCCCTCTGTTCTCGTCGCTTCGCCCAGGCACTCTCGTCCCACTTCTTCTCTACCTCTGCCTTTTCCCAAGCTTTTGCGACGGGACCTCGGCCAGCTGCTCTAGGTAGCTTTGGGATGACGATAGGAGTAATGATGAGGTTGTTTAAGGAAATGGATTGGCGGGGAACAGCGGCATTTTCTTTCTTCGAGGGTCCATCGATTAAAACCTGTATTTCGTGTTAGAGGAGACACAGTTCGAGCATGATCCGAACCGTCAGCTTACGCGCTTGTGATCTATGATCTCCACAATGGCTGCCAGTCTACCGATGTATGGGCCGTGGGTGAAGAGCACGACACGGCCAACCTCGACCTGCCTCCATTGCGAGGCCTTGATCTCGATTTCTGCCATTCCGGCGGTGTTTCCCTTAGATCACTTGTCAGCCTCTGTTGCGGCCTACTGGACAATGAGCAATTCGCGAGGTACTTACAGTCTCAGGTGATGGCAGAAGACCGGTTGTGAAGAATAGCAAGTGCTGTAGTCTTGGTTACGATGTTCAAGTTCGTGGGCGGTCTCGGCTAAATTGGAGCTAATCTAGCGCTGCGCAGGGATATTGCAGATCTTCAATCCAAACATTTTCCTGCAGAGTGGTCCAAGCATTGACACCAGCTCTCGAGAACAGCCACTGTTAAGACTTGAGGCCTGGCTCAAGCATGCTGCTGAATGTGGCATTCCATAACAGGTCGCCTAGGCCGCCATGATCACCCAAACCTGGCCAGCGGACGTACGCCTTTCCGCTCACCTCGGTATGTCCACAGACACCGGTAGCATATCCTCTTCAGGCTAATCCAGTGAGCAGACATCAAAAGAGGTACGCTCAGCAAAGTCTCCTCGGTCCAATATTACATATCCACTTCATGTACCTCGAATTGGCTGTGCTACGTCGTGACTCATGCTATGCAACCTATTTAAGCCTGCTAGAGAATTTGATGCCAGCCAACCGGTATATTTCTGGGGCTATTGGTGCGGGAGGGAGATTGTGAGACATGGATTCAGGCCTTTTCTCCCGTGGATTCGATGGAGGCATCCATGCTACAGATTCAATTTGCCCAGCAATTTCGGCGAATCGGCCTCGCTGCGTCGATCGAGCTTCGAGAGGCACCAATGTATGGCATAACCGGGAATGTCTGCAACCAGCGCTTGAGATGCTCAGGTTGCGAGCAGAGTCCTACAGACACGGTCATTAGGGTTTTTGAATCTGGCAACATGCCTTGACTATCAAGTCGTAGGATTTCGTAGCCTTGGATCACGCTGTGGACATACTACGCCTGCTCGCCATCATAGTATTCTAAGATGTCATGACGCTATCCTATCGAGGGGCATACACCTATCGACTCCAGAAAGACAAAGTGTCTCTAGTGCTCGACAGGTAAGCAATGCATCCATGCAAATGTCTTACTTCCAAATTCCATGATGCGATAATTTGCGATTGACGCTTCTGCTCGTGACCCTCTCGCCGGAGGGTCAATACGGGCGAAGTGAGATGATATTCAATCTTACATATTCTGACCTTTCCCACCCCCAACGTTGACTTGATTCCACTACTGCCTCAACTCTACAGTTGATAATTCGAAACCACACAGACTGCGACTCTCGAAGGACCTGCTCTACTATACATTGCCACCCTCGGACAAATATACTGATTGTCTCAAATGGCAGCAATACCACTTGCCGAAGGTCAGTCTATTTCCATACCACCCTCTTTTCCCTTGTTTGCCCGATGATTACAAAACGCAAGCACTAGATAGTAAGTGATCCTTCGGGAGCTGATCATACATTGTTACACCAAGATCACTGAGGGTACTGCCATCCATTGTCTAATTTGATGCATCAATTCTGGTATTCTTCCTAATTATTATCCTGCATAGGTGATACCTCAAAACAACCTCCAAATGTCTAAGCAGCGAACCGGGCTTTCGGGTCTCTACAGATTCTACCATTTGTCCCGGTTGCAAGTCACACATCGCAATGGCTAACGTGGTGGAGCTTTAAGTCCTGGGCAAACTAGCTTTGAGAGGTATAGCCCTTGCTATGTGCAGCTTTCTACTAGGCAAAGGAAGGTTCTTGATCGCCCAACTACTGTTAGAGATATAAACATAGGACAACAACTTGAAAATGACAGACACACGTCGACCACTGAACATGCTGCCGCTTTGATCACGGCTTCTGGTGCTAACACGGTCTCCATTACGACTTTCGATACTACACACGGCTTCCGTGACGACCTGTGCTGCTGCATAAGTACTGCCAAATTCGATGTGGGGACTGAGAGTGCATCACAACACACTTGGCCAACGGCAGCAATTTACTTGGCACTGGCAACTGGGTTACAGACGGTACTGGAAATTGGTGCGCTTTCTACAAATCGAGACACTAGCGCTTTGTAATTATAGAACACCCAGCACTCTGTTGCCAAAATAGAGGTTTACAAAATTCCATCTAAGGCTATACAAAATCATCATCCAAAACGATGCAAGATTTCTATTCCACATAATACATCAACGATCCCCCAGTCAGATCCCATTCACAGCCTCACGCCTCCCATAGACAACTTCTTCCAATCCTCCTCCTCAAACCTCACATACCGATCTTCATTCGGCTTAATCCAATAAAACACATCATTCTCCCCACCCTTGACCTTCTTCCCTCGCAACTCCGGCGTCACCCCCTCAGCCCTCAACCCCGCCTTATCCTGTTTATTATTATGACTCGCTCCCCTCCCCACTTCCCCCAACAAAACCCTTATAAAAACCGGCACCGCATATCTCGGCAATCTCTCTCTCGCAAAAGTAGCGAAGCCCTTCCAATCAAAATTTTCCCTCGCATTATCATTAATAGTGAGAGCCGCACAACCAGCCCTGCCTTCGTTGTACCGGCCCGGTAGCTTTACGCCGTAAACATTTGCTTCGTGGATACCGGGGAATTTACCAATGGTGTCGGCCACTTCGGCGGTGCTGACGTTTTCGCTTTTCCAGCGGTAGGTGTCGCCTAGGCGGTCTAGGAAGGACCAGCGGCCGTCGTCTGTTCGGCGTAATGCATCGCCCGTTCTGTAGAAAAGATCTCCCTTTTTGAAGACGTCGCGGATGAATTTCTTGCTTGTGGCTTCAGGATTGTTGTAGTAGCCTGGGAAGGCTTGTTCGTTTGCAACTCTGACGATTATTTCGCCGCCTTCGTTGTAGGTATTCCGTTTCGCCCATCCGGTTTTCGGATCACGGACTATTTCGTTGGTCTCGTAGTTTATTTGAACTGGAATGTAGGTGTTGTGGTAGAGCCGCCGCTGTATGGCACCGTGATGCCCCACACAATCGGCCAGATAAGGGCCCCGATCCCACACAACGAGTGAAAGCATACCCTCGCTACTATTAAAGAATTCGCCTACTTCCTCAACGCCAAAGCGTTCCTGGAACCGCTTCCATACATCAGGTCGTAGTCCATTGCCCCACATGCATCTGACTTTATGGCCCTTGTCCAGCGAGCTTGGGGGCGCAGCGAGAAGATATCGAGCCGTTTCACCCACGTAGACGATAAAGGTCGACTCAGAGTCATGAACATCACGCCAGAAGTTGCGAACGCTGAAGCCTTTCCCGATCGCGAGAGACACTCCGCTCATCATACATACCATCGCGTGGATACCGCCGGTGCCATGATACATCGGCATGCAGATGTACCATCTGTCGCCACCAGGGCCGCGGCGTTGGTTGAGACCGCTTGAACGACGTGCGCCGATCATGAACATGCGCGAGCTGGGGAAGGTGGCGCCCTTGGGCAAGCCAGTGGTCCCACTAGAATACATACGAGTTTAGCAGGTGGGTTGAAAGCTAAGGAAGACGTGGGTTGTACCTTGTGTAAATTATCATTGCTGGAAAACCGCTTTTTACTCCGGAGCGATAGCTGTCGTCTGGTCTTTTGACTGGTCTTGCCGCTATGGTCGACTTTAATTGTTGGTCCAAGACAATGGCTTGCATATATAGCTCTTGTTCAATTCTGTCTCTAACGGCCTCGACTCTACTGTTGATCTTCTCTTCCCCATCTACTATCAATGCTTTTGCGCCTGAGACTTTTAGGCAGTGTATCAGGGCGTCGCCAGTAAGATTGAAATTGATCAAAGCGGGGGCACATCCCTATCAGGTCAGCCTATTCTATTGCCCATGCAAGCACTAGGGTTCACACAATTGCCCATAACCCCAACCAAGTGAAGAGCATCTCGGGACAGTTCTGTAGACATATAGCGACCAATTCGCCAGGCCTGACTCCCAGCTCAAGAAAGTATTGTCCATACTGACACGCTCTGGTATGTACCTCTTTCCAGGTGTAATTGCCCTCTCGGGACCAGATAGCTTGCGCATCGGGATGGTTCTTGACAGCCTCCTCGTGGAAGTAGAAGCAAGATAACCGGTGGTTTCTCACTCGATCGAACAAGGGAAAGTCAGCAGCACCTAGCAGCATGAACGAAGGAATAGGAAATTACCCGCTTGGATGTGTTCACGCTCCAATTTCTTCGAAAGAACCAGCACATCCACATCCTTCCGGATATGGAATTTGGCGTCGAGGTATGCTGCTGCTGCCGCCGTTCCTGCAGCCACTGCTGCCGTCGTAGCTGAATTGGAGTATCAAATCAGTTTAGGCCTACGCGTAGTAGTGACGGTAATCGCACCTAAGGCCATAGTCGGTTCACTTCATCCGTTTTCGGGGACTGCCATCAAGGAATGTCCAGCCAGTGTTAGGGAGATCATTGAAGCTTCGGAAGCACGTCGAGAACGCAGCCGGCAACTACGCCTGTATAGCAATGTCCGTACCTCCATGGAACTTAAACCCCGCCGTTGCGCAGCCATTGAAATGTACTCAGGGTTTGGACGGGCCGGGACTTCGGGATTTACCTTATTTAATGGCGCGCCGTAGTCAAAAGGTGATGTTTGATTAATATATGCGAACACAGTCGTTCTTTAAATTTCCTGTTCCACGTCTCACGTTTTACCTAGTATTGATACACTATGCCGTCTCCAGTTGTAACGGCGACTCTGCAAGCCACGGTCCTTACTCTCTGCTCTCTCTTGATCGCCCACTTCCTCACTTCCAGTCCACCCCCAAATATCCCAGCTCTCCTCATCTATACCCTACTTTCCACACCTCCCAACTTTTGGTGGCAGGAATATATAGAGAGAAAGTTTCCTGGCTACATACTTGAAAAAGTTGAGGTGGACGATGGTGGCAAGGGAGTAGAGGTTGAGAAGAAGTTGAATGTAGCGAATACATTGATTAAGCTAGGGCTGGACCAGACAGTGGCATCAATAATCAATGTTGTGGCTTACATCGGGCTCACAAGACTGTTAAGCGGCGTACCGGTGGTCGAGTGTATGGACGCTGTTCGAAAGGTACGGTCAAGATTTCTTTATCATTTCTGGTGGACTACAATTTAGGCTGACTATATCATTGCAGCAAACATGGCCCATAATGAAAGCTGGGTACAAGCTTTGGCCTGCTGTCAACCTGATACAGCATGTTTTCATACCCGTAGAACAGAAGGTATTGGTGGGGAGCCTCGTCGGCCTAGGTTGGGGGGTGTATCTGGCACTGTTTGCTGCATGAACATGACGCTGGCCGTCATTGAACCATAGAAAATGACCTTGAACATCCCCTTTCTATTGAAAAAGGTGGGTAAACTCTCATGAAGCCATTCCCATATGCTGCGCAGACCGCATTTTTCCACTGCACGATTGGCTCAAACGAGTCAGGCCTGGTCTCATACGTGAAATAACAATCTATGCTTGGGCTACCTTCACAGAAGCCCACCTTCTGTATCTGTAATCACATGTTGACATAAGCGTGAAACGGACGTCAAAACATCTTCTTCTTTTGTTTCGCGCCTTCCATGCCGACAAGTCATCTCCACGCCCCCAAGCAAGTCATGAAATGGCAAATTTGATAACCACTAGACTAATTCTTTGAGCACTACACCGCCATGTTCCATCCACCGCCGCTACGAAGTCGGCCTAACCTCCATCTTGGCTTAACCAAGCTCACTGGATCTCCACGTCACCCAAATCAAAGCACGCCTCCAGCGACCCCATTCTCCAACCCTTATCCCTCGCCCGGAGACACACCACTTGCCAAGACAGCTTATTCTCCATTTGCGTCTGCAGGTCTCAAAGCTCCACATCCATATTCCTCTGGAGATATCATCACCACTCGAGATAGAGGCCGACCTTGGTACGGCAATTATGCCTGGTTTCGCTTCAGACGAGTCTTGGCCAGCAAGCCAATTCTGCTTGTATTCATGATTATTGCGCTGAGCTTGTGGTGGTTCAATGGTGGCAGCGAAGAGCTGGATATTGTAAAGCTTGGTACAGCTGGCCTAGGAAGGGAATTCCTTTACGAGCGAAGGATGCACAACTACCAATTCTATCCGGCTACGAATCCCAAGATCCATGTAGGTCTAACAGGAATCCTACAACCAATCCGACTGATATTGGTTAGTACATTGGGCGTTGGACTTCCACCCCAAATCGACTGCGCAGACATGGGACCTTTCCAGGTACTTGACGAAAGCAGAGAGCGTGGTACCTTCAGGCTAATCAAATATCAGGAGTCTACTTTGACATTGGAATTGTGAACACTACTTCTCTGCTTCTTGCCCTCCACAACGCGCCAGAGGTAGATATTGGTAGCACAGCGAACACCTCCTCACAATCGCCTATGTCTGCCTCTTCATCAGACCACAGACACTTCCACTTCCACCCATTATCTTCGAATGAGAAGCCAGCTCCACCGATCTCATTGCTAGCTCAGGTTGACGACCAAGAATACATTCTCCTTCCAAATTCGTCGTCTTTGGTATCAGTACGTTCTAATGATCTGGATAAGAACAAAGAACATCGAGTCCGCGTTATCGCCCCGATGATTGACGACCATGGACGGGGTGTTGTAGAATTAGAGGGGCTATGGCTCAGCAAAGGCGGAAAATTAGTGAAAGTAGCTAGATCAATGCTCGGCGAGGAATTCATGGATGAGGATCTGCTGAAAGCTGAGAACGAACATGTCGGAGAGAAGCATCGGGCTGGACTCGAAGAGCTAGAAGACGACGGCAACGGTAAAAGCGATAGAGAAAAGCTTCTTGATGAGGAAGAGCAGCTGCTTATTGCTTATCAAAGTCGTAAGAAGATACTCGAAGTCATCACGGATGCTCCCGGATCTTACTCTGGAAAGCAGCGAGGAAGACGAGCTGGAGGGGCGGATGGCCTGCTTGCGGGCGTCATGGGCTGGGATTATTTACTGGGAGAGATGTTTGGAGTAGATCATGTCAGCATTGGCGTAGATGGAATGTGTCTAATGCAGGATTGCATTGGGGGCACCGGCCGGCCAGCTGGCATTGGGGATGCCTTCTTTCGCAGGTATGATCATCTTCCTCAGTAAACTTGATGCGGAGGCTGACCAATCTGAAGTGGTCCTGTCGGCTCTACATGTTACGAGAATCCATGGATGTTCAGCTCCTATGTTCCTGATGTTATGGTACGCCCCCTTTCACTCTCGCCATTCTAACCTAACAGTCTTCCAGATTCTCAACCTCGGAAGCTCGGACGACGCATCATTCCACGAATACGAGGCAAACTACAACAAGTCTTTGTGGGATCTCTCGGAAAGCTTCGAAACAACCTATGTATCGCTGGTTAAAGCCATACGAGGATTGGCCTACCCCAAGCATCCAAGCATTGTGCAGAGCGAATTACTTGGCAACCCAGGCATCGTCCCAAGTACGGCACCGGCCTCCATCCCCATCTTCATCATGAGACCTCTGCGAGGTCAGCTCGAGCAAGCTACTCAGAATGCGGTTGTCAAACTTAGAGCTGACGGAGACAAAGCGGTATTCTGGCTCGATACATCTGGCTGGCTTGATCCGAACGTTCAAGATACAGATATGGCAGACTTCTTTCTAGATGAGACTGTGACCCCCTCACGATGGAGATTGACGGAGCAAGGAAATCAGCGTGCGGCCATCTTCCTGCACACGCACGTGTGCAGATATTTGGCGGGAGTAGAAGAGAAGTGCGCTTTCCTTCCACATGAAGTATATCAAGGCAAAGGTTTGGATCAAGAGGAAGCCAGATTTGACAAGTACATTGAAGACGAGAAGGAGCGGAAATTAAAGCAGCTGTTCTGGGAAAATGAGGGTACAGATATGGAAGAAGGGTCTGAGAATTGATCTGATCTGAGGTTATGTGCTCATAAGGTGAGGTCTGATAGAGAGATATTAAGTGCGTAGTACTCAATTAGCTTTGGCAGTATTGAGCAGACACTATAAAGTATCCACGCCCATTTAGACTCCTTATGCAGTATATCTTTGGTTCACTGAGCGAGCTTCGAGGGATCCTTAGCATGATCCGATAAGCCTAAAAGGATTTAGCGCAGATCTTATCGCCAAGGCAGAGATCCAACACAAATACGCAATTTTCTCCAGGCAGACAGGCGATCAACTTCGCCATGGGCTCGTGAAAGCCTAAGATCTTATATTGTTTCCATATAGTTGTTGCTAATGGTCTTTGCTATTGCCTTTTCTTCTCACGATGGTTCGCCCTACTACCGCAATGGAGCGGCGAAAGTCTTCAACAATTCACTACCAGACTTTCTCCACTCCCCCTCCAAAGTCCAAAGGGCAGCCTCCATCGAACACCTCTTCCTGCTCCCCGAATGGAGCTCACCACAGCCGCGACAACTCGCAGGGTTCTAACCATGAATCGTCCCCCCTCCCCATCAAACAGCTCCTCATTCTTGCCATTGTCTCCCTGTCCGAGCAAACCGCCCTCAATTCCATCAGCCCCTACCTCCCACAGATGGTCTCGAGCTTTCCTGATGTTGATGTTGGGCAAGTCGGTCTCTACGTCGGCGTTGTCGCCTCTTCTTTCGCATTGGCACAATTTGCCACGAATTTCTTTTGGGGCTGGCTGTCGGATAGAATTGGAAGGAAGCCGGTCATATTAATTGGTACACTGCTCACAGCTGCTTGCTTTGTTGGCTTCGGTTTCTGCAAGACGTTATGGCAGGCTATTATTGTGCAGGTGCTTATGGGATTGGTCAATGGCAATCAGGGCGTCGTTTCTACATGTTTGGGTGAAATCACGGATCGGACCAACCAGAGCAGGGCATTCATATATCTACCAGTTATATATGGGCTTGGTGGTATTACGGGGCCAGTCTTGGGTGGGTTGCTGGTTTCCAAGGACGCCCACTTCTCGAGGAAGGATCCATATCCATACCTTAAGCCCAACATGGTCGCCGCGGCTGTGCTCGTGGTGGATCTTATTATCGCTATGGTGTTTCTGGAAGAGAGCTTAGAAGAGGCTAGAGATCTACCACCCCTGGGGAAAAGAGTGGGAAATCTCTTCGCCTGGGTTTGGCAATTCGCGAGCTCCACCCGGCCGAGCTACCTCAGGATCTCCGAAATAAGGCACAAGCATTCGGCGCACGCAGATCATGATGGAGCTATAGATGACGACGAAGAAGATGATTCGGACTCAGACACGGTATCACAAGACTCAATGCCAACTTTAGTACCGCATCATACCACTGATCTTACCTCGGCGCAAATCTTCAACAGGGACACTATGTTACTGATGTTTACGTACCTGATCTTTCAGCTATCGAATATCTCATATAACTCTCTCTACCCAATATTTGGTCAAGCCGCACCTCCAAGAGGAAGAAATCTCTCGCCGGAAGAGATTGGGTTCTCGCTCGCTTTTGCTGGCGCCGCTACGATTGCTTTCCAGCTTGGGATCTTTGGAAAGCTCCGAGAGAAGATGGGAAACAAGCTTACCTACAAAGTCTGTTTGGGGGGAATGGCTCTTGCATTCCTGCTCATGCCCTGGGTGGGTTACAAAGACAGCAAAAATGGTGATGGTGGCATCTCCAGTGGGAAGGTGTGGTTATGGATCGAGCTAGGTATCATTCTTCTAATTAAGTCATTGTCTGCAGTAGGATGTTTGACTAGCTTTCTTCTACTGGTAGGTACAGCTTCCACGCCGCCATCACACTGGCTAATAGCTTGATCCCCAGATCACCAACTCTGCGCCTAATCACTCGGTCCTTGGTACACTCAATGGGCTCGCCCAGACACTTTCCGCTGCCGGCCGAGCTGCGGGACCTTTCCTATCAGGTGGTCTTTTCTCACTCTCCACCCATGTCGAGCCCAAGGGTGAAGCTGTTGCATTTAGCGTCTTTGGTGGCGTCGCTTTTGTTGGCTTTCTCATGAGCTTCGGCATCAGGGGAGAGAATCTGGAAGCAGACGGCTGGGATGAAGAGGAAAGAAGCGAGGACGATGAGGACGATGACGAGGAAGAGCATCACGGCCGGTAGTAATTGATGTCGTTGGACGAACGTTGTTCGAGTTGATGATATATGAATATACATAAGGGAAAAGCATAGCGCTGGTGCTGGAGGCGTTCTGACTTGTTATAATATATGGATGGGAGGAATGAGATGGTAAGTGCATCTTATACATTTATACCGAAAAGTGTGTTTCAAGAGGAATAGACTTTGCAGATACATGTCAGATACAGATAGACATACAATATCTGCCGGACAACAGCCTCGCGCGGTGCTGTTCTCGAGGTGGGCAGCGGACATAAATGTTCTGATTCTCAGGGTTTAATAACAATGCCCTACTCCGAATGGCCGCAACATAAGATACAAGTCTTGCAGCTCCAGACACCCCAAAAGTTGCTCAATTCCTCGGCTCCTAATCTTGCGCTTCGCTTGGTAAACCCTCCGGATTCACTCTTTATATGACTCTACAACCTTCAGCCAATTGGACAGTCATCCAACAAGATGATATACCTACCGCCACTACGGCGCTTCCTATTACCGGTCATCGTCTTCGTTGCCTTTATCATTGCATATCGAGCCTCACCAATTCCAAGCTCACTGCCATCCTTCGTCTTTAATCCATCACCTGCCACCCAACAAGGGATTCATGTCCCCATCTCTAGCCTGCAAAAGTCACTACCCATCGCGAATGTTTCTGAAAACTATCTCTCACCTCCCAATCAGTACTTCTACGCCTATGACAAGGGCGACAGATTGACGAACCAGAGCACTACTTCACCGTCGTGGCAGCCATTGCTGGATCCAAACCTTGAGCCACTGTTCAGATGCCCAGTCAAAGCGAACCGGTACACGGGTCACATACGCCTTCCAAATATCATTCAGAACATCTCACAAATACCACCAGGCTCACTGAAGCCCGAGTCTAGGGTCTTCTGGAACCCCACTTTGATTGCCCTGCCGTACTGGTCCAAGAATCAGTACCTTGTTGTGAGCAGGATCGTGACGGACGGCAACTATCAGGAGAATGTTCTATGTGAGGCCAACATCTGCTACATTCCCGGGCAAGATGCAAGGCCGGGCGAGAAGCCTTGCACAGACGACGATCTGAAGCACGTTGGTCCTGGTGGTGGCATGAGATGTGCTTCACACCCAGTAGCACTCAGTGTGCCTCCTACCCCGGCCGAGAAGTGCGCTGGTGAATTCGCTCCGTATGTGGACATACCAGGGTTCCACGATCCTAGAATCTTCTGGAGTGGGAAAGGGGAGCCATTGATGATGATTAATACGCAGTTTGTTTTTCTTCCAATCTTGAGGGCTAGCGCTGACTTTTACAGATCACGTTACGCATGCTTTGGCCTTTGGATCATCGACCTGCGAACACTCTATCCACCGCTCCAAAGCTTGCTCTCTTCCTCGCGAACCCTCCCCTCTCTAGGCCCACTCAAATCCTATCCGACGCTCACTGAACTCACTCGAAACCCTGCCGGTACTCGCTCCGCCATTGAGAAGAATTGGTTCCTGTCCTTCCCCTCTTCGGGCGAATCTTACGTCCACTACGACCTTCATCCCCTTGGCGGCATTCGTGGTCGCACATTCGCGAAACTTCTAGGCAATGGTCTCACAACTACAAATCTAACTGACCCGCTCGAACAGTCTTGCATCAAAGACCTGACAGAGGCGGATGAACCGGATAACAGGAAGCGGAATGGTACATGGCACCAAGCAACAAATTCTCTGCGCCTCATCCTTTGCAATCGGTCTGACCTGTCCTGTAAGGCCGAACCTGAGAAGACTGTCTTTCTCGCCGTCGTGCACCGCAAGTTCCCTAATTGGCTTCAGCTACCACTTCGCTACGAACGCTTCTTCATCGTCTGGCAAGCTACACCCCCTTTCGCTATGATAGGTGTTTCTCGGCATCCCTTTCTCATGGCCAATGAAACGGCTTCGGGTTGGCCTGCCTCGGAAAATTGGTCCGACGACTCCACCAATGCTGTTACCATTGCGGAGACAAAGAAAAAGACTTGGAACGCAACGGAGCCTTACGGTGGCAAGAGTTACTGGGCTTATTTTACATACACGGTCAGTATATCCTATGCGTGGGGCAGGCCGCCGAGGACGGGCGGTAATGGAGATGAGGCACATGATATGCATGTGGGCTTCCTTGACGATGATGTTGTGCTTGGGATTGGGGTTGATGACAAAGGGCAAGCTTATTCGCGGGTCAAAGCTGGAGATTTGGTTGCGTGCTTGAGGGCTTGTCCGGGTAGAATTGAGAAGAGTGGGACGGAGCATGAGTGAGTAGTTGATCAAGAGTTCCTGCAGGGCTGCCATGATTGGCTCTGCGCTACATTGTCGCTAATAGCAGGGCGGCATCAATACGTCTGTCTATTGGCGTATCTGATCCTTACTCAAGAGGGCGGTACAAGAGGAAGCATCTGAGCTCAAGTGCGCGAGGTACGTGAGATATATTGCAGCAATTGGAAGTTCTCGTTCTGCCGATAGCTTCTCTTGTTGCATCCTCACTCTCATCCATTGAAAGCCGCGCTATGCATCCCAAGATCATACTCAGCGGCTATCTGGCTACATTGACCCCCCCAAGTGAAGCGCAGCGGGAACAACCTACTGTGTAGGACCACTCTACATGCGTAAAGTGGCCAATCCAACCATCCTGTCGGAGGTGCCGGACTTTTAGTGTGCTTTGATTTCCACAAAGCCCGACTCAGAGGAGTATAATGATTCATTTCAGACCGAATACTCCACACCGCTAGATGGGCAAATTGGCCTTCGTGACAAGGAACCACGCAACATTGACAATTCCCCGGGGCCACCAAATAATCAATCTTTCTTTGTCTAGCTTGCAATGTGTTTCTTTTTCCCCAGATCAATTATACCCCATACTTACTACAAACATAAACTCGGCCTTTAGCCACTGACAAATTGAATTAGTAAACGAATGTTATTTGGATTATTTAAATACGTGATCCATATTAGGTTCTTCACTTATACCTACCTTGACCAAAGTCTCTCACCTCAACTCGTCTAATCAACCTCACTACTTCACCATCCCGAAAGCTGCTGTCATGGCACCACGAAGCAAGCCAGACCTATCATTAGTAGATTTCCCAATGGTAATACACTCAAAACCCGCAATATGTTATTCAGCACCAACATGAACATACATCAATCTCGGCCTACAAATCCAGAACCACCCTCCCCCCACTGGTCTCCAGAGACGATGAACATCAAACCGTAATTACATCCCTCCCTCCATCACCCAAAGATCCCTCAAACAACTCTCCTAAAAACAAGCTCTCTAGCCCAATACCCACATGAGACACTACCTATCGCCTGTGACCATCACTCTCCTACCCACAAAGAAGAGCTATCACCCTAATGATAGACCTTTCAACGCATCAGACCTCAACATGAAAATCGACAACGACGACAAACCCGCATCCAGCAGCACCCCTCCTAACCCTCCAAATCCCCAACTTTAAACCGTAACTCCCCCCCCCTTCCTTTTTTTGTTGCCCTTTCCCCGCCCATCATCACCACTAGAACTCCCCTAGCTCCTCACCCCCCTCTCCACAAATCCCGTCTGGCCTCCTCCCTAGCCGGAGGCGCCTTTGGTGACAAAACTTGTGCTAGAGGCGCTGCAACGCGCTTTTCGAAGAGCGAGAAAGATTGGAAGCGGGGATCACGCTTTATATGGGACATTTGGGAGATAGGGAGGACGGTGGACGAGGGGGGGAGGAGGGGATGGGTTGTGGAGGGGGATAGGGAGGGGGATGTTGGAGGTTTAGGGTACTGGGACTGGGGGGGAGGGGAGGGGGGAGAGAGGATGAATTCGGTTAGGTATTTGGCTAGGTTTTTGGGATATGAAGTGCGGGGGAAAGGAGGCGTGGGTGGAGGATGGTGGGGCTGGATTGAGGGTGGTACTAGCATGTGGTTGTTTGGCGAGGTTTTAGCGGAAAGGAAGGATGTTGTTTAGGGGTATTGTTCTCAGAATGAGAATGGTGGAGGTGTTAGTAAATACTGTAGGATCAACATAACAAGAAAGTGAGTTGGAATGAGACGTGTTTGCAATTGGGTTGCTGCGCTATTAAGTTGATGTTCTATGAAGGTCTTTTTGTGTGAATGATAGGCAACGGGCTGGCCGCTGGTAAGCTCCAGTATTCACAGGTTCAGCCATCATAGGAAGTTTGATTGTCAGTGAGAGCCTCTTGAGCGGAGTAAACTCCTCCCTTGATGTGGTAATCAGGTGACTAGGCCCGCTGGATTGTCTTGCGGTGAGCAAATAATGTTCATGCAAGTGAATGGTGCAATTGACATAGCCGAATTGAAGTGAATACAAAGTAACAGCCCTGTGAGCCAACTGCAACACTCTTGCTACTGCGAAGCTTAGCGATTGAATCTCCGTCCATCGGAGGGGTAACTTCTCTTAAACTTCATTCTTCGCGTACTCCAACTCACCCACTGGTAATCCATCACAACCTCCATCAACCAGACAGTATCTCCTCTACCCACAAGTTTCTCATCAATCATAACTGAAATACCGCCGAGATGTCCATTATTCACAAGCGTACCAGAAGCGTATCCATGCCGTACTTGAGCGAGATGATGACAGATATGTACATGGACATCGTCATCAAAGAATACAACAATCCCCAGCCCAGCGCTACAGAAGAGCAAAACGCCCACCCGAACACTGTGCTTCTCAAAATTCCCCAGACCAGCACTGGAGAAGAGCAAAACGCCCAGCCGAACACTATGCTTCCCAGCACTACAGAAGAGCAAAACACCCGTCCTAACACTGTGCGTCCCTCCTTCTGATCTACATAAGCCAACGAAGAAACTTATACACAGCATTACAGTTCCGCGAAGCAAGGAAAAAGCTGCAAGCCCAGGTCGCCCTGCTCGAGGAGTTGAACAAGGTGCCCACCGACGAGGTTTCAAGCATGACGATGCGCACTGCAGTGGAAGCGGTATGTCATTCTGATATGCAGAATACATGAGGCGACTGATGATCTTGCTAGAGCATCCTGGAATTGCGCATATTGGCGGATCCGTGGATGAAGGATCTTAAGAAAGAGGTGGTCGAGAAGGAGAATGTGGGCGCTGGAGGGACGGCGGGGCGAAGGCGTTTTTCATGTCAAAGCGAGGTTCAGAGCAAATATCAAGAGGTGTCTGGGGCCCATTATACGGAATAAAGAGGTCTGGATATCGCGGTCGTGGACTCGATCCTCAAATGACGTGGTGGATGGTGCTGAGTCTTAGGGCTCTCGCTTCGGGAATTTGCATTCATAATAAAGGCATGAAGATAATACATAGATGAGGGCAAGAGGAATGAGATAAGAGAAAGATCAAACATGAAATACAGTCGAAAGTCGTCTAATCGAAGCCCATGTGTCCGAATTTATAGCTACAGACATGGATGGCCTCAAGCGAGTAGTTGTGTGGGCCTTGGCGGTTACGGTAGACTTAGCACTCCCTATATAATCATTCGTGTCTATAGAAAACACGAAGCGCAGCGGAGCCGGAAGCGTGGGATAATGCGCTCGAGGTTCGAAGTTCGAGGATTTCCATTCCTTTCGATCGATCGCACAGTGAAGCTGGTTTCTAGCCGATCAGCTCGCACAAAGATGCTGAGATTCCAAACCGTACGTATGAGCGATGCATTTTGCTTCCGGTAGGATTGTCATGCATGTAAGGAGGTCTTTATTTAAATATACTTTACTCCCCGGTCCAAAGATTTGTTGCATCGTTTGCCTTGAGTTTGAGTCAGCGCTAACAGAGAGGCGAAATTCACTCACGCTAAAGCCTTGTTGCGCCCCGTATCTGGGGCCTATCAACGCGAAGCACCCTTCTATTGGCTCCACTACCCCTCCATTGGTAGCCTTATACGTATAAGAGCTTCAGCTCTTATACTTCCATCACCTTCGAGCAATTGCCTTCGTCTCCTCCATCACACACTACTTCAAAGTATACACCTGGTTTTTCAAGGTAAGATAGCCCAATACCCAAATTGCTGTCCATACACGACTATTACTGTGGGCGCGATCCGAAAATGGGTTTTCAGCCGATATCTTGTGTTGAGGCTAATTTGCTATGTCCATTGGATTTAGCTTTGGAATATCTGCTGACAATGTGCTTATAGGCGAGCAGTGAAGATGGCAATGCCGCGAGACTTTCTCTCCTATCCAAAGTTTCGGTCCACGATATGGGAACTTGAGCGCTTGGTTGCTCTAAGAAGTCAATTCCTCAATGCTTCTATTGATGTCAGCAGCATCGGAGGGGCCATTCTGAAGAAGATTGAGATACTAAAGTCATCTCATGGCATCTTTACCAAGGTGGATTGCCTTCACGACATTGAGCGAATGGGCAAGATCAGGATGAAGATTCGTGAAGATACCTTGTCCATGCAAGATGGCGTTGGTGAGGACTACCATGAACTCGAGAATCATCTCCAAGGCGGAGGCGTTCTTGATGAGATTATGAAGGTGAAACTCGGAGCTTTGATCAGACTCTGTGAGGACGAGCCTGAGAGCCACCGGCTAGACCTCTTAGAAAGGCTTGCAGAGCTGGCGAGGAAACTATCGGACTCCAAAATTCATGCTGCCATTGTGGACAAGATCGAGTTCTTGACTGAGTCAATGTTCTCGACTCCTGGTGTGAGTGCTATGTCCCTTCTATCTAGAAACATCGTGCTAAAAGCTATTAGCCCTCTGTACGTGCTGAAACTATAGCGTCGGATGGCTCTGACAGTGTTATCATGTTGTCACCTGGTGACAATGAATCGGTATGTTCGACTGCTCTACGTATGTCCAAAGATTTAGGCAGTACTAATTCATCCTACCTAGGCCAGTAGCGTGGAAGACGACCAAGAGAACGTTCTAAAGGACCAGGTTGAGGATCTCCAGCGGGACCTGCGTCAGACAAAGTCAGACATTGCCGCACTGGGCAAAGAGATTGACGTCCGCGATGTTCAGATTGGCCGTTTGACAGCGCAAGTAGCAAGTTTCGCACCGTATGCTACCGACTTGCCTGAGGAGGATAAGATGAAACATACTGTATCACCGGACGTCAAAGGCCTTGTAATCGAGAACACTCGTTTGACTGAAGAGCTTGCAAATGCGCACCAAACACTTGGCCAGATCAATTCTTCTCTTCGCACTCAAAGGACGCCGCATCAGCCTCCACCTCCGCCTCCACCTCCACTTCCAAGATCCGATTTCAACATCGAAGTTCCAATGGCCACGGAGGGTACAGCCTGGCCAGCTCAGTCTCTTGCACGGCCTGCTGAGAAACAGCATATCAATAATGTTAGACGAAATTCCGGACGTCCCCCCAACAGAAGTCAGCCAATACGGATGGTGAATCAGCGGCCCAGCGAGCCATTGCTCTCTCAATACCATTTCCCTCAGTTCCCTCATAAGCCAACTGGGGACTATACGACTTCGAATTGCCCCAGGTGGTTCGATAGACCAACGCAGTCTGCTTGGCCTGTGCCCACTGCGGCGAACCACGAGCCATGGGATGAGCATTCGACAAGCGAGACGTGGGACGGCTAGGGTGGGAAGACACATCCGTCTTCTTGCTCTACCAAACATATGAACGGCGGTGCGATCACGGAGCACACATTGTGTTAATGACTTGACTCTGGGCGGTATGCACTCATGATTGGCTTCAACAGTCTTGACATAAATTGCAAATAATGACTCTGATGAAGTCTTTAATAGCTAGTAAACTTTGAAATTCAGTTGATACATGATAAATTTTGATTGAACTTTGATTGATCAAAAGTAGAGACTCGACCTTTGTTGTGATGAAGATGCAGATTGAAGATTTTCCAAGTAGCTTCAAAAACCTGACCGTTGCCAAGCCGCTAAATGTGTCTGGTCTTTTAGGAATTGCAAAACCTTCGCCAAATCTTGGCATTTTTCCTTGTTTGCGCGCGCGCGCGTTCCTCATAGAAATCCGCACCACCTACCATCAACACCTCGCGACATCGATTTTTGACCGAAGAGGTAATTTTGAAGCCAACAAGCCATATTTATGCTAATTTATGGTATTTTAGGTATATCTACGAGTCCTCCACTCCACCCAATACCTACGCATATTCTTAATTCTACCTCTAAGTTGAAAGCTATTACTCTACTACAAGCTTATTAGAAACCCTCTACTATTACTAAAAATATCTATTACTATAAGTTGACTGTCTATAAGTAGGAATAGAATCTTTAGAAATATAGATACCCTAATTTACTATATCCTTTATTATATAGTTATCCGCGCGCTATATATACTACTACAAAGAATGGCGTCCTTGAGTATATATATTAATATTTATAGATCTATTAGGATAAGCTAGCAAAATATTTTAAAAAAGAGTAGGATATTATTATATATAAGTCAACTATATATTGACTTTTAAAGAAAAGTTAACTAAGTTATAGAAAAGGGTAGTAGATTAGTCCTTAAAACCAGTTCTTATATACAGCCTGGCAAGCCTTTATATATAATATTACTGCTAAGTAGCTCATCTTTATTAATAAGTCTTTATTTAAAGCTTAGACTAGGTGGTAGTATCTAGCTTATAATCCTATTAGATACCCTTCTTACTAGGAGGATAATATAAAATAAGATAATACTTAAAGTATCTTACCTATATATATTATTAATAGTTATCTTCCTTATACTAGGATTAAATGAGGCTACTATAATAGGGAGGCATTCTTTAAGTGAATTATTAATAAGCTTTTACCTTATTATAATGCCTTTTTAAGCTATTATAGTGTTGTTATCTTAAATAATATTAGCATCTATTTAAACTACTAAGTTAAGGAAGTGATTAAAGAAAAAGGTATCCTTCTAAAGTTTTTTCCTCCCTACTCACCTAACTACAATCTTATTAAGCTTACATTTAGTATGCTAAAAGCTTAGATAAGATACTATTTTAGGTGACTACAGCTGCAATTTAAAAAGGATTTTAAAGGATTCCTTTGGTATATAATTAAGTATAGTAGATATGACTAAGCAGCTTGTTAATACTTTAAATATAGTACTAGTGGCTACTAATTTGAGGGAGATATTAAAGTATACTAGTAAGAGCTTGCTCTATAGGTAGAGGAAGAAGATAAGAATAAGTAGATAGATATTAAAAAAAAAATAAATAGGGTTCTAATATTTGCCTAAAAATTTTTTCCTTAAAATACTGGTTTGTATCCTATCTTGATAAGAATTTATAGTGATAGTGAGGTTACATAAATATATACTTAGACTATGCTTAGAGTATCTTTTAATACCTAATAATATTATCTTAAAACGCCTTTATTATATTCCTTATAGTCAACCTTATAAAAATCTTTATATATATAGTTAAAAACTATTGCTTCCACCACTTTAGCAGATCTAATAACTTAACTAAATTTTTTTTCTTATCCTTCGCGTATAAAGCTACCTTTTTAACCATTATACCTTATATAACTTAATAACGTCAACGCGCGATAGACGGGCTTAAACTTTAATAGATCTTTATAAAATTATCTTATTAGGCTATTTAGTAACCCTTTTATAATAGCTATCTAATAGAGTTGTAACTTAGGATTTAATATCTTTTTTAAATCCTTAACTAACTATATCTCCCTCTTAATAATAGCTTTTACCTTACTTAGTTGAGCTATTACCTTAGGGCTTTTTAGCTACCACGCTTTCTAATCTTAATAATTAAAGAGGATAACCTTATCTTTATTCGCAGCAATCGGACTCGACAATTTTTCTGTTGGGATAACATTTTAAGGAGCGGGGACTAATATTGATAGAGGAAGTAGAGGAGGTGGAGGAGGAGTATACTAAGACTACTAGTAAGGCTAGGGACTCTAAATTAGTAGTGGAGGAGGATAGGGTATAATTGCCTAAGTAGTAGTCTATAGGAGGTTAAACTCTACTTATTAGATTATAATCTTAAATATCTTATCTATTCTATCCTTCTTTTTATCCCTCCGCTCCTTTATAGCTAGGGCTCTTAAAGCTTCACTAATAGTACCTTACTTTTCAATTAGATACCTCAACATATCGCGTGGAGGATGCTTAAGAGTAGCCTTATCACAGGTAGTGGCAATAGTAGATGCCCAAACCTCTCGCTAGGAGGTGTTAATACGGTAATGCTTGCCATTAAAAGCGATGTAACAGTACTAGTTTTGATTATTATAGCGATTGTTGATACAGATCCATTTTTCAACTAATTGCTTAGTGTAATTACTAGCAATTTTATTATAATCCCTACGCGTAGCTTACTACTCTTCTAATATAATAGTTCTAGTCCTCCTCTACGGTGAGTTGGACGGTGATACCATAGAACTATATAATCTTTTTAATTTATCCTTTAGAGGCTCCTTACTAGTACACTTAATAGAAATATCTATATAATAGCCTAGCTTCTTTTTCTACTTCTTAGAAAAAACTAACTTAATCTAAATATTCTAAATGTTATTAATTAATGCCTCTAAGTCCATTCAATGCCTAGGGGCCCTATTATACAAGGATTTAGTAAAAATAATAATATTAAATAGGTTACTAATAAGACTATATTAATCTATAGCCTTATATAATTTTATTAGAAAGAAGTTAATATTAAAATTATCCTTTACCTAGTTCTTAGTACTAATATAATTGCTTTATCTTAATTAGATACTAGTAAGGGTCTCTGCCTTTAATATAGCCTTAACACTATAGGTATATACTTATTATTACTATTCTTCAAAATTTTCTTATTCTTTAAAGCTATTACAGACACACAGATCTAAATCTTTAAAATTATTATTAATATTAACTATTTCTTTTTAGGAAGGTGCTAGTTTATTTATACTATTTTATATAGTAGTCCTAAGGGTTTCTCTAGTCCTAGTAGCTTACTTTACCTTAGCTTTTACTATAACAGCCGCCTTCGCTAAAGCTATAATAGTATTAATCTCCTATATAGTTAAGTCCCCCCTATGTTAAGTGTTAAGCTAGGCTATATATTTAGTAATAGTCTCTTTAATTACCTTCTTCTTAATCTCCTTAAAATCTTCTATAGTATCATATGCCTGACTAATAGTTATTAACTACTAAATAATTAAGGGACCCTAGGTTAATTATACTAGTTTAGAAGGCTTATTATAGTTTAACTTCTTCTTCTTCTTCCTTATATTATTTACCTATATCTTATTAAAATGGACTTTGGCTTTACAAATTCGCAGGGGAGTAGTAGAAGGATTATTTAAGATGATGGAATTAGAATAGAGCTATTTCCCTAAGGATAGCTATTTAGAAGGTGTTAGACTCTTTATAAGGTTCTTTTTCTTACGCGAAGGCATTACAATACCGGCGTATTTATATATTGGGGTTTGATAGCTTTAAAAATGGATTAAAAACGCGTTGATGGTAGGTGTTGATGGTAGGTGGTGCGGATTTCTATGAGGAACGCGCGCGCGCGCAAACAAGGAAAAATGCCAAGATTTGGCGAAGGTTTTGCAATTCCTAATTATCTACCTATTCTCTTGGCAGGCCAGCGTGTCAATATCGATAGTGTTCCGATTGTGCGGACAGAGAATGAGTCTCATAGGTAAGATATCTTACCTAGAGACTGGATCACATAGCCAATATTCACACTACCGCTTCCTTGCTGAGCTAGCTATGTCATCGGACGTGCGCCGTTTTAATCAACTTTCGTAAGTCTTTACGGATTCTCAGGTATCACAGCTTTGCATCCCCCCGGATCATGACCGGATACGAGAGTCCACTGCACTCCTCCGATGATGGGGTCTCTCTTGCAACAATAACTTTGATAGTCAGAAACGCTTGTCTTTGTGGGCGGCAAAACTTAGGCAACCACGCCCATCAAGCACACAGAGAAGAGATGGCCTTTTGCTCCACGTGAAAAGGGAAGCTCTTTCTGGCTAATGTGCGCCAGCTGAACCTTAGCACGGTGAGACTTGTAGCGCGTTCTAGATGCGTGTTTTGCTGTCGAGATGGCGGTAATGACTAATCTAACCGCCCACAGCCCCAACGTTGTCGAAGCTTCGGGCCTGCTGAGATCACTTACGACTTCCTCCAGTGATCTTGCTGTACGGAGGGAGAATAGCATAAACATGTTTCGATCCTTGAGGAAAAGTTCTCCACCCAGGTCAGAAGACATGGATGATGTCAGCTGTCTCCCAGCTAAGGAGCATGACACTATCATTGCTCCCATTCCTCTGATGGTAGTTACGCAGAAAACCTCATACTTTACTTCGTGATAACGTGTGGTATCCCATGCGTGACTCGGCTAAGGTCAAAACTGATTGCGAACTGATCTACCACTGTCTTGACGAGATTGAGCCTTTGGCGCAGAACAAAGCCAGTCTTGTAAACTTCTTACACCCAGTAACATCACGCTTTACAAAAGTCATTCGAGGAGCCTAATTCGGGGATATCATCAGCTCTTGGAAACTTATAGTCCAACACCACGGCGGAAAAGGCGGTGTTGCTTACTCTTGGAGCTGGATCACCACTTTCTGTTTCTACCACATTCTGTTTCTGGGCTCAGGAGGGGGACTGTAGTTGCGATATTTCTTGCTTTGGGGATGAAATAAACTCCACCGCCTGGGAGAAAACCCCAATATCCTTTGTTGGCCCTGGAGGTGATGAAATATCGCGGAGCCATAGTGGCAGGTACCTATCGAATACTCTTCCCTTCGTGTGATGATTGGGAACGATGGTTCTGAGATTGAGGCAACGATGCTTGGATATGTGGGATTTGGTGCACGAGTAGCGCAGGTGAAGTAGACAAAGGACTGCTGGCATCAATCGTCATTGGTAGAAAGCCAGTGTCCTCATTTCGGTGGATTGCGGATAATATGATGATGCATGCTAGACCAGCAGGCATCGACTGCGCGACTGGTAAATTTCGATCCCATGAGCTCTTAATCAAGAGAGTGTCCATTGAGAAAGCTTCAGTCAAACAGATGCCATTATCAGTAGATACAGTCAACATAGATGCAGGGTGGTGGATGTTTGAGTGCAATGATCAGACTGACAAGATTGAACGAAGAAGCGAGAATGGTCAGAACATCTGAGGTTGGTTGCAATAATATCACAAGTAAAAATTAGACATCATGCTTCCGTACCAAGCTATCAACGTCATTGACCAATTGGGCGTTTGTTCTTTCAACAAAGCGTTGCTCAACTCACAGACTCAGCCGGTCCGAAACAAATCCGTCGAACCATATCTTGGGACTGAGGTCAGCAGGGGACGAGACGCCACACTTCCTCAGATCGCATATGTTTTAGACGTCCGCATCTATTCTTTCTCGCCAATACAGTTTCGAAAATCTCAGTGTCTCGCAGCACTGGGTTTTGTTGTTGTTGCAGATCTCAGTGGCAGATTTGGGTGAGCAATCCTGGTGAGCAATGATTCACATGAGACTGGGCTGAGACGGAACTCTTTGTTTGCGAGGTCTCCTAGGCTACCAGACAAACAGTCGCTACCTTTGCAAGATAACAAACCCACCACCTACCTGAATCCCTCAAGCACCTATATTCTCGCGTGATGGATTTTCCACAGCAGGGCAACTACAACAAGTTGAATTTATCATATCTCATAGTGTATCGCAGCTGAGATTACACATCGTACATGCCACACTTTACCTCACCTCTACTTCGATTTCCGTAGGACGTGCAGCGTCTGCCGCGTTCCGAAACGTTCGCAAGATCCATATTGGCGCAGGCTATTGAGTGAACCTTATTATGGAAACGGCACAAATAGAGGATCAGCTCGCGCAGGTATTGACTGACCTGGAGAGACTGGTCGACATATGGGTAGACCTGGATAAGTCGGAGGCTCCCTGCAACGGTGTTACGACATTAATTGCTAAGAGAGTTGAGGATATCAAAGCTTCAAATATTGTTTCCGCATTCAGCGTGAGTTCAAGAAATATTGAGCGACTGGTTGCCCTCAAATCACAGGTGCATATCCTGGGGAACAATCACGCCATCAATGTCAGCATCACAGCACTCTATGGGTTCATGGTCACTCAGAAGACAGCAGCTCATCGCGTACTTGTGGGAACCCACAAGAAACATCGTCCTGGGAGATCCGAGCTTGAACAATGTAAAGAACTTTGCGAGTTTATCGCGATCAGAACTTTAGTCGAGACTTACTTCGACAACGCCGACGAATCTTTGGGAGACATCAACGAAGTGATAGATGAAGAGCTACGTTCACTACGTGTCCGTACCGTGGAGAATCATGATGCGACATCATTGAAGGTCCTGGAGCTGTGTGCAAGAATCAGAAAGGCGCTCTCGGAATCTCAACGTCAATTTGTTGATAGAATCATAGCGGGAAAGATAAGTGTTCTGAAAGGTTCTCAGTCTGTTACACTGGATGTATGGATTCATTCTTTCCTTCTTCGCAGCTGTCATTGCTGACAAGATAGCCATCAGCAAAGCCTGACGAACGCTTGACGAAGCCATTCACTGCCCTGAGCCCCCACACCGAAGCCGTAAGCTTTGCTGTATCGCAGTATCATGTAATGCCTGGATACTGACAAATCTCCACAGATGAACACTCTAGTATATAGTGAGGATAGAAACAAACTTGAGAACACCATTCAGCAACTTGAAGCCGATAAAAATGGACTGCTGAAGGCGAAGACAAGCCTTGAGGCGAGGCTATGGGAAAGCACAAGGAAATTAGAGGCTGAGAAAACCCGCTACCAAGACATGCTTGTGCAAGTGCGAACAGAGGAGAGACAGAACTACGAGGAGGTACGTGCTGTGCTACGCTGGGATCCATGCCACAACATTTTGGATTGATGCTGTTTTTGTAGCTTATAGATGCGTTCAAGGACAACAAAGACAATTACGACCGATCGCCTACGGAAGTGAGAAGACTCGTTGAAAGATTATCAGAGGCTGAGGATGACAAAAATGTACTGAGTAAGGATGTTGAAAAACTCACGATTAAGAATGAGGAACTGGAAAAAGAGAGGGCGCGCCTTTGCGAAGAATTTGAAAGGCTAGACGACGAGGTCAAAGACCTCAGTGCTGCTCTAGAAGAAGAGGAGGATATTGAAGTGGATTTGTCCAGGAGTATCCACAAGCTCAAAGATGAGAACGATCGCCTCGTAAAGGAGCTCGCTGACTCGAAGAACGCACTCGAAGAGATGAAGTCTTACGTCCTAACCCAAAATCTAGACAAGCTGTCATTGGAGAAAGTCAACCTAGAGAGCGAGGTCGCGGAGCTGAAGGAAAGACTCGACCGGCAGAAATCTTCAGCGTCGGTCAAGCACCTTGCAAAGCTCAAAGCGGAGAACATCCGCCAAGAGAAGGAACTAGCAAGTGCTAGAGAACAACTGAATGATATTCAGCCGACTGTTGATCCAGAAACGCTTCGTGAGCTCGGCGATGATAATAAACGATTAGAGGAAGAACTCGCGTGCGCAAACACAACCCTTGATCATCTGAGATCTTTCCTTGCCCAACTATCCACTGTCTCAGCTGCTTACGCTGCTTCAAGTGCGGGAACAAATCTCTTCACCAATGTCGACGGTAGCAATTGGCCAGCTGAACTCGCTACCGATCAGTACGGTATAGCAAATCCAAACAGTATGGACTATCCGTGGGTGGAAGTGGCCGAGCACGGTGCTGATGCAAAGCATTCCTCAGTTGACGGGGAGACTGAGGTAGTTCATACAAGTGTCAACAACGTCTGGCGTCCAGACGCGCCAGCATTTGTTCCTCCTTCTAAGGCCAATGACGATACAGGCTCCTGCTCCTCCACAGAACCAACTTCCTCACATTTGCTGTTACTGTCAAACGCGGGTTGATCTTGGCAGTACATAAGCATCCTAACTCCCAGCATTGTTGTAGGAAGTTGATGTTCACGAAGAGGCTGTTGGCGTTTATGAGATCGATAGGAATAGATAGGGTCAATGTCCGATGCAGAACATATCGAGCGCGCACAAGGTCAGCGCAGCCAGGAATTAGCACGTAGCTACAACGAAGCAGATAAAATAGTCGTTCCATACCTTGTGCAAAACGCCCGCACCATATGTAGTCAATGCTTCACATTATAACGCTTTCTACTCTCCATTCCCCCTCGAACCAAACTGCTCACCTTCTACTCTACCTTGCCAGGTCGATCCTACAACATCAGTCCAGCATAGCTATCTTCCCTGCACACCTAGCACCCTCCAAGAAATCGCATCTCCTAGCACCCATCCAACACAAGAACCACCCACATTCAAGCCTTATCCAGCCTCCCCAACGACCGTGCTCAACTCTCAGCATTGTCTCTGCACAAAAACTTCATCAAATCATCAAGCCGCCTCTCAAACGGTACCTTCCTCCAACCCCGGATACACGACCTCTCACCTCTCTCTTTCCCCAGCTCACATCCCAGACGCACAGCGTCCCCTCAAAAACCTCACCATAGGCCAGCATCATCATCACACTCACCCCTTCCAAGCCACTTCAACCCTCCCATCCCACCTCCCCACCTCCCCAGCCCCTACTTTCCCCCTTTCCCTATCTCCTACCCCCCCTTTCACTTTTCCACGGAACCCATAACGCTGCGATGCGTCACAGATCTCACCTCAGCACCCCCCCCATCCACCCCCAAAATCTGACATTCCAGAAGAAATAGAATCTTCTCAACGCCAAATCAATCCCACCGCGGAACCTTTCCCCAAGTAACCTAAAATCTGACATTAGTTACATTCCGCAGAAGAAGAAATAGAACATTCGAAAAAGCCATTCCAAATCCTCCGCTGACGGGTGAGAAAGGGAAAATATTGCTGGAAACGGAGTAGGTACTAAGGTATGACGTAGTGTGTTCTAAGCCCTAGGCTGGATTAGTCAGTGCCAAGACAAAATGTGGCTTAGAAATTAAAAAATGCGCGATGTGCTGACAGGGTTTATCGCGGCAGGCCTAGATTTGTGTTCTTGATTATGGAGGATGGAGGAAATTGCGGTGGTATTTGGAATTCTAGAGAGAATGCCGGAGAATGTTGAGTGCTTTGAATTTGGTCAGGGGGGAAGCGGAGTGCGGAGAGCGGAGACGGGGGGATGTTGCTGAAGGGTTTAGGCCGCAGGTATCTGTATGTACTGGGGAAGAGTTGCATGGGAATAGTGACTCAAAGTTTGGAGATATGGTGCTATTGTTGGATGTGAGCGAATGTCGCAATTGTTATTGCAAAACATTAACTAGCCAAGAGCCATGTATAGTATACATCAAGTGTACAGGGTATTCGCATCTAGCCAGAGCAGCGAAGATGTAGAAGACAGGCTCCAATAGAGCGAGAGCAGATTAAAGCGAGCAAACGAATGTCGACCAATAAGGAACGCTGTAAAACAGACCAAACCAAACGATAGTGCTAAGGAGAGCAGCATTCCCAGACCAGCTGAAATGCAGAGCAAAATGACCGAAACTCCATCCCAATGCACCATCTCCCCCAAGCTCCATGCGAAAAAACAAGAATTGTTGGTGTTACAAGTCCATGTCCTCTAGTTTAACATCATGTCTGACTGAAACGGTTGTCGAGCATCAGCATCTGCAAGTTAATTGATATCAAGCGACTCATCTACCAGACGTACTGGGAGGCGTCGCCCACTGGCGAAGCATCTGATCCAGAGCACGCGTCCATTCGGTCTGACATGCAGCAGCGAGTTTGTCGACGCTGGCGGAGGATGGGTTGCGTCCTCCCCACATAGCAGGCTTGACAGCCAGGAGCTGGGCGTGTTTCTTGATGAGGCCCCTGTTGGTGATAGTGGTCAGCACTGCGCCCCGTCTTATGACGCGGTATATTGCGAGATTTATGGACGGATTTGTGACTTACTCGCTCTTGATCTTTGTCAATATCAACCAACAGTAGTTCCAGCTGCGTACGCTTGCGGGGTCGCCGATGACTTGCCACTTGGCTTCATCCAGACATTCTGAGCTAAAGGGATAATTTTTGGTCATGCCTCGAAGTTCACTGAGAAGGTTATTGGAGTTGACGTAGTGTGCCCAGGCACTTGTCATGGCTTCTGTAACGTCTTTTGCATTGTTGGACGCGAAGAGTTTCTCGATTCGGCGTAATTCAGTGAGGGTGTTGATACGATGTGTGCGTAGCGAGCGAATAAGTTGCTCCTTGTCGTTCTTGAGCAGCATGAATTAGTAACTGAATTAGACTAAATGCAGTAGTGGTCGACACGCGGTGTACAATCGGGTACGGCCCAACGCTAAGCCCGGCGCTAGACAAGGGGTAACTGCGCGCCGAGCGCGAGAGCGCCAATAACGTCACGGCTCTCTCGATATTTGATATAAGATCAGATATTAGAGGAAACAGCGCAGCCAAGGACGGAAGTATATGAATGTACAAATGACGACAAAGAATCGCTGACAAATGTAGACAGTTGACTCACCGAGCTCATAGTCCTGGAATTACTCATGGTCCCTGGTGAAGTCTGCCTGTATTGCGGAGGAGCTAATGATAGAGTGTATACTGATCCTCCCGAAGAAGAACTGCTGTATGCTGAAGTAGACGCCCGGATAGGAGTTGGTGCACTCAGTAAGGTTTGTTCACTTGTAGATCTTGAGGCAGGTTTTTTGTCTTTGTTCTGAGCGTACGGCGACTCGTATGGAACGTTGGAATTTGCTACTGCTGGGAGATATCCTGAGCTTGACGAGGCTGTCGTTGCTGAAATATAATGTTTTGATGATGAAGATGAGGAAGATTTGCTGGAAGCTGTAGGAGATGGCTTTTTCTGTGAACTGGAGGCTGTCTGATGAACCATGATAGCTGGGGGGAGGCGGTATTATATAGTCTTCGGATAATCGTCTGAAAGACCTAGACCGTGCCCGAACCTGCTAGGCGGTGACTGCACTCGAAGTCACGGATGAATTCTCCAATACTATCGAAAGGGTTTAGCTGCACCGTAGTAGCCTGAATTAGCACTAGACTTGAGTGATTAAGTCAACTAGAAAAACTTGAAACAGAAGACTTGAGACTTGATGAAGTGGATTCGATTACACTGCATGAACTTTGGGACTCAGGTAGCTGCATGTTACAAATGATGGACACGCCATGAAGTTATACTCTGCGGCGAGAACGCCATGTCATGCTGGGAAACCTGAGCAAGGTGTACTCAATGGGTCAGCATCATCCTAGACTGTAGACATAACCCGATCCCGTCAGCAGTAGCAAGCTCCACGTGGTTGAGATTGTAGTTGCAAGCATGCCCAAGGCTGTCATTGGAGAGACCAAAGAAAGTAGCCGCTCCATGTAGGATGATGATGGATACAAGGTCGTAGTTGACTCCAAGCCACGAGGGCGTCGTATTTCTTACTCTGCACAACGGATCTGCCCGCGATTAGGTCAGGTACCACACGTGGGGGAAGCCACAGATGATGCGCAGTCGACGCCATCTGGCAGGCTAATGCTTGAACACAAGCATGAAAGGAATGTGATGTAACATGAAAATAATCCAAAGCAAACCAAATACAGTATGGTAGAAAAAAAAAGTTGTCCCACTGCCCCAATCATCACCAGACAGAGACTCAGAATAGCCTTCAAGCGTTGTATCTTGTAGTCAGATGCTGTATAGTGTAGAGTTCGACCTTTGAATAATTTATTCGAAACACAACCGGCATCTATTGTGGGATTTAAGGTTCTGCTTAGTCCTTTTTCAGGAGATGGCGCTCACTAGCGCTGATCATATGTCCTAAAATAAGCCAAATTGGGGAAGTCAAATGGCCCCAAACCAGCCGCATTGGGGCTAGCTACTGTAAGGATACCACAGAGCCCCTGGCTAAAAAAGAGCCTCACAGCCTCTCCCGCTACTGGGACCAATGACCACAGGGGAAATCGCAAGTACTTCCTCGAAAAGGACTTGCGAGGACGCTCCGCAACTCCATGATGACCAAAACAGTCATCAAAAGTCGCATCAAGTTAAGTGCCTTCCTAATACAGCTTCCTAATACAGCTAAGTCTTCTTCTACGTGCCGTAGAAATGAAGAACATTGACAGATTCGCCCTTGACCAAAAACGTGGCGGCTTTTCCCCCGTACAATCCTTCCGCACGAAACCGTTGCTCATGTTCGTATATGATGCTCTATCGTAGTCTATCACGTCGACCACGTGTGGCTATGGCTCATATACGAGTAGAGAGCCCGGTCTGATTTCACCATGACCGTTGCCGCTAAAAATTCTATCGGCGAGCCAACATTGGTGTATGGCTCGCGACTAGATACAACATCTATCTTATCATGTCAGTAGTGATAATGATCGGAGATAATGCCACGTGTTAGTGACAGGGTTTGGAATCATCCTTAGGACCTCTAGTCAGGACTTCTAGTCAGCAGCATGACCATCAATCGATCAAGTTTTCAGCCGCAATCTTAGATCCTGGTAACGGCTGTCATTGGACAAGCGACTAATGAAGCAATTTTAAAACATGTCATCACAAGAAGAATTCGCACGGAGATGTTCCTCGGGCACAAAAATAGCGTTCATGTCACCAGGAAAACAGTAAACCGGACGTCCACTGCGCCTTTCCGCTGCTGTGTCCTACGTGCCACTGTCCTTGAGTAAGTCGGCTCTGAGCAATCCACATGGAAATGACGTTGAAAGAGACTCCTGTGTGACATCAACCCTAATTCAAACCTTGTCACCTTGATAAAAACAACTCGAAACACGTCCTACAATTTCTGGGCCACAATGGGGGCCATCGGATCTGGGGGCGCTTCTTCATCTTGACACGCGGCACTTGAAACATCAACAACACCCAATATCGAGGCACGACGCTTCAATTACGAAGGTCTTGGCGAGATTATACACGCTATTAGCGATCTGCGCCATCAAACTGCGTGGAAATCTAACGTCCTGAGATCGAACAGAGGTGGCCTTACGCTTTCCTCCGTTTGAAGCGGCAAAAGTGTGCTATTCCTGGACCACGTGCCTCATCCTCCCAACCGCGTCACAGCCTCGCCCAAGACTGCTATTCTTAGATCTTGAAGCTCACTCTGAATTTGTATTTGACTGTTTAATCCAACGAAAACCTCATTACACACCTCGGACGGCGGGGTTATATCCAATCTCCAACCCGCAGACCATCCCCTTCAGGGCCTATCGCCGACTTCTAAACTTAGCAGCTCATTTTTAAACAAGATCTGAGCATATAGCAGTGACAATTAATACCCGTGATGTTGTCATCTGATGGATCATCAAAAACCTCAACGCCATATTGCTAAGGCACATTTATATGCCAACTCTCTGCTTGATGGCCATGAGCCTAAGGCATCTAAATACACCAACTCTCTGCTTAACGACCGAAGATAATCAAGCCAAAATTGTGGTTGTGTTGAGCTGGCGAACAAAAATGCATCGTAACACGTTTTAACACACTATGATCTCCTCTGTACAGCGCCAAGAAAAGCTTCAAAAAATTCGCCACCTCAAGATCCAAAAATCCAGTACTCACGAGGAGGTAGAAACCAGAGAGACGCTAGTAAAGGATCCTTCGTCTAGTCAGCAAACCAAGAAGGCCCGTCCTCAAAACCCAAAACTACCAGAACTTCACGCTCATTTCAAAATAAATACCATGAAAAGCTAAGCCTATATACATATATCAACACTAGGCTTTCTGCCTAGATACCCAGATCCCTCAAACCGTGCGAATGTTATACAAACACCGACACTACAACCACTCGACCCCACACCCCATTCGACTCCTCTCAGACCCCACAACTCCAATCCCACTACAGCTATATTAACATCCCTAACCCTAGAGCCTGATGTATGATGCATCGACCAACAATTCTAGCCTAACAGCATCAAAACAGGTATGTTTGCCCAAAAACATAACCACTACCGCAACATCACCCTCCCCACCCCTAAAATGAACAATCTAACGCAAAAGCAGCAAAACAACATCTCCCCAAAATATCACCCACAGCCACTATACCCCCCTCCCCCTGCATTCTAATCCACAATTCCTCCACCGCCAACATAACCCAATCCAACCAAACAAACAATCCTTCCCCAAAAAACTTGTACTCCAAAACACGCACCATAGCGTAAGTATCCCCAGTCATTGACAAAAGAGGCATTTCAAACCCCAAAAATATCCAATCTCACCGACTCTATCACCCCCCTCGCAACCCCCAAACCTTCCCTCTAATCCCCTCTACCTCCAATCTAACCCAAACTAACCAAACTGGTTTTATCTAAAAATCCCATACGCGAGAAAAGAAACGTAATACGGGGTAAGGGATTTCGACTTAGGATAAAGCCGTGTCAAAGATGTGCGCGGGAAACGAAGCCGATAAGGTAATGTTTGTAAGGGTGAGTGAATGAAGCGTGATGGAGTAGGGGTGTCTTTCAAGAGAAAGGTTATTGACTTTTCGGAATGAGGAGGATGATATGTGGCGCGAGGGGTTGAGGGAAGGGATGGGGAGGATTGGGTTATAGGAGGAGGATGGTTGGGAGTAGGGAAGATCTGGGTGCTTTGGTGGGGATGGGGGTATAAGTAAGTGTATTTGAGAGAGGGACTTAGGGTTAATAAGATCCTGATTCATCTCTTGTTGCTACCTTCTATGTCTATATTCAACTGAGCGGAATGAAGAGTGAACGATGTAGGTGATTCTCGACCTTTGCGTAGCAACCAAAACCTAAAACCCATCACAACATCTCAAATGCAGCGGCCTTAGCTTCACCACGAATACCTAGTCCCGAGATTTCTTCACCACCGACCCAATGATATTTCCCTTTGCGAGTACCACAGCTGGATGCCGAGTCATTGAACCGAACATTCGTAGAAATTGAATAGAGAGTACATCATAATGATGATAGTGCCCAATACCCATCTTCTTCCCATTCCAACAGAACCCCAGATATCAAAGCCAGTAAAGAGATACGCGCCGATCCGGCGTCTTGCTCGAGTAATTCGAAGTTTGCCTCCTTGCTTCAGCACTGGCCCTGGTCGCAGCTTACTGGTTGTATCCGTGCAACAATTCCTTCCAATCAACGACAGGGTCGGACAGAAATGAATCCAAGCTCCTGATACTTTCGAATGAATCCCTGCGACGGCCATCCGGATTGTGCTTTTGCTCTAAGTCTAAGCTTATCATAATTGAAAATTTGACCACTGTGTCACGCCCTAACCCTGTAACTGAGAGCTCGAATCCGCTTGCACTACTACATACGCCGCGTGCGGTAGTAATATTACTTATTCGGAGGCTGTCAGAGAGATTCTGAGTTCCTGAATCAGTGGAGGCGGGCTGTAGTCGGGTAACAGAGCCGGAGACAAAGCCGATGTCGTAGAGAAATCTAAGAAGAACGAAGTAAAATAAAGCAGATCTACCAGAGAACATCACTCGTTCACCAGCATATTCCATGAAGCAGCTCCCTAGTCTGGGGAGGGATGATAGTGACCTGAAACTTGAGAACTCTCCTTCAGAGGGTCCATACGGCTGACACTTCGCAACCCTGATGATGTCGTCCATACATTGTTCACCTCTGAAATACTTTGACTTTGTAAATATCTTCGATCTTCTAGAATTCTTCGAGAGGATATCAATCTTCACTGACTTCCAAGATGCCATTTGGTCCACCAGTACCATCGTGAACTGAGAGAATGTCAGATTCCCCTCGTGACTGGGATTTTCAGGAGAGACAAGACTAAGGCTCGGCGCAGAAAGGGTTTTTTCAGATGTCGAAGCAATCGAACTGGGCAAAAGGCAGGGGGATTGGAGATACGGAAGGTCCGAGCTAACTGCATTCGGCGCAAGAAGGGCTTGTTCGGACGGTGAAACGAGCGAATTCCACAAAAGGTTCGGGTATGTGAAGTCCGGAGGGTCCAGGCTGGGTACAATCGGACTGCTTGCGACAGGGGAGGGTGTGAAGCAGCTTAGCTCCTTGGGAGTCCCTGATTGCCCATTAGCATTGTGCACTGACAACGTCCAGATATTCAATCGTGCGTACCAGCCTCAGCTATCTCATCTTCATCGCCTGTCTTTGTTCTCTTTTCGTACCTAACAATCTTTGAGTCATCGACCAGGGCACCTCGAAGTCGAAACGCTGAATCTTTCCCCTCTTTCTCACGTTCCCTTTTTTTCTTAATAATGGCATTGTACTCAGAAGATCTGATGTTCTTCCTCAAATCCCAAGTTGTGAAATATGTCTTATACTGTTTTTTCCTTCAGGTCTCTTAGCACGTAGAAAGGAAATCACCTGTCAACGTGATCATACGTGGCTTTGAAAAAGTGATCCCGCTCCATAGTCTTCATCAAATCCTCCAACTCCAGTCCTTGGGTGATGTACAGATCGGTAATGATATCTCGTTGGGTGTCCCAGTCTTGAGGACCATTCGGTCTTCGGACGCGTAGTAACTCCATGATCACGTAGCAAAGAGGAATGTGATCGAGAGAGAAGGAATGTGAAGGCAAAGTTTTGAACGACTTGAAGGTGATGCGAGAAATCAATGCAGCTGGGGGAGTATCGGTGTATTGACCTTTAGTCCGATTGTATAGTGTAAAGAAAGGAAAAAGGATTTGCAGAGCAAAAGAAGCAACACATATATATTGCAAATTCAAGATCATAGCGTCAAGTGGGTGGTGCGTAAGGACAATCCTCTTAAGATAGGCAATATAAGGCAAGATGTACTTAGGGCGACCTCTCACAAGGCTCTCTGCGCATGACTAATAACCCCACCCCAGTCAGCCTCTAGAGTATTGGACGAGACACAAGTCCCCTGCATGGTCTTACCTACCTTGGGATGCCCTGCCGGTGATAGCTCGCTTCGCTAGCCAGTGATACAGCCAGACAAAAGTTCATTGCGTGCTAAGCCGCATTGAACTGGAGTTTGGCCATTGAACATAGGCGAACACAGGTTCCGTGCATAGACTACGCCTGACGTGCTAGTCGAGAATTGACATAAGTGATGAAGAAGACACTTTTGCATGAGTAAAGGTGATCCAATCGGATAACGGTAATGATGAATTAATTGATCAGCCAAGTTGTAGATGTAAGGAAGGCCATCTTTATGGGAACGACGGCTAATAGTGTTAGCGTACTCCGATCGATCACCGAATTAGACCTGTTCGGCAGGCGCTGATGACATTCTAAGAAGAGACTCGATATCTTTGTTGGGCTCGAAGTAGTCAAATCAATGGCTTTCTACTTCTCTGGACCTTTCATTGTACGCAGAGATGCCTCACCATAATCTATCCATTTCTTATAATTCTCCATAAACCCCCTGCTCTCATACCTAGGCCAATACCATATCCCAGCTCCACTACACCCTTACAAACCTCCCATGCCTTTCTTGCTCCAGTAATCGGGTAGTCTAATGCAGGTGGCATACTCGTTCCAATCCATCCGGGCAACCTATCGCAACAAACGGCCTTGTTATTACAGACATTCCTCAATCCTTCCTCTCCGCCAAATCTACCATAGCCGCTACCCTTGACGCCGCCAAAGGGTAGCGAAACAGCGTAGTAAACAGCAAAGTCATTAACAGAGACCATCCCTGCATTTACCTCGTTGGTGACACGTTGTAGGGCGGAAGCATCCGTGCCGAAGACACTGGCGCCAAGGGCATAGTGGGTTGAGTTTGCAATCTCGATGGCGTGAGTAACTGAGGTAGCAGGCATAAGAACGCAGATAGGGGCGAACAATTCTTCGTTAGCGATTTGCATTGAGGGAGTGACGTCAACGAGAAGGGTTGGTTGAAAGTAATGGCCTTTTGGATATAAGGGATGTGTGTATCTCTTTCCACCAACAAGGCATCTAGCACCTTGACGAACCGCATCTGATATGAGATCTTCCAATTGTTGGAATCTGGCATCTAAGATCACAGCGCCAACGTCCACATCGTCTGGATCGTCCAAGGATGAGCCTGTCCGTAGCTCTTTAATTCGCTTGCCTAAAATAGAGATGAGGCCTTGATACATCTTCGGAAGGCAAATGATACGCTCGATCCCTATGCAATTCTGGCCGGCTGATTGGAACGTCCCTCGCATAAGTATGCTAGCCAACTGGTGCAAGTTCTTGACATCGTCCAGAATGATAGCAGGGTCCTTGCCTCCCAGCTCTATGCACACCGGTGTAAGAGATTTTGCAGCTGATGCTGCGACGTGGTATGCAATGGGGCGAGACCCAATGAACGTGATATGGCTGATATCCGGGTGAGAGGTCAGATGACCAGCAGCTTGAGGCCAGCAGAGGAGAGGTTGGACAAGATTGGGTGAATGACCGCAGGAGGCTAGTGCGCTGCGGGCTATGGAGGCAAAGTACTGGGTTGACCAAGCGGTGCTCTCAGAGGCTTTGACGACGATGGCAGAGCCAGTGAAGAGGGCGGATATTATGGGTCCCATAAAGTTGTGGAACTATGTGATTGATTAGTGGGAGTGAGTCCATGAGGTTGGCGTGTTCATACAGGGTAGCTGCTATAAGTCAGCCGACTGGAAATGGTCGATACATGTCTTGATAGAGAAGAAACCTACTTCCAACTCACACAAGCCGCGATGACGCCCAAGGGTTCCCATCTTACTTCATTGTATTTATACATCATCAAAAAGTTCGTCGGTCTTCTCTCCGGCTTCAAAGCCTTCTCTCCATGCTGGATTGTCCATTTCAATTTCTCCACCGTAACCAGAATCTCTCCCAAAGATGCATCGATTTTAGTCTTCCCAGAGTCTAGGCATGCTACCGTAGCTATGGCCTCTTGATGATCAAGTATATATCTGTAGAACGCAGCGGGTCAATTATATGGCTCCTGATACCGTTGATATGGATCATGGCAATGTACTTCAGTAGAGTCTTCAGAACCCTCCTCCTTTGCTTGAATGTCGTCTTCGACCATTCTTCCTGTGCCTTTTTAGCCTTGGCTATCGCCCTGTCGATTCCATCCGGTGTAGAAGGGTTCACGAAGCCGAGTAGGCGTCCATTGGCCGGGCAATAGCACTGTATAGCACTTGAACCCGATACCTGTAGCTAGTGTGAGCCTTTCTGTAACGACATGCTATGGTGCGAAGCAAATACTTTGATGCTAGGTCTGTCCAGCACTTCGCCTTTCCATTGTGGCCCGCATTGCTCAGGGATTGGGACGTCAAAGGTGACAGGCTGTTCATTGCTGTCGTTGAGGACAATGTAATTGAAGACAGTCAAGACCAAACCAATTGAGAGTATGAAGATCAATATCTCGAGCCATGGTACAACTTCGGAAAGCTGGTTGAAATTGGCCATGGAATAGTGAGGAGTCAGGAAAGGCTTATTTTCAGGGTCTACACAACGCGTCATTCTGCAGCTTGGTGTACCTAATACTTGGCATCAAACCGCGATTTCTTGTCGAAAGAAGTTCATTCGCTGTCGCGATAATTGTTGCTGGGACATTTCGAGAACCAATTAATTCAATGCACTGTACTACTATCTTCCATTACCGTCTGCTATCCTCCTGACAGAAATAGAAATACAACAGTGGTATCATCGCGCGGCTCAAAACTCAACCTCGCACATTCTGTTTGTACCAACTTCCTTCGCACATCTCGAAAATGTCTTGGCCTTCTCCACTTCCCTAAGGGCTTTTGACATTCCCTGGGACTAGACCGCACTCGTCCCTCTACGCCGACGTCCTCCGCCGCGGCCGCATGTCAGGCAAGAGATAATGATGTCGAAGAGGCTAACGATTGCGCCAATGATGGCCTGGAGGACGGCTCCGATGCCGTTAACGATGGCCATGAGGCATGCCCCGATGGTTTGGAAGATGGATTCGATCTGCAGTAAAAAGTAAGCCTTCTGCGGACCTTATGCGATGGCAGCTTCCAGCTTATGCTCGGGAGCTGGGGTTATGGAGCGTAGCACAGCTGCGCATGGGAGCATTTCTCCAGTACTGTAGGCGAGTAAATACAGGTTGGCAAAGGTGCACTCACACATGATACTACGGCACCCATTTTGACTGATTTAGCGCTTGAAGCAGCTTCTTTATATATGTAGGAGTTGGATGATTGCTGGTCTGTAGAAGGGTTGTAGCTGAGGTATCTGGAAGTTTACGGAAGGTTTTGTATTTTGGGAAGACCAAAGTAGTTGGCGCTCGTGGCAAGCGCGACTTATTTCGCAGGGGTCAATTGTCACTTCCAAATTCCAGATGGTAAAAGGTAATTTGCAGGTGCAATTTCCTTGGAACCGGGGAGAACCTCATCTCTTTATAACGTTCATCCAACCCGGATAGGTCCCCTGCCGGGTGATGTCACATGTGCTCTGTCCTATGGGAAGCGCTTCATGAGTGCGCTGATACGATGCGCCACGGTCGGTAGTCCGGCTGTCCATCACGAGATGCTCCTTTTAGCTTTGAAAATGAAGCAAGTTCGTGATGCGCACCGCCACACTTGTCTGGATGGGAAAGGATGATCGACAGCGCTACAGCGAATGAGGTCATGATCTGTCTCATCAGCCACAGCTAAGAGAGGTTCGCGGAAAGTGACGGTCGATCATTGTGGCGTCACCGTTAGGCATCAAAAGTTACACCCGACGATCAGTAGCAGCACGCACAAGAATCCGCACAACAATCCGCAAACGAGGTTCCACTTGACCAGGATTCTGCGTCTCACACTGCCCTTGATTATGGACAAGACGCCGATCAAAATCCGCGGCAAAAGAACGTCTGCTCGGACGTCACGTCCGAAGCACAACTCGGCCCCGAAAAGCAAACGTCCTCTCTCCCCTACGTCAAGAACCTTCCCGTCGAGAGCAAAGCTTCCTCGCCAGAACCCTACCACAGTGCAACAGACAGCCTATATTCGACCCCTCTCATACCTTGAACGGCTACCTGTTGAATTGCTGGAACCTATATTTTACTACTGCTTGAATCCTAGCCTGCCGCAAGCCTCCATCACAATCGGCCAAAAGCTAGGTTCAACGCGTGTCAAAAGTCAGCTCGTGCTCAGAGCGCTGAGCTCTCCAAATAGCTCCGAGTACCCTTGCGCGGTTCCTGGTGTCTTCCCGACATTGCAAGAACAAGCTAAGGCTCAGTCAGCCATCTTACGGCTACCATGGATGACCCTGCCGTTCTTCAGGCAGCTTATACCAGACTACATCGTCCAGACGATCATACGAGAACTCGGCGCGCGGGAAATACGATGGCTGCAGGATGGCCCTATGGTTACCAAGGAGAATGAGACTGTGATCAGACAATACCTTAAAGTCAATGCTGCCCGCATTCATCATACAGAGAGAGGTCCTCCAGGATACTGGGAGACTATGTGGTTGGATTTTCCTGAAAAACGAGAAATCACGTTAGGAATCGGACTCCAAGACGGTTTAGTCTCTCTCTACGAACGCGAAATAGACACTTGGGACGATTGTAGGGTTACATTTACTCATAAGGCTCCACAATTCAGCAATTGGAGGATTTGCGACGGTATTGAAGGCTGCCAAATACCAGAGAAGCTACTACGTGGTCCTTGGACCAATGAAAAATGCGAGTTCCTTGAAGTGGTTATACGGGGTAACGCCGAAGTCGATCGAGTCAATTCCACTAGTGGTGAGGTAGCCGAGCAAGGTTTCTGGGAAGCCATCGAGAAACTCAACGCGCGAGCCGTCAGAGCTATGGTTGCCAGGATTGGCCCGCGTCGCTATCGCCCCTTTCCACTCGACTCAGCCTACCGAAAAGACCCTACCTGCAAAGGTGTGGGTGTCGTTCCTCGGCAAGAGCATATTCACAAAGCACTAGAAGAAGGGTGTCCAGGGGAAATCCTCTCAGCGCTCTTAGGAGCGGCGGAGGTCAATTTTGATCTCAAAACCCCAGATATTCAACTATGGGTTTTGCAGCAAGAGAAAGTTGGCGATAAGCGGACCACTATGATACGGGATGAGCTCAGGAGATACGAGGGCTCCACATCCGACCGATATCCATGCTAAAGAGAGACCAACAACTGGATAGCCTTCGATAACGTTATATATTCCAACTTTGCCATAGCTTGACATACAGCAGAGACAAAGAATTAGCTCCAAATACGAAGGAATTTGATTTGAAATCTCACAAACCTCCATCCGAGGCCTAAGCCTATAACTCGAAGCTAATCAACAGAAATCCCCACCCCATCAACCCCATCAAAACCCCTCCCCCCGTCCCTCCCCCCAAATTATTCAAGCCAACAAACCTTAATCCTCCCCCTCCCTCCCCTTCCTCCTGCCTTGAGACCTACGCTACTAATCCAACACCACCCTCTCCTTAGAATAGCAAGATACGCCTGCTCCTCCTAATCTATGGTTATACTTATGTTACTGTGTAAGTGATAATATGCATGACAACCACAGATGAGTAAAGGTTCAGAAATGACAGAATAAGGTGCGCTGTATACCAGAGAGCGCGTTCATACATTTATTATTTATATAAATTATAATAGCTGTCAGGATGCAAAAGATAAGGAAGGGTATAGATCCATGATTTCATCCATGTGGATGGGACTACCTATGTGACAGCGGGAATCAGTGTGCAGAGCGAAGGTTGAAGAGGAGTGCCGGAGGAAGAGATGGTTTAGGTGCATGTAGTGTTGTTTGAATGGTATTCGGTACAGGAATAGGGAGACTGGATACTGGGCGTGCGTGGTAAGTATAGTGATGGGGGAGGGTATCTATCAATCTCTCTCATGCTAATGCTTAGTACCATTGCTCGAAATGCAATGCAACGCCAGCTCATGCTAGATATCTAATTTCGCTAGTAGTAGTATGATGGACATTGTAAACTCAGGAAGATATACACATCAGAAGGGTTACAGAAATGCAGGAGTCTTGTATTCTAGCCGCGTAGAACAGACTATGCTGTTAGCTGGTTTAAAAGCCAAAAGCAAATCTGAAAGCGAGCAAAGCTGTCCAGTCCATATATCTCCTCAATACTCATCAGCGTTCTCTGTATATTCAGAGGCTGTTTCCGGTGCATCTGTCAATTCGCTCATTTTCGCATCTTCATCTACATCCTCTGCCTCGACCTGTTTGGCACTCTTTGCTTTTGATATTTTAGCGCTTTTCTTAGCGTTCGTCCCTTTTGCGGGCTTCTTGGGAATAGCTTTCTTTGGGGTAGTCGATGCTCGAGTCTTCCTTGCAAACTTTTGGGGGCTTTTAGTCGTCTCTTCTGTTTCGTTAGGCGCAACCTCATCGGAAACGTCTTCCATTTCGCTGTCATCCTCCTCCTCGTCGTTCGCCTTCTTGCCCTTCTTTGTCTTAGAAGCTTTCTTGGCATTATCCAGTCCCCCTTTCTTCGCTCCCAACCTTTTTACCAAATGCTCAATAACACAATTTGCCTCCGCCCACCCTGAGCTGTTCTGTCCGGTAACAGCCCTGCATCTCGGACACTTCTTCCCGTGATTCAGGAACAGATAATGCAGGCCATATTTTAACTTATCCGGAATCCTGACCTCACAGTGCGAGAAAGTAGAGTTTCTATCAGGTTTCTTCTGGCGCGGACCAAGCGAGCTTTCTGGTGGTACCCAGCCAAGGTATTGGCAAAGACGAAAGACGTGCGTGTCGACTGCGAAGGAGGGGCGTTGCATACAGAAAAGAGCGACGCAGGAGGCGGTTTTGACACCGATGCCGGGATATTTGACGAAAGTATTGAGGGCGTCTTCCGTTGATAGGACGTGGTAGTAGTCGAGCGTTAATACGCCTTGTTGTAGGAGTAGCAGTTCCGCCTCTTTCTCAACCGTAAACTTCTCGCCTGCCTCCTTAGCCTTAAGAAGAGCGTTGCGGCGCTCTTCGTTATCTATGTAGACCATGTCCAAGATCTTCTTGATATTCTTGCTCTTACTGTCAGCGAGACCGCCAGATTCGATAGCTTTGAAGACATCTTTTTGCGGCGCGAGGCGGACGGCATTCCAGTCGACGCTGCCTTTGCCTAGGCCCTTGGTCTCCAGACCGAAATTCTTGACAAGCCCTTGGAATGAGCTACTAGAGTTCTTCCCGGTCGTCGCTGCGCTGAGGAGTGTGCGTATTAGGGCGTCGAGAATAGAGGGCACTTGGCCGCAACCTGCGACCTGTTCAGAGGGCGGTGGAATGGTGTCTGGCTGCACTATGCTCGGTTTGCGGTCGTCAGGGATTTCAGTAAGCAGGAGGTCATGCACTATTTGGGCTTCCTCTGGGGTCGGATGAGGCCAGTCTGGAAACGGTGACCTGCCTGGCGTAAGGCCGTATGGTGTGGCTGTCTTAGCTCTCTTCTTTACAGGCCCTTCAACTTCTTCAACAATTTCGGCACCATCGATAACCTCCTTCGCATCCTCAGCGTGTTCCTCCTTCGCTGTATTCTTTACTGCGTCATTGTCTTTTTCCGGCGGTGGCTTGACATCTATGACCTCCTCCTCCTTGACCTTAGCATTTGCAGAGGGGTGCTTGCCCATGTTATGTGGAAGTTCGTCAGGATCCTCCTCCACCTTTGGCGCAGGTGCTTCTCTGTTGCGCTTTCGTCCAGTATTAGCGGGTTGCTTGCCCTCATCTTGTGCCTCAGCGTTGAGTGTCTGCTTCTTCGTTGGCTTCTTCATCGAAGGCCCTGGCTTGGTGGTAGACTTTTGAATTTCTGGCGAGGTAGCATAGTTGCTCTCTACCTGCTTGGGCGTTTGCTTTTTCGAAGCGGCCTTCGTGCTCGACTTGTCGTTTGGGGCAACAGCCGTAGCCAGTGGACTTGACAATTGCTGCTTGTTTTCTTCTTCCGCAGGAGGCAGCGAGCTGATACTCTTCCCAGCCGATCCACGGGTCGTGCGTTTAGCCATGGCAGATATAATCTCGGATGGTATGACTATGAATGTGTTATGACAGCAATAATAGTTGGGTCTGAGCAACCAGAATATTGAGCTAGATGTGATCAATGGACGCTTCGAAAGATGACTGCGTAACGAAGCCGCACAAAGACAGAGCTTGGGAAACGATGATTTCCCTGATAGGAGGGATGAGAAAGGAGACGTGTTGATACGAGAGCACTGAATCAATTGAAGTTTCTGTGGTTCTGTAGCTTAGATAGACTTGCTCAGCGAAGAAATGCACTATTTTAGCGGCGATGATCACGAAATGACGTATACGAGCCTCACGAAGATCTCTTCAAGTCGTTATCTGTTAGATGTCAAGTGCATTGCAAATGGTGCCTCTACGCAGTGGTATGGTGGGTTACCGAAGTGGTGCGAGCTGTTAGTGGGAAGACCTTTCTCGTTCGAATTGGATTTTTGGACTATGAGGCTAATATATGCAGGTACAGAATGCGCTAGAAGTCGATCTTAGTCTTCATTTTCTCGATTATCTTGACAGTCCATCCTCTAGTTGTACTATCAGACCTTCTTGCTGATATCTGATCCTGCGTTGCGCAGTCCAGTATGTTGTCTAGCGAGGTATCAGAGTTTAAGATCCTCCCATGTTACACGCAAATCGGGCTATAGAAAGCCTAGCTCATGGACGATTCTCTATGTGCTTGTAATTTACAGATATCTATACCCTTACTCCGTAGGTAGCTTCAGAATTAACGTATCTCTGTGGATTGAGCGCCGTCACAGGAACGCTTTCGCTGCAAGGCCCTTTCACTTATTGTTGTCAATTTTGCCGCCATCAGCATAAGTGGCGAGATCACAAGCCATCGTGGCCCCGGTATTGCTTTTTCAGCCAAGATCCCTATACAGAGAGTGTTAGCTTAGGTCAAGTGCATCCGATCGAACATTAATGCAAGTCTCTCAATCCCAATGTTCAGAATTTAGTTGCCTCAGCAGAATATTGCTATGAAGTCTAACATCTTGTAAAAATACTTTTGCTTCATCTTGACGAAGGGAAGAAGCTGAAAGGAACGTCACGAATTTAGATACTTACTCTATCACAATAGCGAGAGGAGAACTAGACCAGTCATAAAGCACCCAGCAGTTTAATTGCCTTGGCGGTATGTTAAGCCAAGTATGAATTGCTCTTGAGAGATCGAGAAGAGCCATTGTGAGAGAAAGGCGATATGTCTTCCGCGGGCTTGGTGCTTCCCTTGCTGCAGCGCCAAGCCGGAGTTGTGTTTTCCCGCGCCGGAGCTGCCTCCTTTCCTCCCTGTCAAAGATTAAGGAGTCAACCTCACAATTGTTGGCTATTAACAAGTAGCTATCAGTGCTATTGACCTCTCAAAGTTGGAACTTGTACTGATACTCCCTCTATAATATGAGTAAATCACCAAAAAAAGAGATAAATCCGAAAGCTGGCTTTGCTGGATTTGACTCCGTCAACTGGGACTCATTTGTGAAGCTTGCCCATCTTCTAGGGAGGTTCCTCACATTGTCTTCACTTCCAGATACAGTGAAATTAAGTCTATTATTAGATAGCCGCATTCAACATATCAGCAATGCCTTATTCTTGGCTATTACTTGTAGAAATCCGTTCGACTGCCCCGTTCTTCATTGTCCCGCGTCACATCATGTTTTGTACATTCAGCAGGCTTTTGACATGATGGTAGAAGGAGATCGTACGGGCTTCCGCAGACTAAGCGTACATGGTTCCTGAGACTTCTGTGACAGTGCTCATGCTTCACCAGGTATTTTAGTCAAAAATACTTATGATTAGGGGCGACTTAATAGGCAGTCCAAGTTTCATAACAAAACATTTGCCTGTTTCTGCAACAAGTCAACGGCTGCTTGTTAGTCTTATCTCTTGAAAACTTTCGCTTTACCATCCCATACCCTTCCTGAACCTTGTCTTAGGTCTTATGTCTTATGAATCAAAGATGACTTCTACATAGCCTAACGGAGTGTCACTCATTGCAACAGGCATTGGCTGTGGACTCGTTCTCTAGCCAGAAAAGTCCTCTTCCTTTCGATCTCCTCGCATTTGCTGACTGCCAGCTCTTGGAACGATCAGTGGCCTGTTTTCTATTCGCATTCAGCATCCAACTACAGCTCATTCATCATTGAACGAGGTCGCCAAGGGTGATAAATCACCTCTACCGCTATTCAGATGAACCCATCTTTCAAATACCATTTCCAGTGCTCGCTCCGTACAGATATATATCCAAGCAACGGACTTAGAGATGAGGATACTGTGACCATTGATGAGGATGATAGCATTACAAAAGGCGGAGAAGATGGTGAAAAATTTATCCCAGCGGTGCGGTGTGCTAATATGCTCACCATTATTGCAGGTGTTGTGAGTGACCATGGGCTTCTAGCTCATAATTTGGTCCAAGAGATCAGTGACGATGACGACTTTGAGAATGAGGGAGGGCTACCAGACTGGCTTGATCACAATGAAGAAGGTGAAATGAGCATATCAGCAATTTACTCGGACTCTGACATTCCTACGCCACCATCGTCGTCGGTTGTCTTACCCCGGAACCCACCCATAGAGAAACCGTTTCTCAACTTAGACGATTTTACGCACAACGGTGTGCGACTACATCCTAGAACATTTGTGGAGCTAAGAGATAGAACGTTCATGAAAATTGTCCATATCGTGAAAGATGAAAGGTCGTCAGATATAACCATCCGGGGCTCGATCTTTCGAAGGACTAGAACAACTGATGGAGTCTTCGATAAGAAACGAAACGAAGTCTGCTGGATGATCTATATTGATGACGATGATCCACGGGATCATAGCGTTCAGGGTCTAGAGACTAGAAAAGTGACAGAAGTGGTCAAACGTCGGCACATTCGACTAACAAACCAGCCATTCCCAGCGTTAAGTTACCGCGATGATCGTATCAACGAGAGAAATGAGACCATCGAGGACAAACGTGTCTTGGTATGCCGATACAAATATGTCATTTTCTACCCCCACGCAAAAGCACGAGCGTTATCACGCCCGTGGTCCGAAAAGATTGTCCTCCGTCTACGGGAGGGTGACTGCGACAAGAGAACCGATAATAACGCCAAGGATGCAGACATTCGTACTTCTTGGAGGGGAGAGACAATCCTAGGTGGAACACAAGAAGGCTGGCTACCAGGAGAGAAAGAACATCTGCGCCAGGAAAGCGTCTCGAACCGGGGAATTAATGCCCACCAACCATTAAGAGGACCCCCTGGGCTTGACTTTCCAGCAGGTGATCCAATGACGCGAGGCAGTGTAGGAACACTTCTTGGGATTCATGATCTTAATCCTGTGAAAGCGACAAGCAGCACCAGGCCAAACGAAACGATGCCTAAGAGAAATCGCACAACGCCAAGTCTCACCTCTTCGAGTTCCCCTACCTCAAACATAGCTGTCCATTCAATGGCCACTACAAGACGCTCCACCACCGGTAGCAAGAGTACAGATGCTACTACGGTAGTCTCAAACAACTCAGGTACTGACATGTATATGGACAGCCCCCTCAGACTGCCGAGGGTCCATAATGAGCGGAAGCGCCCTGCTGCTTTGAGCTTTGACGAGGATTACGATGTGAGTGACCAAGAATCCTGCAAGGACTCTGCGATGATCTTGGATCTCACAAGAAGCATGAGAGAAAGTTCCATACAGCCACGGAGGTTGATTTCAGGCATCAATACGGAACGCACTGAGGGCATAAGGACGTCAAGATTTACCTCACCATCCGGCACATCCAGAGAAAGGTACACGGAAGTACAATCTCATAATTCACCTTCTAGATGCAGAAAGAGAAGAGGAGTAGAAGTGCAAGTTAACTCAGTGGATGGATGGAAAACCAAACGCGATTTTATTGATCTGTCAAGGCCAAGGGCTTGTATTTCATCATCCCTCCGAATGGGTAATCCATGCCCTCGAACGGGTAATCCTTCCCCACGAACGGGTAATCTATCCCCTCGAACGGGTAATCCATCCCCACGAACGGGTAACCCCCTTGATACATTGCAAGTACCAAGGCCCACTACAGATCTGTCCACTGTTGCATTGCCTCGCCGCATATTACCAGTGAGACCTTTCCCACACCGCAGATACACCTTTGGGGACTGCTTTTGCGGGGCGGGAGGCATGTCGCGAGGTGCCATCAATGCGGGCCTCCGCGTTGCTTGGGGTTTTGATTTCAATTTGCCAGCCTGCAGGACCTACCAACTCAACTTTCTAGGCACGCCGATCTATCATGTATGGGCCAACGACTTCTCAAATTCTAAGAAAGACTGCAAAGTGGATATTTGTCATATATCACCGCCTTGCCAATTCTTTTCACCACTACACACATCGGATGGTAAGGACGATGACATGAACACGGCTTCGTTATTTGCTATCGAAGCTTTGCTCAAGAAAGCAAAGCCTAGAATAGTCACTTTGGAAGAGACAGCTGGGCTTGTCAAGATAGGTTCACATAAAGACTTCTTCAGCGCTGTTATCAACATGTTCACTACCCAAGGCTTCAGTGTACGATTGAAGGTATTGAGTTGTGCAGACTTCGGAGTTTCGCAGCAGCGAAAAAGACTCATTATTATCGCATCTTGGTAAGTTCAATAATCCTCTATTCAAAGCTCCATACCATTTCTCAAAAATCGCACAACCACATCGTCTTTGACTAACCCTCGGAAGCAGCCCTGGAGAAGTCCTTCCCCCCTTCCCATCGCCCACGCACTCCAAGTATCCCGACAGAACCGGTCTAAAACCATGGACCACAATCAACGAAGCCATTGCTTCGATTCCCCCCAACTGGGCTAACCACGTCAACAACGCCAAAAGAGGAACAAAAGAGCCTTACTCCGGCGACAGAACCGCCACTTGCATCACAACAACCGGAAATGGCGCCTACCATCCGAGTGGAAGGTCATTCACCCACCGCGAATTCGCCTGTTTACAAAGCTTCCCCCTCGGCCACAAGTTCGGACCTGTCGGAGTCGTCAAGCAAATCGGCAATGCAGTGCCCCCAACCATGGCCACGGTGTTATTGGAGGAAGTGAAGAAAGCATTGATGAAAGCAGATGGTTTGTTGTAGAATGGCTTTGTAAAGTTTACCGTATGTATGTTAGCCAGGACATGTTTTAGAACGCTAATGCATCGATTCCGCGTTGCAAACTCTGTACTTAATCATTGGGTTATAAACCTCTCCTATGGGCCTTGTGAGACAGTGCCATAGATCCCCACTCAAATTTGAGCACAGTTCAGCGGATTGTCTACGCAGAAAGCTACTCCATCATGCCAGCAATTCACCCCTTCCGTTCCATACACCAATCACTCACAGACTGAATACCCCACTACCGCACGCCCTCGAACTCAAACATAACAGTCCATATCTTCCAAACACAATACTAAGCTTACCTCAGTGCTTCAACCACGCAAAAGGCCTGTCACCGACGAAATACACCCTTACATACACCAATAACTCTGGCCATAGATTCGTATGCAACAAAGATTCGATTCAAATGTATACGAGAGTGCTAGTCTAGATTATCTTACCTATGACTTCTAACATAGAAGAACCACCAACCAGCGCAGAGAGTATCGAGCTAAGATGTGAAACTGTGCCTTTCTTATTATTAAGTCATAAGTAGCGGTGCCGAATAACAGGTATGCTCATGAATAAGAATAATGTCATAGGATTAATGCTGATTGTTTCAGCCTTCAATTAAAAATGCTATGGTATCCTTGCAGCGCACAAGCTCATTAATTAATTATCCGTTCACGTATCTCTCCGGCTCGATACTCATACACATCCGACCCCGGGACATAAACCGCCCATCTCATAATTTGACCTCATCGTATTCTTCTGCCTCGTCTTGTTCATCTTCTTCCTCATCTTCTTTCTTATCTTCCTCCTCGTCTCGCGGTACACCGATATCGCCTTCCGCTTCTATCTCTTTCTCACTTTTCCCACCCTTCTCATCCTCCTCGCTCTCGTCATCCTCCTCTTTCTCTGTCCCATCCACATCCTCGCTACTCGCTCCCCCCCTTTCCTGCCCAACAGGCTGATCCTTCTCCGGCAAAGGTGGCGGCGGGCCTCTAGAGTCTTCACTATTATTCCCCGGTGTCTCCGCTGGCTCCCGTGGCGGCAACCCCGCACTCTGCGGTTCTTTTGGCGTCTGTGGCTGTTGAACAGGCACAGTCCTCTGACTATCCATCCTCTGCTGTTGCTGCATTGGCCTCTGACCCTGCTGCTGCTGCATGCCCGCTCCCTGTCCAACCTGTCTCAACCGCGGATCCGCATTCAAATAATAACCCCTCACACCAACAATCCTTCCTTCCCTCTCGCAACCCTCCACCCACTCCGGTCTCACAACAGGGATATTCATTTCTACTGCTTTTTCCCACTCTCGTCCCCTCCCCTCAGTGCAGACGAAATGCGTAGTATCAATCCTAACGCCTTCAGCAACGAATTTCGCTCCAATGCGATCCACTGCGCCAATAAGACTTTCTCGTAGTGGAGGAGGTAAGACGCCAGGCGTCACGGTTATGCCAGTGAGGTCCGTCATTTTATGCGTCCGCACCGTAAGTTTTTCAGAGGAGTACATCCCCGCACTTGTCCTCAACACGAGTTGAAAGACATACTCGGTATCAACCGCCAATCCACTGACTTTCGTAGCCAGCACTTCCTCATTCTTTCCCCCTCTCCGCGGAATCACCCCGGCCTTCGCTCCATTGCGGTACAAACTCAGACTCCGCAGATCCGCCGTAGCTAATTGTATAGGGTCCCATTCTAGGACCACGGATGTTTGAGTGGCATTTCTGCAGCGGAGGACGGGCGGCGAGGGGGAAGCGAGGCCATAGGTTTCGAGGATGGAGGATTGGAGGGCGGAGAACTTTTGGTTGGCGATAGCTTCGGAATGGGTATTGCGGGAGACGGTGATGTCGACTATAGAGCCGGATGATATAGAGGGAGGGAGGAGGATGGAGGGAAATTCGATCTGGAGTGTAGTTAGTATTGCTCAGTTGTTCGGTAGAAGGTTGGCAGTTGAAAGATTCAGGAGGGAAGATGTACCAGGCGTTTATCTTCAGTGAGAAGAACGGCGACGCCGGCATCGACTTTGCCGACAGTGAGAGATATGAGCATGTTGGGTTGGGGAGGGGAATTGGAGCTTGGGGATTTATTTGTGGAGAGATGTCGCAAGAGCTTTGGGCAAGGGTGCTTTCAGGCCTTACTCGATTGTGAATTAGGGCTTAGGGCTTGGCATTTTTCCAGGTCGTGTCTCTTCTCACTTAAGAACCAAGAATGATCTATGAGGATCGATGAGTTGATGAGCTTTCTGGCACAATAGCAGAGCTCGTGTACAATATGCGTGTATATTTTACTCTGCTCTTGCTGCCGAAGAGGCAGCTTTAGGAACAGCTCCAGGGAATTACTGAATTTCCACTGATCGATCGAAACCCTGGATTCTCGAGTGTACGTACTTTTCCGATGGCGAGGACCAGGTCAGCATTTTCATTCCTTGTGACACCAAGATTGTGCACTGTAACCACTCGTGGTACCAGAACGCTGTGCTACATCAGTACGCGTTGTCCAATGCAACCAACCGGGTCTAATACTACTGATATTCTATGAACAAGCGCAGAGTTGCGTAATTCGAAAATTCTTCAGGGCCATGTTCCGGAAAGACGAGCGTTTCTCCGAAGAAACGATCAGTATGGCTGTTGTTCTTGTTGACCGGTGCAAACGTGATCAGAACCAGAAGGCTGCATTCGAAAGGACTGATCAGCGCACGCGGGGCAATCTTTGTGAGAGGCACTGCAGCCATGCGTCGTTGAGATGACCCAATATCATACCACACAGGAGATTGGCTAGTTCGGCATGGTTGTAAGATGCAGCCATGCGTTAGGTCAACGCGTATCTTTGCACCCGCCCTTCAAGATAAGCTTGCCGTCATGGCTTATGTTTGGAGCCATGTGTCTCATTGCTTGGGGTCCTGTCTTGATATTTTGGCTGATCAGAAGAAGACCCTAGCCTTACGGGACGCACATGGTACAGAGGCTTCCCACTCTAGGAAACCTTGACCGGTGACGGGTCAGCTTGTGGACAGAAATTACGTGCCTGATGAGTATGAGTCCAAAAGACCGACCCTCGCTGATTGATCGCGTGAAGCTGCAAGTTGACAAGCTCAAGCAGAACCAATCTCAGGAGGCGCTAGTCTCAAGGACTTCTCATCAATACCCACGGGCCCTAAGCCTTGAGCTTCAACCATATGCATGAACCCGCAGCTTGAAAAGTGGAAGCCGGGGGAGAAAGCTCAAACGGGAGGTTAAGCCAAATTCAGAGCGGCCCATATGCATCATCGAATTACTCTATAGGACGGCCCTCTACTTCAGAAATGAGCCTAACGATGGCCTTCCCGATGCTACGCATACCTGATTTATTGCATAGCGTGGGGATGGAAGGCTCCATATTGGTGCGCGGGACGATGCTGCCAGGTCAGCTGTCGGCAGGTGCGATTAGAGTGAAACTTTCGGCATGCTGAACGTGGAGTTACAAAGCGTCCCTACTTTGGTTCTGCAAGGGATAACCATTACGATGTTTGAGTGTTACTGCGGCACAAGTGGTAGAGCCTTCGTAAGACGTTATGAATAGCGTACTGAAAATGAGGGTGGAAAACAATCGTTGGGGCAATTGATTCCCAGTAGCGTCCGCACTCCCGTCATGTCAAAAGAAGGTAGGTCTCTGCACGCTGCTTCACCGCGTTACTTTACTATCGAGTCACGTCAGTCAGAGCAAGAGTGTGGATCCAGCTGATGGCGCAAAAGACGGCTACTGAGGCGTGGCTGATGGTATCGAAGATCACTGCCATTCCTCCAATTCCCTGCAGAGTGGCAGACTGCATGCCTGGAACCGTTGGTTATGTTCCGACATGCAAGTCAAGCACGGTCCAATCCAAACAAGATGCAAGCGAACATCGTGACATGACACCTGGGGTACCTAGCTTCTCTTAAGCTTTAATCGCCTTAAGTACCTGTCAATGAATGAGCTGCTTGACAGTCCATGAGAAGCCCTTACAGTACCACCAATCGCATACATGGTAGGGAAAACGCCGCGTCTGGTAACCACTGTACCCGCACTTCTCTTGTCGACGCACCAAATGCCTCACTATCCTGTATACCGCTCCCGAGACCAGTGATCGTTTAGCGTTAATGATTTGGCTCTTTTGATTATTGTCCCAGTTTAAAGAGCTGGACCCTCAGCCGCGTGTATTATGCACTTCCCCACAACCCCATCTATCCGCTTACCTGGTGGCTATATCTTTATATATTTCGACTGGAGACAATTATCCTGACGTGAGGTTCGCCTCGTTTCGCTACCTCGCTGTCAATTTCCAAGCAGCCAAATTTGTGGTCACGTTACTGTCAAAGCACAGCTCTCATTCTTCAGCACGCCATAGGTCCTGGAAGTCTACGCCTGTCTCTCTTACCATGCTCCGCTATCTAAATCCAGGAGGCCACAATTGGGGCGCTGAGAATCTGGATGGCTATGGCATCTCCCAAATTGCATTTATAGGCACCTACACCATCTGCCTCTACACCGCTTGTGCCTACCTCTGGACTCGTCGCCACCATCCCGTTATCAAGATGCGCAAGATTGGTCTGGCTATTTTGTCGATTCTCATTCTACACGTCTATATGATCATGGTCTTCATGGTATACCCGCTCAATGGAGCCTTCCCTTGCAGCGCGGAATTCTGGATTATGTCAATGTACCTACCTCTCGGTATTGGTTTGTTTCAGGCTCAGAACCAACAGCTTCTTATCGTCAGCCGTGAACAGGATCAACTTCTCCGAAATGAACAGCTCTATAAGCCTTTGTACCCTAGGGCAGGATTCAGCTTATGCGGTCCCAAATATTGGCTTTGGCGATTCAAGCTATGGTGGCAAGGTGTTAGTACACAAAGCAAGTACGAGGGTTTTGTGGTCGTTGGGATGATTGCCCAAGTATGTGGCTGTTTTCGGTTACCTTGCAAAATGTGAGGCTACTGCTGATACCGCGGTCCAAGTTCTTCGCTTCTTTAGTTATCTATTGTATCTCTCGCAAATTTAACCATTATGGAATAGTGTCCCATGCTACCACTCCTGGATTATGCCGTCGAGGTTTCGAATGGTAAGGGAATTCCTTTTTCCTGAGGACAGACCGTGATTGATGGCTATCTAGGGCACCCTCAATTGCATGGCAGGCATTGTGGAATAATATGTTCGGGCCGTACCTGCTTTGGAAGATTCGCATGATTCATGATATTTATCATTGGCGTCTCCAAACTATTTTAGCGATTGTTGCTGGGTAGGTAGACCTCAAGGCAAATCGTTTTGGTTCTAACTGACATTGAACAGCCTTCCAGGAACACCATTGTGGCTTATTGCGGTATATACCAACAACTTCGCGTCGGTCAACAAGTGGTGGGTCCCTCCGATGTGGTAAGTCGAAGTTGGCTGCTTGTAAATACACCTAAGACTGACGAAAATCAAGGTTCGTACCAGGACTAATTACCATGGAGCTTGTGACTCTCATCTTCCCAATTGTCGCGATTATCAAACACGAGAAAACAGCCCGTCAAACGAAGCAAGCCTTAGCGGCTTTCGACTTTAAGCAGGCTGAAACCGGTTCCAAATCCATGCTCACACGATCCACCCTCTCCAAGCGCTCCGGGCAAATGTTCTCCTCCGAATCCCTCGACGAATGCCTAAACGGCACCTACAATGGCCTCCAAGTCTACGCCTCGTGCGAAGAATTCAACGGCGAAAACATCATGTTCCTTGTGCGCGTCCTCTCCTTCAAGAACACCTACTCATTAGCCATGGCCCAACCCCACACCGACCCCTCTCGCACGCGCACATGCCTCTTCCGTACAGCCCTAAGCATCTTCATCTCCCTCGTCCACACCGAAACAGCCGCCTACCCGATCAACATCGAATCCCCCATCTACGCCAAGCTCGACGCAATCTTTGGCGCGGCTACCACCCTCGTCGCTTCCATAAACCGCACAAATAACAGACGCAGCAATAGCACCACAACCTCCACGGCTGCTGGAAAGTCGGCTGTCGCGCCTTGGGAGGAGCCGGTCACTGCCCCTATTTCTCCCACTATCATGAATGAGCGTGAGCGTGAGCTCATACCCGATGATGATGATGATGGCGATGATGGCGAATTTGATTTCCAAATGCATGCTATGATGCCGACGACCACGCGGCCGAGTGGTAGCCATCATAGTAGTGAACATATCATTCCTGTTGCTGTTTCTGCTTCTTCTTCTGGTGGCCAACATGGGCATGATGCTCGTGATCCGTTGGCGGATTTCAAGATCCCGACTGGTTTTAGTGAAGCTGTGTTTGATGATGCGTATAAATCTATTCGCCATTTGGTGTGGACGGAGACGTGGCAACGGTTCATGCAGTGGAAGCGGAGTTCTGGGTCGTCCGTCTGAGATGTTTCTGCTTCTCGCATTTTTGCATGGGAAAAAGAATGGTTGGGATAGGCGAGTATTTGTGTAATTCTGGCTAATTCGTCCGAGACCACTTCCTCGAATCGGATTGCTTTAGCTGCAAGCATCTCGGATCTGGGTTTCGTGGACCGAAGGTTTGCGGACGAACGCCTCAGTCACAAAAGCGTCCCTTTTCTCTCTCTCTCTCTCTCTCTCTCTAGTTTTCCTTCTACTACTGCTGTTGTTTTATCGTTTGTGGTGTACTTAGCCACGGTGGTGGGCTGGCGTGGCGTGAGGATTATATACCCGAGACACGGAGTCTTTCATTCGTATCGATGGATGGATAGGCATGGTGGCGTTGATTACAGGTTAAGCTAATGATTTATATAAGAAATGCTGTTTGTTTTTGCCTTTGCTGAGTCGCAGATGGGGTATTTTACACTATTTTGGGAGGGGAAGCTCGTCACGCCTTCCTACAATTGTTCACTTATATCATGCAACACAACTCCTCAGAGATGGGTCAATTATCTCACATGTAGCTGAGTGCGATCCCATGTTTTACACCATGTAAATGCAGCACGCTGGATATGCAACACAGACAGCATGAGCATCAAAAACAATACCCCTCCCCACCTCTCACCCCTTCCTCTTCTTCTCATACATCTCCTTCTCCTTCAACCACGCCGGTTTCTCCCCCTCCCACTCCGAATTCTCCTTAACCACCACCGGCAACTCCGCCTCCGCCTCCTCCAACGCCCTAAACTCCCCCCTCTCCCCACCCCTCTCCCCCCCTTCCCTCCCCCTCCTCTCATTCCTCCCTCCCTCCCCCGGCGCCGCCAACCCCATAACATCCCTCCAAGTCCCCCTCCTCCCAATCCCCCTCTCCCCCCACATACTAACCCTCTGGACTTTCCGCAATTTCTTCAGTCCATACCCGCATACGATGGCCGCGAAGACGGCGCTCCAAGTCGTTACGCCCATGAAACCGAGATCGGATTCTTCGAGGAAGTTTTTGAGATTCATGCCGTAGAGGGAGGCGACCCAGGCGCCGGAGCCGATGCCGAGGGTGCCGATGGAGAATTTGAGGTCGAGGAGCATGAGGGAGTTGCGGTTGGCGTCGAGGATGGCTTTGACGCTGGGGGGGGGGAGGGGTTAGTGGGGTAGGAGATTATAGGGGGAAAGGGGGGAGGGCGTACACTTCTTCTGTGTTGCGGATGTTGGAGACTAGATTGCCGGCTGCCTGGACGATTTCATCGCAGACTTTGTGGTAGGATTCGAGGAGCATTTCGACTTCAGTGTGGTCATCTTCTTCGCGAACCTTGCCTTGCGCACGCTCAGTGAGATACATAGCTACTAAGTCGTCGTCCGCTTCGAGGAGATCGTCAATGGCGTCACGGACTAGTCGGGCTTTCTGTTCGAAGGTGCCGAGTCTTTTGGAGAAGATGAGGAGATGGCGGAGTTTTTCGCGGTCGATGTCCTCTTCTAATTCTTGCAGAACGCGCATGACGGGTTGAGCAACGCCTTTGAATTCTTCTTCGAGGCCGGTCGTTACGCTGATGAGAACGGCCTCCATAGCGCGAAATTCGTATGGTAGGCTGCCAGCTTGTCGAGAGCTTTCTTTTTGGCCAAGCTTGCCTTGGAGATCGTACATGAATTGGGACTGTGTATAAGAGTCTGTCGTGCCGTATGCGTCAAGGACGAGGACGCAGTTGTGCTTGATCAAGACTCGCAGGTGGAGTAGGTTGATTAGGATTGCGGAAGGGCGGACGAGGATATGGGGGAGGAGAGACGAATCTATTTTTCTGAGATCCCGCGGGAGGAGGCCATACTGTGCATCCAGTCAGTGATAGCTCTGTCTCATGTTGTTCTCTTAGAGGGAGAATGGACCTTAGCAATGAGCTCCGATTTCTTGAATTCCCCATCCATAAGCGTCACGTTCCCATTGACGTCGAACTCGGTGCATCGTAGCTTCAATTCGTTGCCTGCTTTCCCAGTTTTATTGCGACCAATATTTGCCCCGTTGTAGCCATCTAAGAAGCTCGGTAGTGGTGGCAAGTCAGTGGACTTCAGACCAGTCTTTTCTCTGGCCTCTTTCACTTTCCATAATCTCTTCAGCAAGGGTCGAGTATCTGTAGAACCATGTCGGTTAGTGGCCGCAGGTCTAACCTGGGATATATCTTTCTGTCTCTGTGCGCTCGCGAGAGTGAAAGGATATACAGGTGCGTTTTTGGTATTAGGTCTTAGGAAGTCGAGGTTGAGTAGGGATGACTCGACGGTGGCTTGGTGCCGAGGAGTAGTGGTCAATGATCTTGTAGTCGTTGAAGGCACCTGTGGGCTCCATGGCTTCGCTCTGCTGCCTCTGGGCTGGGAGCTTTGACAGGTAGCTGCTCGCGAAGGGGTGAAAAAGCCGACCTGCTCGGACTGGGCCTGTAGAAAGCGCAGAACTGGAAGAGAAGGCGTAGATACGGGGAGGGTAGGGGAGGGTCTCATATCCTTAGTCAAGGATGAGATTAGACCCCAATGTAGTCGCTACTCCATGTCGTACTGAGATCTTGCTTTCAAGTTTCAAGAGAAAATATCTGCCAAGACAACGGAAATCTGCCCGGTGCTCGCCCCTCATTCAGAATAGAGTGAGCGCCGCTTTACGCTTCGCTTGATGTCCTACCTTAGGTGACGGTAGTAAGAGCATTATTGAGCGCAGCATTGATTACTTTATAGTATATTATAGACTACAAATTTTATCTCCTACAGCGACTTTAGCTCAGTTGGGAGAGCGTTAGACTGAAGATCTAAAGGTCACCCGTTCGATCCGGGTAAGTCGCATTCATTTTTTGGATTCTTGACTTCCTTTTCGATCAGCTTATTGCATGCAACTGGTAGCAATTTTTTAAACATCTGTCCGAAGCTAAGGAAGGGAATTAAGAACAGTGCCAGTGGCTTTGTATCTTTAATTCTGACTAGCGTGGAACGCACATTAGTGCTGGCTACGAACGTTCTGCGTATAAGGACAATTGAATGATACTTTTTCTCCCTCAGCAGAACTCCTATTCTTTCTTTCTAAGCAAGAGGCCAATGTGCTTGGGGAAACTAAAGATCCTCAATCAGTCATATGCTAAATGAATCTAGAATAAGCAGAGGCCGGGGGGAGGGTTAAGGCTCTATAGGATTTCCTGGTTGTCAAGATACATGTCTATGCGGGACGTTGCAGCAACCGTAAAGGATTTGGCCAAAGCCAGGCGAAGATCGTGACCAGGGGAAACTCTTTTGACCCCTTGATTCTCTAGCTCTTGCTGGATCATCCCAATTTCCAGGCCCTTCTCCTTTGCAGACTCTGCTCAAGGTTCGGAACGAGCTAAAGAGTGCTCAGAAAGAACCGTGTCATGCTCAAGCATGGATCTGAGGCACACTTCAAACGTAGAATGGATAGCACGTCTTATCGAGAGCTATGAACAAGGCGGATAAATACAAGGATAAGTCCCTATTCAAACCCAATCAAATGAGATAGATCCGAGGTAATTGCGTTAAAAATTGTTGACCCGCCCAAACATCTAGAAGGAAAGGTTCATAAAAGTGAGCGGAGCCAAGAAGATCTCTCTGGCGGTGATTCCCAACGCGTCCTTCTGCTCTTCCATCGCCTCATCAACGGCCAAACCCACATGATGGAGCGCATGATCCGTACTCTCAACAACGTCAAATCTCTTCGCAGACCATTTCTGCAGCCACTTTCCAAGGGTATCGTCAACTATATACTTTCGGTGCAAATTCCTCAGAAATTCCAACAATAAATCAATTCCACATAGTGATCTTCTTCTACTGTTATATAAAAGGAATGATGACTCGCTTGACCATCCTTGCTAAGCTATCTCGATAGAGGACACGATCATGCTATCACACTATGATTAAGCGTTCAGATTAAGAGGTGACACGCATGAGAAGGAGTTCAGCTGCGGTATCTTGAACGCCGTGATCATCCTGAGAGATAAGGCAGATGTGGTCAGTAAAGCTCTCGTCTCAAGAATCAGTAAAGTGCATGGGTTACTCACCCCTCGATGGCAGCATACATGCCCAAGCCACACATGGAGAGTGAGCAGAGGAAGTATAGCACATGCCACACATTTCGTGCGACCTTCAGTGGGCCGCCACTTAGGAATCCACGCATCCAGCGCTGCGCTGTCGTCCCGTGTCTTGTAACCGCCCCCGTAATCGGATCGAATCCTTCGCCTTCGCCTTCTCGGGACGCATTATTTTGCATATCGTATCCCACCGCAAAGAGCGGCGGAAGCGAATAGGTCAGATTCAGCAACATCGAGGCGGATATGATACTGACGAAGCCAAAGTAATCTGGAATCGCTGCCGCAAGGATAAAGGCGATAGTCCACCAGACGGGCACGATGGCGGCGTAGTAGATTTTGCCGCGATGGGTAACGAGAGGCGGTGCACTGAAGATGTCCATGAGGATGTTGTTGTAGAAGACCTTGATACCGATGTTGCCATACAATCCGGCAGCGATGAGGGCGGCGATGAGGGAGATCATATTTCCGGCTGTTTGCCAGCCGTAGATTGAGACGCCTTGATAGCTGATTCTAAGCGGTCGCGACATGTTAGATCTACTTCAGCGCTAGGGGAGATGGTCTTGACAAGATTGTGAGGGCTATGCTACTGGGAGGTTGTGTGCTGGAGGGTGTCACAGTAGACTCTTGATTCTTGACTTACTCGAAAGCATACTGCCCTTGGAAATGGTAGACGTAGCATCCATATATCAGGTACACGCTATAAAGGAAGAACTGTGCTCCCCACATGGCTTTAAGAAAGTCCCTAGGCCGTCTCATCTCCGCAAGGAACTCGACGAAGAGCTGCGCCCCTGCGTAGGCAAGCACGCCGGAGAGCAAGCCGTTGATTGACCCCACGAGGTTCGGGGCAGGGAGGCCCCCATAGTGGATTATGGGCGGGTAGTTGCCTTGCGCGTCTGGGGTTATGGAGGCTGGGTTAACAGTTGCGCCTGATGAGCCAAGTGTGCTGATTGCGTAGTTTGGAGGACTGTGAGCCATCACGCCCATGGTTATAAAGATTGTCAAGAGATTCAACCAGACTGCCAAGTTGGCCACAAGGCCATAATTTCTCAGAGTGCGGATCTGGGTCATGAAGAACCCGGCGATGACGAACAACAGGGGACAGACGATGTAGCAGAGGCGGAATTGCGAAACTTGACTGATATTCTGGCCGAATTGTATGGTCACCTGACCGAGGAGGAGGAGTAGGCCCAAAGCTTGTAGGATGTTGGTCACGTAGCGGGCAGTCGTGCCCCAGGTACGAAAGGCAAGATCGCCGTAGTTGCGGCAGGGGAACTCGTAGCTGTCGAGGCCAAGGTAGACGTGCCAGATCAGATAGCCGGAGTAGCCAGCCATGAAGCCAAAGACTGTGTATAGGGCTATTCCAGGACCCCATCCAAGTGTGCCCATGGCGAAGCCAACGCCATAAGGGCCGAGAATGTCGGTCGTGATGAGGTAGAAGGCGGCGCCCGAAGATGCTGTGCGCATTGCACGACTGGCGTTTGTCCATTCTTCGTCGGTAATCTGTAGGCGGTTCCCCTCGCGTGCGAAGTTGACTTCCGACACTTTCCGCTCCTTGTGGTCAGCGCCAGCATCAATCGCGGGTGCGTCCTCCTTCTTCGTGCGATTGATGATTTCTCTCCATCGCAACTTTGGAGATTCGAGATGCTTCTCCTGTTCTCTCGTGCGCCGCGCGTAGTATCGGTACTCTTCAAATGTGACAGCGGGGTCATGGAGTAGACGCGCCTGAGGCTTGATGTAAGTGCTTTGCACTACTTGTTGCCCATCCGGATAGCGTGCAGGTGCCTTCTCGTCCATGGTGCTCGGAGGCTTGAGACGGAATTATGACCATTCGTGGCAGAGCGCGACTAGATAGATATAAATAATCAGAGCTACCCCTCTAACGATAACGTTATCGGTGCTAACTAGCTTAGGGTAATGTAGAAGTACATAGATGCATGCCGGAGTTGCGTTGGTGAGAGCTATGCTCGAGTCGGAGTTAGAGTCGGATATCAATGTACCCACTCATCGTTAACATTGCGATCAAAACAAGTTGCGGTCTCTGCTCGTTCCTTGGGGTGTCTGCGTCTGACCTGAAGTCAGCTTCCTTTGCGGACTTGAGCGGCCGCCGGTCTCGACATAGTAGGCAGGTACGTGCCCACACGGGACAAGCCTATGCAGGGGCTTGATTTACTCCGTTCCATGTTCGACATCATAGGTGGGTGATTGAGTGGCGATTCCAAAGATGACTGTTGAACAACTGCCGAGGGTTGCTGTCAAGCAATGTCAAGTGGTGTGACGGTGGCCTGAATACTCAAGGCAGACATTGGAAAATTAATGTGGGAATTCTTACAGTATTGAGCTAGGATAGATATCTGCCCGCCAAGGCCCAGTAATCTCAAGTCAGGTGATCAGCATCATTAAGAAATGTCCAGTCTACGATTTTAGGAAACCAGTCTTTTACAAGGTTTTGGGATTCTGATACTTATCAAATTACTCCTATACACCTTCGCTAAACAGCCTCAAATATCTGCAAAGGATGATTGGCCTCTGAGCTTTGAATTGTTGCACGATGCCGAAAAAGTAGACACCCTTCGCACCGCATAAGTCTCATTTTCGCTTTGGTGGATCGTCCCAATCTTCTTCGTCGTCATCTTCGTCGTCTACAGCGATTCAGATTAGCCAAGATGCATCTTATCAGAAGGATGATTGAAACCTACCGCTGGCGCTAACTTTCTTATTCCTTTGGCTTAATGCTGCGGCCAATGCATCTCCTAAACCGCCTCCACCTGACGGAGCGGGTGGCGCGCTGGCACCTGATGGGGCACTAGGCGCTGCCCCAGGGACAAGCGCAGCACTGCGGTCTCTTTTCTCTGTATCGCTGACCTTCTTCAGCCGACCGCCTCCGATGCCTCCGCTGGCACGTATGGACGCCAGTACATCTTCCTTGCCCCCAGCAGGAGTCGGTAATGGAGGAGCGGAAACTGAATCTCGACCGGGTGGTAACGGTGGAGGTGGGGGACCGCCGCCGGGCGGCATTGGTGGAGGTGGAGGTGCCCCAGAGGAGGGTGGTAAAGGCGGAGGGGGAGGGCCACCTGAGGGGAGCGGTGGAGGTGGAGGAGGGCCGGACATTGTTGGAGCACTAGGCACTGGCCTTGGTACGTTTGGCAGTGGAGGTGGTGGTGGAGCAGCACTGGGGTTACGCTGAGAAGGCAAGGGCGGTGGAGCAGGTGGACCAGAGGATGGAGGCGGCGCGCTTGGAGTCTTTGGAGGAAGCGGAGGTGCGACGGCAGCGGTTGGAGGTACAGAATGGCCGTGAGCGGATTCTTTTGGAGTCCGTGCAGGCTGTAGAGGAGCTCGGCTTGGTGGCGGAGGAGGAGGCACTCCCGATGACTTCCTTTCACCTGAGAAAGGAGGAGGTACGCCAAACTTTGGCCTCTCAGTCTCTTCATCCATTGGAGTCTTGGGGGGTCGGGGAGGAGGTGGTGGCCCTGGGTTTGCAACGTTTGAGGTCGCCCGTGGACGTTTGGGAAGGCTAGGAGCAGGCACGTTTGCGAACTTGCCGGCATCAGCGATTGGAGGTGGTGCTTTAAATTGGAATGCCGGACGCGGAGGCGAAGGTGTCCTCTCAGGAGACCTTGGTGGTGATGGCGATTTGCGTTGCGATGCAGTACTCGAACTTTCGGGACGAGTCCTACGAGGCTGTGGTGGTGCAGGAGCGGGACCTCGTCTGGAGAAGTCTGAGGTACCCGTATGCTGAGGACTGATAGACTCTATCCTACCAGGCGGTACTCCTGGCGGTGGAGGAGGGGGAGCCTTGACCCGTCGCTCATTACCAGCTCCATTCATAGCTCCATCGGCGCTTCCAATTGGCTCCCCACTTGCCTTCCGTTGCTGGATATAGTCTTTGATGAAGTCTGCATTCTCCTCAATTTGATCTTCGGTAATTCCCATACTTTTCAATTCCCCCAGTATACCCGCCCACGACGGATCCGTAGTATCCAGAGATGATGTTCTGTCCCGACTTATGCTAGTATTTGCAAGTTCGCTTACTTGTCGAGGAGGGATAATCGATTGTGGTTGAGGCGCTGGAGGGGGATTGTTAGGAGCAGAGGAAGATCTCTGGCCGCCATGTAGCAAGTTTCCAATGCCTCCAAATCGGTGATGCGGCTTTCCGTTCGTGAGACTTCCACCTGCTGCCTGGGGCCCTAAACCTTGGAATGGTGTAGCTTTGGTGGCTTTGCTTGCCTTCTTCTCCCTATCATCCATCTTCTGCTTGAATTGTTTGGCTTCCTTCTCGTCAACAAACGATAGTCCTGCCAAACATTCCTCAAGCTCAAATGAGTGGAAAAACGTTCGATCCTGATTGTAGTAAAACGGGTCATAGATCTCTTGGTCCCATATCACACCGCGATTGGCGCCCTGTCATCGATGAGTGTGTGCCTGCGCAGGACTTGTAGAGAAACGTACTGAGACGTCGACCATCTTAATCCAGAATGTGTTTCCAACCAGATCATTGGCTAAAACAACGGCGCCTTGAAGCCCTGTGTAAACCCATCTTTGCTTGTTCGGATAAGCTATGTAGAGTCTAGCCACTGCAACCGCTTGGATCTTGTTCGCAGGTTTGGGTATTGTTCGCTTGACAATTTCCTTATCATGCTCGGAAAGAACAGATGGCATTTTCAAAGGATGTCTATCCGTCACTTGGCACTCATCTGGCTCAATGGATGATGGCCCACGATGGGGCTAGTAATATTGGGCTTGGTTGAAAGATTGAGCTGTGTGAAAGAGAGTGCTTCCTTTTCGCAGGAGTCGCTGGGTGTCGGGGTGGAGACAGCTCTGCCGGAAAAGGAGTGACGATATTGTATAGTAAGTAATGCTGTCGCTGTAGAGTAGGCAACTCGGGTGGACCTGTGGAACAATAGGTAGCGTTCAAACGGCAATGCCAAGACTTCTCGCCGCGTGTCCAGACAAGATGGTTCCCTACAGCTTAAAGTTGTGGTCCTACTGAACTATGTAATTGAAGGTAAGCATCAACGACATCTCTTCACCAACTTGTCTTTCTCCTAGCATCCCTTCATTTCTGGAGCTATCGAATCACTATGTTGCCGGGTTGAATTCACTAGTCAACACCGAGGATGGCATAGGTCACGCTACATAGGAAAACCCTTCGCAGCAGAAGAACAGTCTCATAGCATTGCTTCGCCATCATCCGATATCAAGCTAGTAATGGCTTTGTGCCAAAGCAAAGTCCAGAGGCAACCTTATACGGTATTTCGGTTGACTGATTGTCTGTTGAAGCCTGCGCTGTCCAAGGAAACGAGCGTGGACCGTGTCACATTCTCTGCCCCTACGGTGTAGACTATGATCGAGATCGACCTTTCCGAGGCATCAACATATGGAACTCATGGTACTAGTACCTTCAAGTCATAATTTCAATACTCCAAGGTGGGCTGGGATTTAAAGAGTCTGAAATAATAGCCTTCACCGCCCAACAAAGAAGCCTCCAACAATCTGGAGCCACAGCTTCCCAGTCAAACTTGGCTTTATGACTTGCAGAGCTCATTGGCAGTAGCTTCGTCTGTTCTCATCTCCCATCTCGCTAACATGTTCTCCAGTACGGTGAAGCGGGAAAGATCACTGTTCTAGAATCCCATCTCATTATTGTGTACATCAGTACTTCTACCTCCCATGACCTTGCGCTCTATTTAATGCTTCGGGCGCCATTCTGGTCATGGTTAGATGGGCCATGCCAAAGGTTGCAACACGAGGTACGCACTGACCGCAAATAGAAGATGGAGATGAACGGGTTACATAGCCCCCTTGGCGCATGTTACAGATGTAAGTAAAGGCAGTCCTGGGCGTGCAGCTGAACGGAAGTTTCCATAGTTCTACGGCAAGCTCGAAGGCTAACCAATAACCTTAACAGACGTCTCAGCTGCCCAGCATGCCTAGATCAACCGTCGCGCTTGGAAGGAAGCCATTGTATGATCTTTGCAATATTAAAGGGCATCTCGCGAAAGCCAAGACAGGCCTCGTAGGGCAACACTGCCTTCCGCCGACTCGGTTGCAGGCGACAGCAGAGATGCTAAACCACTGCAGTACTAATATTGGTATTAATCGTCAGCCTTGGCCCGCTCCAAAATAACCATCCGAACGACAGGGCAAGTCATTGGTTAGGCGACAACGTTCTCCAAGAGTACCAAGAGTACCAAGAGTCCCTTCTTCTACTCTATACGAACTCATATAAAACCTTGCATCTAATGTCCCCCTGTCTCTTAAACGAACAATATCCTCTGTCGTTGCTGCTTTCCTTTGCTCCTGTATAGCAACAATCGTCTGTCGTTGACAATCTCGTCCCAAAAGTTTTACCAATCTTACTGCTCGTTTCTGAAAGTCGGTCTTCTCCCCATTAATCATCATGCACGCCCTTCTTTTCCTCGTCGCTATTCCTCTGGCGCTTGCCAATACCGGTCTCTCCCCCAGATATGCCCCACTTCTGCCCCGTCAAGGTGGTGATGCCTTCGTTCCTGGACAAACCATTGTCGATAGTTGCGACTCTCCCTGTGGAGAGGATGAATGTCTCGATGTTCCACGCGGTGATACCTGCTGCGCTGAAGGCTGTTAGTAACCCGTCTCTGACTCATCGATGGAGTATCATTGAGTACTAACACCTGCCTCTAGACGCCTGTCCGGGAGGAAGCTTTTGTCTGACCCAAGGCTACTGCTGTCCCGATGTACGTTCCTTTCGCTGTGACAGCATATAACAACTCTTCTTCATCGCACTCATCTCACTTTTCGATTCTCATTTCATCCATCCCTCGTCCACACCTCCAACGCCTTTCCTAACCCCAACTAATACCCCAACAGGGCGACTCCCCTTCCGACTGCGCCGCCAACTTCGGCATCACCCTCTCCGCCGGCTTCCAAGCCAGCAACACCGTCCCCGCCGGCACCGCAGCCGCCACCTCAGCAGCCGCCGCCACATCAGCACCCTCAGTACCAACCACTACCGCTCCGACCTTCACCGCATCGGCTTCCCCAGCACCTACTGGCACCACTCCTACATTCACAGGCTCTGCTAAGAACGCTACTGGCTCTGCTCCACACGCTACCGGTACGGGTGCTGCACCGGGCGGCATTGTTACGTTTACTGGCGCGGCGGATGTGGTGCATGTGGGTGGTGTTGGTGCGATCATTGGAGGAATCTTGGGGTTCATGCTACTGTAGGTCTGAGTATGTGTAATGGTGATGGGTATGAAGTGTACATGAGCGATAAGATGAGACGAGTGAACGTTGTCCGGTGGTTATTAGGGTGGTGAGATACGCACAGTCGCTTCCTGTTGATGCATTCAATACCCTATGTTCGTGACGCATGAGAGCCACCTCATTACTCTTGAGTACACGGTTAGTTAATAGTAGGCTCTATGCATTTAATCATAAAACTCTTGACACTTGCTGTTTCTTTCGCCTTTGAGACGTCGTCACTCTGATTATCTATTAATTACTCAAGCGAAATTGAATGGACACGTGCTATCCTAGCACAGCCCACTACCTTACCTCATTAATGCACCCTTACAATCCCCCATCTCAGGCACCGCAGCCCCCATCCCCTCTATACCCAAGTATCCTGCTCCTCCATCCCCATTTCCTCACCCCTCCACGCCCACCTCCTCGTCTCCCCTTCTCAACCCTCCCCCCTCCCAAAATACTCTTCCACTTCCAATCCCCCTCCCAATCCCACCACACAAAATAAAACACCTTGGATCATTTACTATCCTCGAAGGTAAGGTGCGATGAGAGGAGGTAACTTCCTTCCTGTGGGATTTTGAACGTGGAGAGATTCTCGTATATGGGGTTTTTGCATGGTGGTTGTGGTGCGAGGGAAAAGTTTGGGGAGGTTTAGTTTTGTTTGGGCGGTGGTGAATGGGTGTCTTGGGTGTTGAGGTATGTGTGTTATATTGGGGATAGGGTTTGCTCGTATGGAAGGGAGGTGTTGGAGATAGTCAGACGTCTTTGTAAGCTTCAGATTGGGACTAGGGAGAGGAGATCATTGATGTGAGGGGAGTTGGCAATGGATGTGGGAGCAGCTGCTTCTGCATTAATGTTCATAGGTGGGGTGTGCTTAGGATGGCTATGGTGGGAAGGGGGTGCGGTTTTCATTGTGTGGTTATCTAAGTGAGCGCTGCTGATACACCTTACTTTTCCCCTGTGTGAATACTCGGACCCCTTCCAGAACGCTTTTGGTGCAATGGGAAAAATGAATGTTATGTATGAGCCGTGGACTCGGATGAAGAACCCCTGTAGAATGATCGATGAGAGTGTATGAGTGTTATTGCTTTTGCAAACTCTTAGATAATAGGTTTGCTCCTCAGCGCGTGGCAAAGAATAGGGATCGGATATGTGTTAAGTAATGCATGTGTACGAGCGGTGTCAATGCTTCAAAATTGTTGACTATTATCCCTCCTTCTGAGCGCTTGGGGAAATTTTCACACAGGAAAGATTGATGAAGGGGTAATGAACAGTGATTGCCTTACAGTGATTGCAGGTCGACGCTCCTGTTGAACGATTCTTCAGGAGGTTGTTAGATGAATACTAGCCGTTTTATGCTCTTCACATGTTGAAACTTGATCATCCCCTCAGAAACGTGACAGAAATAAACAACAAGGTCATGGGCCTGTGCTTCGAAAGCGCTGAAAGCTGACCCTTTTTTCTGGAGGCCTATGTATTGTGATGAATTGGAGTACGACTCGTAGAAGTTGAAGCCGACCGTAGTCGAAATTCTACATTATCCATCCCCCATCCTACCCTGGCCTGGTAGCCACTAGTAGAGTCAGTCAATGCTGGAAGTACTGGACACGGTCGCGGGCTCTCAATACTTTGAGGTACTTTCGTGTCTGCTCTTCGTGCACCCCATCACAAGGTGCCCATGGATTTGCCTTACACTCCTATCGAGGCGTTAGTAGGCATCGTGGGTTGAGTCTGTTAGATTTACCTTGCATATGCGATCGTGGCAAGGAAAGATTGGGCAGACCCCACAGCAATCAGGGCAGATCCTTCTATAACACTCTGTGCACTGCAAGGATGTGGGGACGTCGATACCCTGCGGACACCATTGGTCGATCTTCTTCAGAAGCTTTGCAGTCTCTCGCTTCTCTTCCGGAAGACTTTTGCAATCACGCATGGTGTGCATAAGTTCGAAGTATACACAACAAGGTGCTCTGCAGACATTGCAGAAGCCTAAGCAGCTGGTACAACGAAGATTGGCTGAGTTCCACTCGCGATTGTGATTTGGGTGCATCCGCCAATTCAACGCTGGATCAGTATCATCTCGCCAGATGATCTCCGTACCGGTCTCGCATCTAAGGGCTTGGACCTTGAAGGAGGGTGTTAGTCAGTATGATCCAGGCAAAAGGGTTATTTAGTTACGGTGACCAACCCTCTCATTTGCATATCGCATCTCTTCATCCCACTTAGTAACCACGGTAGATTCTCGGCGACGCGAATTGATGCTGCTTTCCGAAAATTTGTCACATGGGCTTGGGAGACTGACATTCCTGGGACTGACTTTGAACTTTCCCGGACCGTTCTTAGGTGGCATTTTCATCTTACTATTGGCAGAAGGTGAAAACGATGGCAAAGACCGTGGGTGGAGACGAGAAGAAGTGGGTGTGTATATATCTCGCAAAGTGGACGAGGGAGTCGAGAGGTGAGCATATCCCAGAGTTGGACTATCTGAATTAGAAGTCGAAGCAATCCCGGACAAATGAGCTGCTTCCGACTGCTTATCCTCAGAGGAATCAATCAAGGAGCCATAAGTCTGATCTTCATAGCTGTCAGTCGAATTTGGGCGGTCGGCAAGACTCGCTAAAGTCGCGGTTGCCTCAGCGAGTTGTTCCTTCCGTTTTTGATCAAGAGGTGTTGATCTACCAGTCGCGCTGGACTGTCCACCGTCATGAAGCTTCACTTTGTTGTACCGTAGAGGTAGCAACAAGGGAATCAGACCATTAGGAGTACGGTATGTACCTGGGCCTAATCTACTCTCTGTCAATTTGGAAGGATTGAATGCTCCCTGGTGTTGCTTATGTTCAATTGCACTTGTACCCATAACCTTCTGCTCCTGTTTCTGAGCAACCGTATCCTTGGCTTTGAATCCAATGTCAGATGAGTCTTGAACATCACCATCAACCATATCCTCCCTGAACCATACAGGGCCCGCTTCCGGAGTCGCAGATTTGTAGTCGCTACCACCACTACTAGCAACGTGGCTTTGCTCTATCTTTGGCGTAGGCAAATGGTTGCTGTGGCTTGCGGCAGAGCTAGAGCAAGGAGACATAGTATTGGGGCTATGAGCTTTGAGTGTTGTGTGGGATGCAATATCGGAATTGCTGTGAAGGTAAATAGCTCCTGGTCCAGACGAAGCGGCAAGCTCATCGGATGTGTATTGATTATCCAGAATAAGCTGACGCGAAGATACGATATCTTGACCAAAAACGTCCTCAAGATAGTGCCGTTCAATTTCTTTCACAGCTGGGTCCTCTGGGCTGAACTCAGGAACTTTGGCTTTATTGCAATCCACCTCAGTCTTTATGACCTCAAAGTCCACTTCAGAACCAGTCTTAGGGTCTATAAGGCTATGCTCAAGAGCGTACTTCACACACTGACGAACGTCATCATCATCGTAACCTCTCTCTCTTCCGATCTGCAAAAGCTTGTTGAATTTAGCTTGTAGTAGCTCTTCATCATCTAACACATCATTCGATGGTGATTCGGATGAGGAGTGCGCTGACTCGTTTGCTTCAGTGAGACTGTGCTCTGGCTTCAAAAGTTCATTTCGCGTAGGGCTCAACTTTAAAGGACGTGCCTTGTCTCCTATCGCGCCCATAGAACGACTTTTATGGAGTGAGACGCCTGGAGGACTTAAACTGTAAACTGCCGGTAAGAGGAAGTCAGCATCTTGCTTGGAGGGAGTTCCCGTGTCGTTCGCGGTGTCGGTGTTGATAGTCAGGTTAGGCGTACGTGCTTGGGTCTTAGCCATGATGTTGACAGGTAAAGGGGTGGGTAATTGTTGAACTGTGGACTCAGATAGGTAATAACGTCTGAACTTGACAGACGTGTTGCAGAAGACGGGGACGGGCGATGTGTGGGGAGAGGGGAGAGACCTCAATCTCTCAAACTCGGTAATCTCAGATGAAATGTGGAGTTTGCCCCGTCTTTTACATCGGAGAAAGCCAAAGACAAATCTCTCAGTTTCGGCATTGAGAGAGCCATCAGAATGCATCGTGCCCATCCATCGTGTAGGAAGGACAGAGTTCAGGAGGTTGGATGAAATATGAGTGTGGTGAATTACAATAGCCCAGAACTTATAAGTGAACAAAAAGGTGTTACAACGCCTAAGCGCAGCGCGTCCTGCATTATTCCAAATAGATGCATGTCTTTATGAGGCTAGGATAATTCACATAGCGCGTCCCACACCGGTGTTGATTAATTAGGAGCCAACCTCCGTTCAAAATTCTCAGGCCATTGGATTGTAGTCAACAAACAGAAAGATCACCGAGAATGTTTATACAAAAAACTCGTTCAAAAGAGAGTACAGATCTTAAAAGATACTCACTAGGCTTATGGCCTGGCTAATGACCACCCCGATGCAGGTTGTAATTATATGCATCAAAGAAGAATTTGCTCTACCTTGGGTAACATTACCTCGTAAACCTGCATTCCGTTCATACATTTGCTATCTCAACCAAAGAACCTCATCAAGCCTTCGCATACTGACGGGTCCAGTCTCTAGCTGTCTGTATAGCTGCAGGTTCGTCCTCCTTCCATCTCTGTGCGACGTCATTTGCAAGAGGATCGTCTGGATTCGGCGCTCCCAAGAGAGCCTGTATAGAGAGAAGTATCGTACGAATCTGTAGGGCTGGAGACCAATTGCCTGCTTTTCTTTAGTTAGGCCTGGGCTGATAGCGGGTATGCTAGCTACTCTTCAGAACGTCCAGACATATCCGGCCCAGCTTATCAATGTTAGGGTGGTAGATCTTCGTTAAGAATCGTATCTTTGGTGGAGTCATAGGATAATCGTCTGGAAGGAACAGCTCGAGCTTGAAAACCCCGGCTAGGTGAAGCGTGAGCCAATACTTTGTTCAAGGAGCGTGTGGATACCAACACTCGTAAGGAGATTGAGAAGGACCATGAATCATGACATCGAAGTACCTCAGATTATCCTCGTGAGGTACTGCGCTGATACCTGGCACCCTAGACGATATTAAGTCAGCTAGGTTCAGAGTTGAAGATATGCTGAGAGGGTACATGCGGTTCCGCCATCAGACGCTCAGTCTCCTTCACGATTCTCTTGGGCAAAACAGCCATCGTGTATATTGACAACGGTTTTAATCCTATACACTGCCCGATCTTCTAATCCAAGGCTACTGCGGACCTTGCGGAGCTTGTGGATGGCGCTCAGCGAGTGCAGAAAGCTAGGTAGCTTGCCCGAACAGTCTTGATTAGATGAGAAGACCCAGCCACAGCACGAGGGCCATGTGTCTTCTTCCGAAGAAAACTGTGTGGGAGAAGAGTGTTGAGAGCGCCCTAATCAGATAGCAGTCATGCACGTAAGGCTTTCTGTCGTTCACAACAGGCGATTCATTTCTTGGCAGCACTGCCGATGTTTTGCCGGAAGGCGAGCTAGGCTGAAGTTGGCTAATTCGTGGCGCGTGAGCGCTTAGTTGCGATTTTGTTTGATTTTCCAATTCATTGCAAGGTGAACTGATTGATTGGCTTCTCAAGTATTCTACTTGCCACCGCTACATCCACGGTATTCTCCATCTCCACTTGACTGCGAGTCCATACCATGTATCTTTTCGTTAGGAGCAAACCCTTGCTCCCACTACACTCTGGGATGGTCCGCGTTCCTCACTCTTTCTTCACTCGTGGCCTTCAGTAGTGCATAGGTAGCGTCGGTCATATGTTTTCCGCCAGTCTCTCAACTATGTATTTCACACATAAGCCTGTGCTGGCTTGGCCATACCAATGATGTCTCTACGCTTTTGGAGCGTTGTAATTTGTACTAAGATGTAATATGACAACAATGGAACAAACGAGCGGACTTTATTCAGCTTACGACAGCCCAACTTTTGGGAAAGATGGCTCTTTCACTCTCGACAAGCCTGTTGGTTCTGCTTCCATCTCACCTTGTGGGCGAGATGTGGTATTGGCTTCGTATGTTACAGTGCCTTCCATATGATCTTCTTTTGAAACGGATGAATTGCTTATGCTATGTAGGCGGCAAGGTCTGCATATCATTGACCTGGATTCTCCATGGTCACCACCTCGTCACCTACATCACCACACACCGTGGGAGGTAGCTGATGTCCAGTGGTCACCTTTTCCTGCACGGGACCACTGGGTGGTCAGCACTTCAAACCAAAAGGCGCTTGTTTGGAACCTTGCAATGGTCAATGCTAAGTCCTCAGTTGAGCATGTGCTCCATGCACATTCTCGTGCTATCACGGACATTAATTTCTCAGCTCATAATCCGGATATTCTTGCTACATGTGCTGTTGACAGCTTTATTCACTGCTGGGATATTCGACATCCAGCCAGGCCAGCAATGACATTTTGCGATTGGTTTGCAGGTGCAACGCAAGTCAAATGGAATAGACAAGATTCACACATTCTTGCGTCATCTCATGACAAGTTTCTCCGGATATGGGATGACAGAAAGGGAGCATTTCCATTACGTTCAATAGAAGCCCATGCCACCAAGATCTATGGCGTCGATTGGAATAGAACCGAAACCGACAAGTTGGTCACCTGCTCCTTGGACAAGACAATCAAATTCTGGAACACCTATAAAGAGACGAGCGAACCTGATTGCGTTTTGCATACACCATTTCCCGTCTGGAGAGCACGCCATACTCCGTTTGGATTTGGCCTCCTGGCAATGCCCCAACGTGAAGACTACGATCTTCATCTCTACGACCGTCGTGGGAATAATTGCGAAGATCGCGAGTGTAGCACTCCTGCAGTGCACAAATTTGGCGGTCATGTTGACCATGTCAAGGAATTCTTATGGCGACCCAGAGGTAACGTCACTTCGAATGTGGACGATCGAGAGTTCCAATTAGTCTCATGGGGCAAAGATCGAATGTTGCGCCTCCACCAAGTCGAGGAGGACGTGCTTGGTGCCGTCGGCTATGAGAAAGGCGTAAAGCGGAACTTCAACGTCACCCGCCAAAATGCCGTCTATAAGACATTTAGAGACACACATTCCTCCCCAACTGCGCAGCCTGACGACCATGACCGCTTGAATGGATCTCATAGCATTAGCACCCGTTCTGCACTCAGTATAGGCATGAATAAGCCTGCCATTCCCTTCATTGGAGGATACGGTAATGGAGGGTTTATGAGACCCGCGGTCGGGCTGAAGTCGCCTTCCCCAAAGGAAACGGATCCTATAGCTTGGATGCGCGGCGTGAAGATTGGAAAACGCGAGACATCTCCTGATCTGCATCAGAGCGTATCATCCATTGTGTCTCCCAGTCTACGTGTTGATCCGAGTTGGGATATTTTTGAATCTCTAGGAGAAGAGATTACTCATGTGGGAGAGAAATTCCGGAAAGTCAAATTTGACACGGTATGAAGGAGCAAGTGAAATTAGAGGGATGTTACACTTACAGATAATAGATCGACATCCAACGGCGCTTTGTCGTTGTGTCACTCTCCGGGCCGTGGGGGCCGGGAAGCGATGCTACTTACCTTCAATGTCGTATTGACTTCCCTTCCATTTATCCAGATTCAGCAAGCCCTTCATTCTCCTTCGAAAAGACGGCTTCACTAAGCGATGAAACGTTGAGCAAGATCTACGCAGACATAGGCTTGATCACAACCAACTTCGTCTGTCGGCAGAGAAGCTCATTAGAAGCGACCCTGCGCTATCTTCTTGGTGAACAAACACTCGAAGAAAGTTTGCTTTGGCTAAAGAAGCGGGAGAGCGTGGATCTAGACTCTACTCGGGATCTGGATTCAAGCTCAAGCGATGACGATGACGAAGTTGTAGGGAACTACGGGGATTCTCAAGCGGATATCATGGAAGCAAGTGATCCCATGATCGCCACCTCGAATGCCCAATACAACGTCCCATTACCTAAGGCTTGTGGAGCATTATGGGCAGATGACGGGCGATTGGTGTGCTTTTTTTCATCCAAGTCCGATCAAGAGTCCTCCTTGCTTGAATTGAGTGTGAGAGCCAGCGATCGATCGTCCAGAAAAGGCAAGACCATGTTTGAAGGATTTGGAAGACTTCAGAACACGTCATCCCGGCAGAGACGACACGCATCGACCTTGGAGACTATTGAGAGTGGCGACTCTGACTTTGAAGAATCTTCCACCTCCTCAGACTCGTCTTCTTCTTCTGATGGATTCGGGCTGCCTCAACACCATTTCCTGCCGACTATGGCTTGGCGTGGTAATATGCTAGAAACAGTGCCAGGCGTCTCCCTTGATGATTCGCAGAAGTCGAGTGGTGGGAGTGGACTAGAAAGATCTAGTACATCCAAAGGAAGCATGTTTATATCTATCCATGCGTTCGCCGACCTCCTTCCAGCAAAGCAAGGCCTCGCTGAGAGATATGTTATCGGAAAGGGGTCAATTAGCTCTGTCCAAAATGCCCAGGTTGCCCGTGAAAGCGGGAACTCTGATCTTGCGGATGTTTGGTCTTTCGTTGATCTATTACTGCAAGATATAGTACCTTTGGAATTGATAGGCTCACCCCGAGACAACGAGTCGATCATGGTTGTAGCGCGTTGTGCCGTATCAAGGCTCAAAGCAAAGGACGGCGCGATCGACTTATCGTTCGATGACTTACAGGAACAGAAAAAACCCATCAAATCAGCATCCGTGAAATGGGGCAACCATTCGTTCGGCCGGAGGTGGTTTGTCGGCTCATTGTACGCATCCTTATTGAATTCCTTAGATAACGTTGCTAATGACGTTCAGATTCCATTACTATGAGCAATTAGCTAATGTTCAGATGCTTGCTATGCTTTCATGCGCATTTAGTGAGGCCCTAGGGATCCCGAGCTACCCAAGAGCGCACAAGAATTTTTCAAGTTCAGGCAATTCCCCTACCTCTCTCGAGGCATTGTACCATATTTCGAACGGCCCGAGCAATTACTACCCATCTGAAGGGATTGCAAGGGCCCAATTGCACTCCGCGTCACCAGTATTAACAGCCCAAGTAGATTACCAGAACATCAGTAGTGGCCCTCATTCTTCGACATCTTCGACTGGGGCACCCATCAGCGAATTCTCCGCGGTTGGTACCACGCCCCCGGGATACAGGCCTGTTCGCATGAGCATGGATCGCAGGGAGTCTCAAACTACCAGTTTATCTACGTCGCCCGAGCAACTTCGGCATACACATCGCTCGAATTCAAACCTGAGTGCGCTCGCAGCCTCCTTTTCACGTCCATTCTCCTTCACGACCTCTGCTGCTTCTTCACCGCCTAACGTGTATGCTAAGAAACGATCGAGTCCATCAGGCAGCTATCTTGGTACACAGTCTTCGACCATATCCTGGAGTCCAGCAATTTTCGGGAAATCAGCTACCATAACGGAAGACCCAAAATCGAGCCTCTCACTTTCAGTTTCGGAGATTGGAGAAGATCCCTCTGCTTCTAAAAAGACTGCCTTCAAGACAAAATTGAAACACCAAGACCAATTTCAAAATGATGGATACGCCAATGTGCCCTTACTAGACCCCAGCGAGGAGTGGCGTTATGAACACTATAGAGAGGCATACGCGCACCTCCTCTACATCTGGGGCATGCCCATCGCTCGGGCCGAAATCTTGAGCTACAACCATGTGTCAACTCCAGATCTTGCGCAATCACACCTATCAGTCCAACAAGCAGCCTCCCTACTCCCCATGGGCGACGCAGATCTACTCAACAAGCTAGGCGAGGACACTGGAGATGCAACTCTGGCATTCAAAAATCACTGCAGGTCCTGTTCCTCCCTTATTCCCTCGAAAAACCCTGCTCGCCGCTGCCAGACCTGCTCCACCCTCTACAGCCCGCCAGCATGTCTCCTCTGCAACACTCTAATTCGCGGCCTTTCCTCTCCCTGCCTCAACTGTGGCCACATCCTCCACGATTCATGCCGCAGCCTCCTCCACTCTACCCCCCAGATACCCAATGATCCATTTCACGAGGAGTGCATCTCAGGCTGCGGCTGCGTTTGCGCTGAATACAATACCGCCACTGTTGACGTGCCTGATCTCACGGCTAAGAAGTCTCACGAAGTCAGCCCTGCCATCACTGTCATTGGGGATGTGGGGCTGGTTTTCAAGGGTGATGAGGCTTCGGAATGGAAGGATGCTGAAATGGGCGAGTGGGAGGACAAGGCGTATGAAAGCCTGGCGAGAAATCTTAGACCAAGGAAGGAGGTCAGGGCAAAGGGCAGTCACATTTGGACGAGGTGAATGTAGGGAGCTTGGAGATGTGTAAATATTTCTGCAGTTTCCCCTCTCTTTGGTGGCAAGGATGATTTCCTGGCGTTTTCTGGATGAGAGATACCCTTGCTCGTTTGCAATCCTTTGCTATCACGAAGCTTGTGTACAATATCTTTAATACAAATCCAGTCTCAATCAGTATAACCCCCTTTGAGTCACTTCGTTGGTGCTCTAGCTTGACATACGTTGGAAGACAATCGTCTCATTCACCGATCCTTTGGTTCTGCAATATCCAATCTTTTCCAATATCTTTCTCAGGAAGGTCCAACAACATTGACAGTTCGAATAATTCACAAATTAATAATGACGTCGCTTTCCGTGTATCCCTAGACAATGGTGCTACAAGATAGCCATCTGCGGCTGCCAATCCCTGATCAAGTATTGCAATGCACAACTTTGAGGTCCAATTATGTAAAGATCGAACTGAGGACTATCATCATCGCTGTTGATGTCTAGAACTCTCCGCTAGCCCCACTAATTTTCGTGGGCCATTTCAGCCTTACATACATCCTCATAGCATTGACATCTCACTCCTCCTCAATCAATCTCCCAATGCCCTCTGAGCCTACAAAGCCCCCAGTGAAACTATCATTACCACTCGTACGTCCGAGCGACCAAGATCTCCCTTTATTGCTTCAAGATTTTCGAGCCTTCTAAGATTGCCGTAGGAATACCAACAAGATCTCTTCCAAGAACTCCGTTCCGACGACGAACTCGTAATACTCGCTCGCGGCCTAGGCCTTCTCCGAACCGTTACCAACCTCCTCCACTCATACGATGCAGTAGGAAACAACCTTGTAGTGGTTGTTGGGGCCGACGAGAGAGAAAATGGCTGGATTGGAGAAGCGCTGGCTGAACATGCTGCTATTAGCAGGACGCCGGCGGCGAGGGGCCTTAGTCAGGTCAATACAGATATGATGAGTGTGGCTACTAGGTGACCGAAGTTGTGTGAGGTCGGCAGAGGGGCTATAGGCTGATGAGTTGTGTAGGGAGAAAATGTACGCGCAGGGAGGAATTTTTAGTATTACGTCGAGGATCTTGGTGGTTGATATGCTATCGAGTATGAAGTTTGTGTCAAGGGGATGGAACTAAAGCTGACGACCTAGAGTTGCTGAATCCCGAAACGGTTACGGGACTGGTGGTGCTGCATGCTGAGAGGTATGGATACCATTCACATGAAAAATCGATGTGCTCATATGTTGCAGGATTGTAGCAACGTCTATCGAAGCATTCATCATACGTATCTACCGCCAAATGAATAAGCCTGGTTTCCTCAAAGCTTTCTCGGACAACCCTGAGCCTTTTACAACCGGCTTCGCGCCTCTGGCTTCTATGATGCGAAACCTTTTCCTACGGAAACCATCTCTATGGCCACGGTTCCATGTCACAGTAGCAAAGTCGTTGGAGGGACGACGGAAGGCAGAGGTCATTGAGCTCGAGGTGCCTATGACTGATGACATGCGAGATATCCAGAACGCTATCTTAGAATGTGTGGAAGTCAGCATTGGCGAGCTCAAGAAGGCAGATACTGGACTGGAACTTGAGGACTGGACACTGGATAGTGCACTACACAGAAGCTTTGATATTATTGTTAGGAGACAATTGGACCCTATATGGCATCGAGTAAGCTATAGGACAAGACAGATTGTAAATGATCTGACTGTGCTACGTAGCATACTACAGTAAGCGGCACTTTGAATCGGCATATTTACTGCTAATATGTTTCTAGTGCTCTCCTCACATATGACGCCGTTTCTTTCAATAAGTATTTAGATACCATATTAGCAGCTCATCAACCCCCACCAGGCTCCAACCGTCAAAATCAGTCACCTTGGCTATTCCTGGATGCCGCAAATGTTATATTCGAGACAGCAAAGCGAAGGGTGTACACCGGCAAGCCTGTTGATGGACAAGCTTCAGGGGCCTCGATTTTACTGGATTCGCTGCGGCCTGTACTCGAAGAGCAGCCAAAGTGGGCGCTTCTAGCTGATGTACTCGAAGAGATTGAGCGTGATGCATATTTTAATCCCAGTTTCAAAAATGACTCTAACGGTACTGTATTGATCATGTGCTCCGACCAAGGAACATGTCGCCAGGTACGAGAGTACCTCCAGAACATGCATGTGCGGCCACACCAGGCTCAAGATGCTGAAAATGATGAGGAAGAGGAATTCGAGCCAAAAGCCTCTGCCGCATTTATGATGCGTAGGAAATTGCGGAACTATCTTAATTGGAAAAGGGATTTTGCCCGAGTCAGCGCATCCCTTTTCACCGAGAACCAGAAAGCACTCGAAGGGTTCACTGACCAAAGAGGCGCCAATGGGTATCGAGGCAAAGCACCGCCAAACAAAAGGAGACGAGTAAGGGGCGGCTCGGCCGCAGCCGCTGGCGGAGGAAGGGCCGTCAACAGTACCCTTCAAGTTGCTGAGGAGAAAGAGTCTCAAGTTGCGTCTCTTCTAGCGGACATTCAGCCCAATGATATGGACGGTGCTCAGAAGGAGGAGATTATTGTGGATTCGCTCGATGACATGGAAGAGTACTTCGAGCTCTATGAGATGAATGATTTGGTTGTTGTTCATCCCTACGATGGAGATATGGACGAGCATGTACTGGAAGAAGTTCGCCCGCGGTATATTATTATGTATGAGCCGGACTCCGCATTTATACGGCGCGTCGAGGTCTACAGAAGTTCGCACGACGACCGCAATGTCCGGGTCTACTTTATGTATTATGGCGGCTCCGTGGAGGAGCAGCGGTACCTCAGTACAGTCAGAAAGGAGAAAGACGCTTTTACCAGACTTATCAAAGAGAAAGGTAACATGGCCATAACTATCACTACCGATGGCGCAGTCCCGGATCCTCAAGAACAGTTCCTCCGCACAGTAAACACCCGTATAGCAGGCGGTGGCCGTCTGGCAGCCACCTCTGAACCTCCCCGCATCGTCGTCGACGTCCGCGAATTCCGCTCTTCCCTCCCCTCCCTCCTCCATGGCCGTTCGAACCTCATCATTCCCTGCATGCTTACAGTAGCCGATTATGTCCTCACCCCAAATATCTGCATCGAGCGTAAAAGTGTCCGCGATCTGATCTCCTCCTTCAAGAACGGCCGTCTCTTCAACCAGGCAGAGACTATGCTCCAACATTATAAGTACCCTATGCTCCTCATCGAATTCGACCAAAACAAATCTTTCACGCTGGACACTTTTGGAACAGACCACACCACCGCCCTCAGCACAGCCTCCAACCCGCAAGACCTCCAATCGAAAATCGCTCTCCTTACACTCGCCTTTCCTCGCCTCAAGATAATTTGGTCCTCGTCCCCTTACCAAACAGCCGAGATCTTCGACGAGCTTAAGAAGCAGCAGGAAGAGCCCGATCCGATTAAAGCTGTGCAAATTGGCTTGATTGGTGGAGAAGATCCGAGCGACCAGAGCTTCAATCAGACGCCGCAGGATATGCTGAGGGCGGTGCCGGGGATTAGTGAGAAGAACATGTCAAGAATTACACTAGAGGTGGCGAATGTCAGGGATGTGAGTAATCTGAATGAGGCAGAGTTGGACGAGTTGGTGGGCAAGGAGGCAGGGAGGCAGGTGTATAGGTTTTTTAACCGGAGTGTGGTTGAAGATTGATGATTGTATACAATGATCGATGATGAGGAAAAGAATATCATAACGCACGCAGGCATATGGTTCTCCACATATCTCGTCTTTGTCCTCAATCACTCCATCTTGTTTGAAGGTCTTTTATGCTCAAATGGTTCATCATGATGCATCAAAAACACTCAACAGACTCTTCTTCCACAGGTCTTCCGTATTGCAAGACTAATGATGCTCGCTCAGCCCCTCAATGTGAAAAGTCAAGTCCCTACAAGTCCATTCCCCAACGCCCAGCCAGCATGCATGCATACATTCATCAACCTCCCCACCCCCTAAATCTCATCAACATCGATATCCTTCTCATCACTCGAATTATCCCTATCCTCATCGAACTCCACATTATCATCCACGCCCTCATGCCCGTACGTATCCGTCTCATTAATCTTCGCCGTCTCCGGCAACTCCCCGTACGCCTTCAGACTCCTCGCTTCATCCGCACTATACTTCAATATCACATCACCTTTTTCGTCTTGGTAGTCGCGGAGAGAGAGAAGGATTATGTCGCCTTGGTTGATCCATACTTTTTTGCGGAGTTTGCCGCGGATGTGGGCGAGGCGCTTTTCGCCGTCGAAACAGAGGGCTTCGAGACGGCCGTTGCCGAGCATTTTTATTACTTGGGCGTATTCTGGGGGGAGAGGATTAGAATAGGGGTTTTGGAGGTTGGCTATGTGGTTTTCTAGGGAGGAAGAAGGAGGGTGCGAGAGGGTAGAGAAGGGGAGGGTAGGAAGGGGAGAGAAGTACCTTGGCCTTCTTCCTTGAAAGTGAGTTCACGCTTCTCGTTGTCGTTTTCATTCTTTCCTCGACGTCGATTTTTACCACCCTGCGAGGTGTGTTAGTGGTCTCTATGTTTTGAGGTTTGATTCCTGGAGAAGGGTAGGGGTTGAAGTGTGGGGTGTGGGGTGTGGAGGTAGCCACAGTTATTTCCTGGAGGTGCCGCTTACCTTCCCCTTATTCTTGGGCATGTCTACTTCAGGTTATAGGCCTCAGATATGGTATGTAGCTTTGGTGACGTTGAGGATGCTCTTGGAAATTTGGTACAGAGCAGTCAGGTGGGTGTCTCAATATTATGTTGTTTGGTGGGGTGTTTAGATGTGAGGCGGGCTGAGTCAAGCGAAAATATTTAGCGCCAAGCCCTGGGAAAGATTGCCGTTCGAAAAATCTAGACATGGATACAATCTCTACCTCAGTGAGTCCAGCGCTTTACGGTCGATAATGAAGCCATCGACCTCGACCCATGTTTCTCACCAAGCAGGCATGTCTCGCAAAGGTCTCAACAATCGTTGCCCCGCACCGCACAATAAGCTACGCCAACGGTTCTCGTTACTTTAGCATCCCTACCGTCAATGTCTGCCGTCTCAACATCTCCAAGAATCATAAGCTCAGCTATACTGCAGATAGAGTATACAAAGATCCTGGCCACGTCTTCCACCGGCCTATACGCCAACGCTACCAGAAAGTTGTCAATGGGAAATATGACCCGCGCGAGGAAGGGCTGTGGATTACGTGCACAAGCAATACTATGCCAGGGTCAAGGGTTGTGAGAAGCTGGACAACAAGGAAGATACGTCAAGCTATTGTGGACGCGCTGAAGATTAGGGGGTTTGATCGGCAGGGTAAGAAGTTGAAGACGTTTGCAGGACCGGGTCAGGGAATTGATGGAGGCCATGTTCTGCCAGAGCTACTATCCGGGACTTTGAGTATCGAGACCATGCCCCTCATTCGGGAGACCAAATACGAAGAAGTCCAAAGACAAGCAGATATGGTTGTGAATGAGGTCATCAAAATCTGTGGCCATAGATGGATACCGTCTGCAGTGAAACGGCCGCTCTTAAAATACGATAATACATGACGGCAATCCGCCACTCGTACTCTCGCTCTACTGCGTCTTCTACTGCGTCTGGCTCTTGAAGCACTGATGAATCGAATAATGAGACTCTGAGACGGACTGGCCACTCGCCCTTATAAAGCTCGGACGATGGAACCTCGAGGCTGCGCTTCGGCACTGCCATCAATGCACTCAGGATTAGACCAGCCACCGGCAGGCCACTGCTTCTCTATATACTATTTGGATCCTGTTGAGCGGGCACGCGTAGGCGATACTCCTACCCAGGGATGATCACGAAAGGTCTTATAGTATGAAAGACATATTTCATTGGAATTTAGCTATTTTGCAAAATGCTAGATGGATTTCAATGCCTCAGACCAGCCGCTAGAGGTTCTATTCACCACCTCTCAGATTATTGGCCCAGGGTTTCTATCATCTGGCCAAGTATCAGCATCACGGTCGCTTATTGCCGAAGTTACGCAACGCACCATAAGTTTTCTTATTGATTGAGCTCTTCCGCACGCGCTCGGAGTTCTTCCTTGCTCGCCTTCGGTGGCATGTCTGGCAAGAACCCGGAGTGTAAGCACGGCGGTATACTGAAGACACCAAAGGGGAGGAGTAAGACGCACCATCCATGTTCATAGGGATCTGGGGACCTTTTGATTGAAAGTCTTGAGCCGAAGCTTTCATTCCGCTCCCCGGAGTGTGTTCGTTATCATGGCCTTCATGAGAACTAGCAGTTGATTCCGTAGCCGAGGAAGGATCTTTGGCTACTGTCTCAGTGAGGCCGGAAGGAACTTCTTCTTCTGCTGGATGGACAGGCATGGTTTGGACAGTTTGATTGAATATCGTGTCTAATTTTCTTGTGAAGCTGGTTGCATTGAAAGAAAAGTGTTTGCATGTTCATGCGTGACATAGTTGCTGGCTAGATCTCTACGTCATTCGTCGCCTCACATTGATCGGCCCCACCAAGACCCGCGGACTACCCGCCTGCACAACATCTGTTTTTGGCCACTCTTTGACTCTAGCTCTTACGGCGTGCACCCGACCTTTGCTACTGACCAAGCACTCGAACGCACCCGCTAATGTTTGATAATTGTGAATAGGGACGGGAGAAGTAGCAGGTAATTCTGTCATTGTGACGTCCATCATATTGCTCCAAGTGCTCGATATGTGCTACATCAACGCAGAAATGTTGAAGGCGGGAGTCTGCTCTGAATACTTCACTCGCCTTTTCTTATCTTAATCATATCCCCAACAAAGGATAATTGTAATATTAATCTTATACGAATCCTCTGTGTACATCCCAAATCACTGCGAGTGTGCCTGTTTACAACTGACCACAGGGCTCCCAGCTTTGAGGTACTATATTACACCCCTAAGATGAATTTTCAAAGTTGTTTTAAGGAATAGCTTCAGCTAATCCAGCTAACCAAGCCATCGAGTCACTAAGACACTCCTAGAGCAGGATTCACGCTTAATTCGCCTGTCAGTGCTGTTGGTGTAGTCGGTCTCTTCAGGCACCAAAGGTAATGATCATGCATTCACCTTCCGCTGACGGAGGCACCAATAGCTAGGATGCTTAACCAACACAAGAACCAGACACTGGCAACTGATATGGATATACGCAATTGCTTTCAAGCTCTGTGGGAGAGTAGAGCTTCTTTGCCCTTAACAGCTATTCTGTTAACAACCCTGCCTACATAATAAAAACCTCAGCCCGTGAAGGCATCGAGACTCACGATCGCAAGCTTATCAATCGCACCTGTGGAGAACGAGAGTCTGTCCCAGAACCTCTTCGCACTTCTCGGTATCATATCAGGACTCGTACGCTTACTCATCTCCACAGTATCCCGCGTTCTCTCAAACTCATAGGTCCTCGGTAGTTCTTCCACAATATAATACGTACTCTCTTCTTTCATCCTTTTCCAAAGTACCCAAGCCCCAAACTAGCCGCAATCCCTATTCTACCCTTTGCATATAACACTCGCATTAGGCTTATCATATATTGGCTTGAGGGACTCCATAGGGAATACAAGGACGTTGTCCGGGTCGTGCTGAACGAGCTCGGCTTCATTATCGAAATTGCATGGAGAGATTTATGTCAACACCGGCCTAGACGTGAGGATTTTTGGAGAAGAGAGACAACTTGAACCTTACGAAGGATGTCATTTAATTGTGAGCGCTGATGGTGTTAGACACTCGTCAAAGAATTTCGTTTGGGCTGGCGAATCCATCGGTTTATATCACTCTGCCATCTGGTGCTTGGAGAGGGGTAATGATGATGGTCAAGCACAGCTTTTCATAATGAACAGTATCTCTTTTCCATGACTGGCTACTCCTCCGCGGTGATTTGTATTTTATATCGCAGACTTTCCTCTCCTACATACATCTATCATACACCACCCACACTCTCCCTTCCTCCCTAGTGTATCCCCTATCCCACCACACTCTCTATCACAAAACCCTCTACACCTTCACCCCCCCACTATCCTGCCGACTCAAAACCCACATAAAAACAAACTGCACAACATAACTATACAAAAACAAAAACTGCGTCCGTCTATTCCGCTGACTCCGCGCCACCGTCTGCATCCCCCCTGCCGGCGTCGCACTACTACTATCCGGCAACAACACATACTTCAGACTCCGCAGCAAGAAAAACGCATTTGCGAGAAACGTGTACGTGAACACCGTCCAACCTATCCACCCACCTGTGCCCTGGCCGCGGTTCAGGATCTCCGCCAGCACAAGCGTGACGATCACGCCGACGAATTTGTAGCCGGAGTAGGCGACTAAGTCGAGGAGTTGCGAGTCGTTGCTTATAGAGAGGATGTAGGTGCCGAATTTCAATCCTAGTATCTCAATCGCTACTATTGCGAATGCGGCGGTGGCCGTTAGGCCCATGACTTCGGGGTGGAATTGGCCGCGGAGCCCGGCTAGGAGTGTGGAGAGGAGGATGTAGGTTACGAATGCCATGACGGGAATGTACATGTCTGGGGAATTGAGGTCGTCGCGGGGGGGGAGGAAGTAGTAGGAGTATGCGTTTTGGGGGGCGGAGGGGTCATTGGGGTTGGAGGTGGAGGTTGAGGAGGGGCGTTGTTCGCGGGACCAGGGTTTGTGGCGCCAGGGGAAGAGGACGAGGAGGAGTTTGCGGAGGACGTAGGGGGTGGAGACGTTGAAGTAGTGTTTTAAAGCGGGGATGGAGACATAGCGGTTTAGCTGGTTTGGTTAATGGTTAGTGGATGTTTCTTCTCAATGGGTGGAGAAGGGAGGAGGGTTAGCGAAAGGAGCACGGAAGGAGCACTCACGCTTTGTTCCATGTATTCTTGCCCAGCCATCACGGCTTTCTGTCCTACTTGGAAACCCATCTGTGCTGTCTGATCGTTCATGAAGCCCCCGAACGCGGGCGCGAAGGCGCCTCCGGCATTGTGCTGGGGCTGGGGCTGTCCACCCATTTGTCCGCCATATGGACTGTTGCTGTAGCCTTGCGGAGGTGGCGGGGAGCGCATCATCGGGACGGTAGAGACATGTTGGGGGACAGGGTGATGGAGCGGTGGTGAGTGAGCTGGTGGTGGATGGTAGGTGCCTCGTTGCATTTCTCGTGAGTAGAGGTGAGGGGAACTTGGGCGATTCGTGAGGAGTGAATGCAACCCTTTGTAAGTTGGGTTAGTGAAGGCTGCGTATTGTTTAAAAGTAGCTTGTTGAAGCACACGTTTTTGTTTCGGCCAGAGTGCGGAATTGCTGCCGAAGGTTTGCCCGTGATTGTTCAACTCTCTCCGCACCCGCAAGACGATACGTCTCCTGTATTACCTCTGGTACTCTCCTCGATTCTAGAATGCTGGACGGCTTCGAGATACTGACGACTTCAGGTGTGGTCCTTTGGTCAAAATCCTATGCCCCTGTAAGCAGCAGCATCATCAATGGCTTTATCAAGGACGTATTCATCGAAGAGAAAGTCCTTCCAGGCGCAAGTGTTGCGGACGATGCCTCAGCAAGCCAAAACCCTACATATAAGAAGGATCAGTATACGCTGAAATGGACGAGCGTAAAAGATCTGGGTCTTATTTTCGTTGTTGGTATCCTATCAGATACTAATATTAGGTTAACTCCATCTAACAAGACTTCCAGGCAGTCTACCAGTCGCTGTTGCATCTTACATGGGTTGATAAGCTCTTGGACAATATACGGATCATATTTGTCGACCTCTACAAAGATCAGTTGAAGAAACCCCACACTAGCGTGGTTGAGTGCAACTTCGATGGCTATTTCGACCAACAAGTCAAGGAGCTGGAAGGTGCTGTGGATAAGAATCCTCAACGAGCGCCACAGGTTACAGTAGACGATCTAACGCCGCCTTCAAGCTCTGATAATGGAATTGAAGGACTACCGCCACCTTTGCCTGGTTTAGCAGCAGTTTCGCAAGCTGGGCAGTTGAGGAAGCCGCAGAATAATGGAGACTCCACAGACGTTACCCCAGTATCAACCCCCGACACATCAAGACCCACAACTCCCGCTAGCCATATACTTGGTGGAAAGGCAGGACCTAAGTCAAGAAGAGCGAAAAAGGCTATGAACGCCCCAGCAACTGCATCTTCCGGAGACGAAAGAAAAGGGAAACCAAAGAAGGACATTGGAAAGAAAATGCGGAGATGGGACGCAGACGGTATGGCAGATGATGATGACGGAACGGTTCTGGATTATTCCATACAATCGCCTGATGAGGACGGAATGCATGCCACCGAAATTACTGCTGGTATAGAAGGAATCGACATGCAGTCCGCTGGCACTAGGACTAGGAAGGGACAATATGTCTTGAAAGATCTTGACAGCGAAGTGCATTCGATCTTAGAAGGAGCAAGTGAGAAGAAGTCACAGTCAGCTTCGTCATCAGGTGGTGTAGTTGGATCAAGCCTCAGTGTCATTAGCGGTCTCTTCAGAAATGTTATCGGAGGCAAGGTCCTCACAAAAGAAGACTTGGCAAAGCCGATGAGAGCAATGGAGGAGCACCTGTTAAAGAAAAACGTTGCAAGAGAAGCAGCAGTGCGATTATGTGAAGGTGTCGAAAGAGAGCTCATAGGCGTCAAGACTGGCAGCTTTGAAAGTACGTCTCCCCTATATCATCTCAAGCACTGTACTGATGTGCCCTACAGGCGTCGAAACAACAATCCGCACAGCAATGGAATCCTCCCTCCGCAAAATCCTCACACCAACAACCTCCCTCGACATCCTCCGCTCCATCACCTCCGTCACCTCCCCCTCCACCCTAAACCCCCTGTCCCCCAAACCCCGCCCCTACGTCATCTCCATCGTCGGCGTCAACGGCGTCGGTAAATCCACCACCCTCTCCAAACTCGCCTTCTTCCTCCTCCAAAACAACTTCTCCCTCCTCATCGCCGCCTGCGACACCTTCCGCTCCGGCGCCGTCGAACAACTCCGCGTCCACGCCCGCAACCTAAAAGAGCTCTCCGCCCGCGAATCCCTCGGAAGAATCGACATCTATGAAAAAGGCTACGGCAAAGACGCCGCCAACATCGCAAAAGACGCCGTCACCTACGCATCCACCAACAATTTCGACGTCGTCCTCATCGATACCGCCGGCCGCCGCCACAATGATACCAGACTAATGTCCAACCTCGAAAAATTCGCCACGTTCGCTCAACCCGATAAAATCCTCATGGTTGGCGAAGCGCTGGTTGGAAGCGATAGTGTCGCGCAAGCGCGGAGTTTTAATAAAAGTTTTGGAGCGGGGAGGGGGTTGGATGGGTTTATTATTAGTAAGTGTGATACGGTGGGGGATATGGTGGGGAGTTTGGTGAGTATGGTGCATGCGACGGGGATTCCGGTGGTGTTTTTGGGGGTGGGACAGCATTATGGGGATCTGAGGACGCTGAATGTGGGGTGGGCGGTTGAGATGTTGATGAAGTGATTGGGGAAGGTGGGGGGAAGGCAAGGGAGTGGGAGGGAGATGGTGGAGGTGAGTGTTTTGCTGATTATTGCTTTTGGGCTAGGAAGGGACGGGGATGGGTTTTGTTGTTGGTAGCTTATATATCTATCTACTCCACGTGCATGGAATATATGTAACCCTTTCTTTCTTTTCTGGTAACGCGCCAAATCCCCTTTCAAGCAAATTCAGACCTACCCTACCTACACTCTCTCGTCATCATCTCACTTCAGACACCCTTTCCACCCAGCTACCCCCCCAATCCTAATCCGCGCATCTAAAACCCATCACATCGTCAAAAGCTCCTCGGTGCTTATATGGATTCCTGTGTGTGGAAAGTACTGTGGGCATTCTACGTGAAACGGAAAAAATATGTAGTATCGCAGTGAAATTCATTTGTTCACTGCCATGCCATACCGTACATACATACATACCATAAGCCTGATACATTATCTCACTAGCCCATCAAACAAACAAACAAGCAACCGTTCTATTCTACCACCTAAGATAAATTTTCAACAACCATGGATTTAATTTAAGTTGACCTACGTTTAATCCATACTATCAACACAACTCCATAGAGGCTCGTGGAAGTGGGAATGAGAGTAGAAGAGGTAGATTGTTTTGGGGGGGGGGAAGGGCATTCAAGATAAACTCCAATTCTAAACACACACCACACCCACACTCGCTCGCTCCCTCAGCTCCCTCCGCTCGCACGCTCGCCCCGCACGCCCGCTCACCAGATCGCTCGCTCCGCTCGCTCAAGACTCCTCCAAATTCTCATACCCCTGCCAAAACGGCTGCATAGGCACCAAATCTCTTCTCAAAACATATCGTCTAAACACCCAACTAATTTTCTTGAGTTGATAAGACGAATGTTTCCACGTCGGCACACTAAAAACCTGATCCAGTTCTTCGAGCGTGAGGGCTTTGGTTTCGGGTAAGAAAAGCAGGACCAGGACCCAGAGAATCAGGCACCATGTAGCGTACCAGGCGAACGCTCCTTGCGGTTTGAATGCTGTGAGGAGGGAAGGCCAGGTGAATGAGAGGATGAAATTGAAACACCATGTTGTGGCTGTGGCGAAGGACATGCCTACTTCGCGGATGTGGAGGGGGAAGGCCTCGGCGGAATAGGTGAAGGGCACGGGACCCATACCGGGGGAGTAGAATACTTCGAAGAGGTACATGCCGGTGGTGACCATGGCCACGCGTTTTGGTTTTAAGGGGTGGAGCCAGAAAGAGAAGCCAGTCCAGAAGAGGAAGATGGAGAGGAAGGGGAAGGTGAAGAGGAGGAGGTTGCGGCGGCCGAAGGTGTCGATTGTAAGGAAGGCGGGGAGGGCAAAGAGGAAATTTAGGATGCCGGTGCCCATGGAGGCGAGGAGGGCGGAGGAGAGGGAGTAGCCGGAGGAGGTGAAGATGGTGGTGGAGTAGTAGGCTATTACGTTTACGCCGCAGAACTGGGGGCGTGTTAGGAGGGGGAGGTGGGGGGGGGGAGGGGGAGGGGAGGGCTTACCTGTTGGCCGAACATGACGATCCAGGATGCCCAGGCGGCGCGACGGTTGCGGTTGACGGTGAAGAGCTCCCAGACCATGTTCCTTCCGTGGGAGACTTTTCGCTCGATCTCGACATTGACGTAGCAGTAGTAGAGGTCTCTTGCGGCTTGAATATCCGAGGGGCGGATTTTGCGGAAGGCTTCAAAGGCTTTTGAGATACGGTTTTTCTTGATGAGCCAGCGGGGGCTCTCGGGGCAGAAATAGACCTGGCAGCAAACGATGAGGGGAAGAACGACGGTGGATCCGAGCATGAGGCGCCAATTAAGATCGTCGCCTACATTCAAGAAGGCTACGCCCATTATATTTCCAAGCATGATGCCGAAGGCGGTCCACATCTGCCACATCATTACCAGAGCGCCGCGGATGGGAGCGGGAGAACATTCGGCGGCGTAGACGGGGACGGTGGTTGATTTGGAGCCGATGCCGAGTCCAAGGGCGAAGCGGGCAATGAAAAGGTTTACCCAGGAATTTGCTACGGCTTCCCATACTGAAGCGATGGCGGCTATAGCACAGGAGACGAATATTGTTCCACGACGGCCTATGAGGCTGTTGAGCGGAGCTGTAAGCCAGCAGCCTAGGACTGTACAGGCTAAATAGGGAGCTCCGACGACTAGACCAGTGAGGTTGTTGACCTCTTGTGTCGAAAATCGGTCTTTAGTGATATTCAACCTCTCGAGAAAGAAAGTCTGAGCGCCGTTGTTTGCGGTTTCGTCCATGCCCTGTACCGCAGCGCAGATGGAACACATGATGACCTATATTCTATCAGGGTTTCCCTTGTATGTATGGAGAATTCAAAGGCCATCATACCAGATAGTATAGCATCTTAGGCTGTGCCCACTTGTGAGTGTGCTCCCTCTCTAAATGGTACTTGTCGTCTTCACTCAACTCGGTCATGTTGCTGACGGAATGAGGCTTCTGAGCCACCAAGGCAGCTTTTCTGAAAAGCTCATTGTAACTCATCAAGTCGAACTTAGCACAGAAGTCATCGACGTCGGCGATCAATTGGTCTCTGGGGATGCCACCGAGAGGGTTCTCGAACATAGCATTGAGCTTGTTACGAGAGACATCTTGAGTACCAGCAACATAGGCGGGTGGGTTCTCTTGCCCGGTCTGCTCATGTCCATTCAGAGTGGACGAGCTTGGTGAAGTCTTCTTCTCCTCCATGCTGGCGAGTGTTTCATTAGTAGGCCAAATCGAAGACAAGATTGTGTAGGTGCTGTAAATGATACTCTTGGAAGAAGTGATAGAGTGTGGGGTCCTGACGGGGTTAATTATCAGATGCATGTCAGCTCCTGTGGCATGCTAGCCTTGCATTATCTAAGCCTCGCACATCATTCCCGTGTCGGAAGTGCAGGGCGTAGCATGGTGCATACATGGGATCCCAGCCGCAAGGAAGATGCACCCGTCACTAACCAATCGTGTGTCACAGGAGGCTTAGATGCAGGATGATCGTTCCATCTTTCCACAAACTGGAAAGTGTGCGATTGGTTGCTGACCACGTTATTGACTGCAGTTGTGGGCTCGGCCATGTATGAAGCAGGCAGACCGAGTCTTACACGCCGATCCCAACTCTCTCAGACTTGGGCCGGGTGATCCGTAGCTTTGATTGATCTTTTGCTGATTGCTTATTGCTGATCATATGATACCACGTTGCCAGGACTCCAAGCGAGCTCCCATCCCATCAGATCATGTCTCCTCCACCGCTCCTTGAGAAAGACTCGTCAGCTAAGCTAACAGGGCGAAACACCGAGCTGTTGCCTCCAGCGTCGCACCCGGGATTCATGGGTACTCTTATGTCTGCCAGGGTCATACCTGTTTGGTATGAATCCTATCACCGACACAATAGTCGCTGACTGCGCCAGACTTTGCAATTTCTCTACTTCTTCTTCTAGTTCCAACGGCTCCCCGCTCCCGCAAGCCTTGTCACTCTTAAAAAGCCACCAGCCATGACATCATTCCCGACTACAACAACAGATAATAGTAATATCACATCTCGACATACAAGCAAAGTGTTCTTCATACCCATCTCCAACACAAACACCGGCCCCGCTACTCTGAAGGACCGTAGTACATGATACTTCTTTACTGATCTGATAGTACACACACAGATTTTACACGTTCTCGCTGCGATTTTCCGTGCCGGCAGTTGCGGAATCTTTGGAAGCTTGGTCGAGCAAGGTGATGGAACATTGTCTCTAGCTTAGTTAAAGGAGAGGGAGGGGAGAGGGAGGGGGTTGCTATTGTATTCAGCGAGGCAGATGGGGTAAGCAGGAGTGATATAATACTATATAGCATCCCCGAATCTAGGCTAACACGTGACCAGCTGCTAACTCAGGCCTTATTGTTTTGCTCCCCTACTAATGCCTATTTTATTAATATATTCTCCCTCTACTCTTTTATACTCCCTCGTTGTTCTCCTTTATTTTTTTATTACTTTCTTATACTCCCTTTCTACTCTCTTATACTCCCTTTTAACTATTTCCTACTTATTAGCTACTATTATATTCTTATAAGTTTTAATAAGAGTATTTAATTAACTTATTTTAGATATTAATTAAAAAGGAGCTAGTTATAACTCTATTAACTACTTATTATATTATCTTCTACTTTTTCCCTTTTATTCTTTTTTTTTATTTCTAGTTATTTATATCTTATAATAATCTACTAATATATTAAATATATTATTATAGATATTATTATCTTATATCTACTCTATATTTTTTTTTATTATATATACTTTAATAGTTAAAATAATATTATTTTATTATAAATTATTTTTTTATTTTATTTTTAATAGTAAAAAAGAAAAGGACTATAATATAATTTTTTAATAATATAAAATTAAATAGTTATAAGTCTTTAAATAATATTAATATTAATAATAATATAGTTTTTAAGTATATTAAATCTAGTATTAAAATTAATTATAATTAAATATTAGTCCTTTAAAATAAATAGGTTTTTATATTTTATTTTATTATTATAAAGTCCTATAAAATTTTTATTAATTATATTTTATTTTATTAGAATAAATATAAAAAAAGAAATTTTAATATAAGTTCCTACTATTTAAAAATAATAAAGTATTTTATAAAGGGTATTATATATAACTATTATATTAATAAAAAGAAATTATTTATATATTATATACTTTAAAAATAGATAGACTTTAATATTAGTTAGAAATAATAACTTAATAATAATAAATTTTTTTTTAATATATTAAAGTCTATATTTTTTATTTATATTTAATCTTTAATTTATTTCTCCTCTTTATAAATAAAAATTAATAATTTTATTAATATATATAAATTAAGCTATATAAGAAGTTGAATTTTTTAATAACTTAGTAAATTTAATATTTTATAATAATAAACTATTTTATTATTATAATTAAATATATATAAGTAAAGAATTAGTATTAATATAAATATAAATAAATCCTTATTTAAAATTATATTATCTATATACTTTTTATCTATTTATTAATATAAGTAGATAAGTATTTTAAATTAAATATATATAAAGGCTTTAATTATAAATTATTATATAAAGTAAATAAATTAATTTTATAAAATAATATTAACTAAGAAAATAATTAAGTATTATATTTATATTATAAATAAATAAATAATTTTATTATCTTTAAGAATAAAAAGGGAGAGATAGAAATTAATATATAAATTATTAAAAATATAAAAGACTTTTTAGAAATACTATATAAAAAGTTATTTTATTATTTAAATTTTTAAGATTATAATTAAGAGTAACCCTTATTAACTATTTTAATATAATTTTAAGTTATAATATAATATATATAAAAATATAGAGTTATTATCTATAAATTTAATATTACTATAAGAGGGGGGGTTTAACTCTAGTATAGTCTGTAACTAGGGTAAAGTATAAGTAATATAATATTAAGTAGTTAAATATTTATTAGCTATAAACTCCTCTTTATTATATAAGTTAAATATAAAAAAGGAAATCCTATCTATAAAGGAGGAAGCCCTCTTTTATATATTTACCTAGATTATATTAAGATTAGATATAATCTCTTTAATCCTTTTTTAGATTATTAAGATTACTAGTAATTTTAAGTAATCCTAACTAAATTACCTAAGATTATAGTTATCCTTTATTTAAAGGTGTTCTATCTTTAAATACCTTATATCCTATATATAATTTATACAGGAGTACTTGTAATACTATCCCCTTATTAAAGAATTTTTATTTTAAAGAAACCTTTTTTCCTTAATATTCACTTTTATACTAAAGTCTTAGAAGCTAAACTCTTATTAATAGCAACTATAACTACTAGTGAAAATATCAGCGGCGGATTTTTTAAAACACTATTATATTAGGTGTACAAAGGAGAAACTTATCTATAAAATTAATAAGGATTTTAATAGATATTTTAAATATATTTAATAAGGTATAAACTATAATCTTACCCTTATTAATATTCTAAAGTAAAAGTATTTAGAAGAATAATAAAAACAACTCTATTAAAAGCTAAGTAAGGCTTATATAAAATTAGTTTATATTTTTTTAAAGCTCAACTTAATTGAGGCTATTTAAAAGTGGATAGTTAAATAGGAGATAGAAAATATAAAAGTCTAAAAGAAGGAGAAAAAAAAGGTCTTTTCTCAATCCTTTAATAAGGCCTTATTACCTATATAAGGTGATAATCTCTTTATTCTACCAACTAACTAGGGGTAGCTAGATGCGGGTTTTACAAGTAAAATACTAATAGCTTCTTAAGGTAATTAAGCGCTGAAGATAACTCTTATATATTTTTAGATATATTATAGTCTAACTATTTAACTAGATACCTTTATTCTCTATTGACCTTTTAATAATCTAGGATTTTTTTAATATTATATTCCTTATTATCCTAATTAAGAAGTAATAGGGCTGTTTATAAAAGTATTTTAAGGTCTATTTTTTTTAAAAACAAGATATAAAATACTAGATACTTATATATTAGCTAGGGTAAATTTAGAAGATAGTTTATATCTCCCTTATATTTTTTAATTAAAAATAGACTAAGCTTTATAAAGTTAAGCTTATTATTAAATTTATTAATATTGAAATTCCTATAAAAAAGATATACCTTATCCTCTTTAGAAATATTTAGACCTTCTAAATATTTTTAATTATAATATATTATTAAATAGTTACTTAGGAATTATAAATCTTTTTATAATTCTTAATAGATTCTTTCTATTTTTTAGGTTATTATTATTACTTTTTATAACTTAGACTTTATTTCTTTAAATAATAATATTATTCTAGGCTTAAACCTATAATTAGCTTAAAATAATAATATCCTAATAAGGTTTAATAATAAGCTATTATATACTAATTATATATTTAGTAAATAAGTGACCTAGTTATCCTATTAATAGTTAATATAATATTAAAAATATTATTTTAAAATCTAATTTATTCTTTTTATCTAACTATTAATTTAAGGGTGAAATATAGTATTTATCTTTAGCTTAATTTTTATTATATCTATTAATAATCTTTAAAATTTAAAGTTAAAAAGTTTATCTTAATTTAAGATTATCTTTTTTAGGATTTTATAGTTAGCTATTATTATTCTTAAAAATATATAGGTAAGGTCTTCTATATTAAAAGCTTCCTTATATAGTATAAAATACACCCACTTTATTAATTAGTTATTAATTATTAGAATAGTGTTATATACTATACCTATTAATTATTCTTTTAATTTTAGGAGTTTAATAATAAAGTCCTATATAATACTCTTCTATTTAGGGAAAATAGGCGATCTCATCTCTTTATAAGGCTTATATTATATATATTTTATTCTAATATAAATATTATATTAAGTAATATAGTCTTTAATATATTTTTATATTCTAAGAAAATAGAAGTTCTTAAATACCTTTTTAAATATCTTCTTTATTCCCTAATACCTACTAGAGACTTTATTTTTATAGTAAATTTTAAAAAAAATTTTTTAAGTACTTATAAGGATATAAATTTATTTTTAAAAGATTAGTAATCCTAAATCTTTTTTTTTCAAATAAATTATAGCTATTAATATCTTTATAGATTTTAAATATAACTTTATCCTTTAATAAGTCTTCTAATATCTTCTTAATTAAACTTTTAATTTTAATAGTTATTATAGCTACTACTTATAATCTCGCTATATTAGGCCCAAATAATCTATCCTTATTTTATACTAATAATGCTTTAGAATTTAATTAAATATCTACTATATAATCAGCTTTATAACTAAGTATATTTATAATATTATTCTTACTACCCTTAATACAATTAATTCTAAAATTAAATATTAATAGTTTTTTATATTATTAAGCTAGATATCTATTAAGCTCCTTAATAAATAGAAAATATATTAAGTTTTTATAATCTAATAAAATCTAAATCTAGTATTTAGTTCCTTTTAAGTATATCTTCTAAATATAAAATACATCTATAATAGTAAGTAGTTCCTTATTATATATTAGATATCTAGATTTAATATCTAGTAATTTCTTATTATAAAAAGCTATAAAATACTAGTAAGTCCAACCCTTCTTTATAATACTAGTATTAGTGATTTTTAACTAACTTATCACTACTTTAATTACTCTATTAAAGGTATTAGTATATATCTTAATCCTTAACTCTAAATTAAACTAATATAATATAGGACTTATTATAAATTATTTTTATAACCTCTTAAATAAGGCCTCTACTTTATTTAACTATATAAATTATATTTTATTACAAGTCAAGCCTGTAAAAGATATAATAATTTTTAAATAATTTTAAATAAATTTTTAATAAAAGTTTATAAAACTAAAAAATAATTATACCTCTTTTTTATTTATAGGTGTTAGCTATTTAATTATACTTTTTATTTTTTTAGGATCTATCTTAATTCCTTTATTAAATATAATAAATTTTAAAAACTTTACCTATTTCTAGTAAAACTTATATTTTAATATCTCTAGGTATAGATCTACCTTTTTAAACTTTTCTAATACTTTCTATACTTATTTAATATACTTTTTAAATATATCTAAGTATATAAAAATAATATTAATATATACTAAGATAAACTTATTTAGATATTCCTTTAAAATATTATTAATAAATACTTAATATATTATTAGAGTGTTAGTCAACCTAAATAGTATAATAAGATATTTATATAGGCCTTACCTTATTTAGAATATTATTTTTTTATTTATTACCTTTCTTTATATAAATCTAGTTAAATATACTAGAAATATTAAACTTAATAAACTATTTCTTCTTTTAGAACTTATTTTAAAGCTTACTAATTAAAAATAAAAAATAACTATTTTTAATAATAATATTATTAAGTGCTCTATAATTTATATATAATCTTAGTTTACTATCTACCTTTAGTATAAATAAGATAGGATATTCTACTAGTAATTAAGATTTTTAAATAAACCCTTTTTATTTATTTTTTTTAATATATTCTATAAAAATAATTATCTTATCTTTTAATAGTAGGTATATAGGCTTCTTTATAAGTTATTTACTAAAAATTAATTTTATTTTATAATCTTATAATTAGTATTTAAAAAGGGCCTTATTAAAATTCTCTTTCTTAAATAAGGTTCTATATTTTATATATTTACTAGATAATTTAGTAGTTATAATTTTATTTATAAAGCTTACCTAACTTTATAATACTATAATATTTTTATTTTTAAAGTTATCCTTTATTTTTTTTCTTATCTAAATAATAATATAAAAAGAGTTAAATTCTCTAATTAGGGTAATCTTATTTATATAGCTATTAATAAATACTAATATTTAAGAATTTTATTTTATTTAAGGATCTATCTTTTTAAGTTATCTAATTTTTAGAATAATATTATTTACTTTTTTAAATACTAAGTTAAATATATACTTTTTATATCTTTACCTTATTCTTAAGTTTAATATTTTAATATAATTATTAACTATTCTAATCTTAAATCTATTATAGTTTATAAGTATATATAGCTTATATTTTATAATAGGTAATCTAAACCTTTTTACTATATTAAGTTTTATTAAATCCCTATTTAATCTACTATTAATTATAATCCTAACTAAATTTTTATTAACTTTTACCTAAAATTAGAATCTAATATCACTATAAAATTTTATAGTAGCAATTTATTTAGCTTTAAAATAAGTCCTATTATATAGCCTTCTTACTAAGGGACCTTCTAATTTTTTAGCTTTTTATATTTAGGAGTATTAAGCTTAATTAAATCTATTAAAAATAAAAATTTTAAAGATAAAATTTCCTCCCTATATACTAGTAGTTTTATAATATTATTTATTACTATTCTTACTATATTCTTTATTATTTATAGGACTAATTATTTATTTAATAAAAATACCCCTTTATTCTTAAAAAATTTTAATTCCCTTAGAATTTTTATATAGACTATTTTTAGTATATTATATAATTCCCTTTAAAGTATCTTTTTAATCCTTTTTATTATAAGGCCTTTTATATCCTTTTTATTTAGGTCTTTAATTACTACTTTAAATAACTCTTTAAATTATTATATTAATATAAGTATCCTAATCTTACTAACTAGTACTATTTTTTTAAGGGGTAATAATACTTCTATAAAAGTATTTATTAGTCTTTTAGAAGATATTATTCTTATAAACTCCTCTACTTTAAAAAGTGTATTACTTAGATTAATAATATATTCCTTTATATAGAATAACCTTTCCTAGTATATCCTAATTAATTTTTCTTTAATTTTAAGGTTAGCTTAATATAACTTTTAAAGATTATCTAAAAATTTATTATTAAAAAATTTACTTCTAATAATAAGTTCCCCCTTATTATTATTAGTTAAGTAGTTTTAGTTTTCTTTTAAATCTAGTAAATTTAAAACTTTACTATTTACTATAGCTATTTATTATTAAAATATCTTAGGGAATTATTTTAACCCTTACTTTTCTAACTTATAGGTTTTATAGTAATTATTATAGTAAGCTATTTATAAATAACTTTTATAGTTATTAAAATAACCCTCCTTTTTAATTTATTAATATAAATTTATTATTCTAATAGTCTAGCTTTTAGGGCTAGTAAGGCAATTTTTTACTATTATTATCTAGTATTCTAATATAGGGTACTTATTCTTATAGTATCCCTTCTTATAATATTTATAGTATTTAATTTTAGATAAATTCTTCTCTTACTTCTTTCCCTTCCTCAGCCTTTTTTAGGGTTTAGTATTTACTACTAAAATATTTTCCCTTATTAACTTTTTCTCTAAGATTAAAACCTTCTATTCTTATTTTTTTTTATATATATAGTTATTAATTAAATAAACCTTGCTAAATAGTATTACTAAATTAGTTATATTATTAAAATAAGCAAGCTTATCCTTAATCTCCTCTTTAAGTCCCCTTTAATACTAGATAATATAAGTAGAATTTAACTAATTCAACTAATAAATAATTTTATAGAATTTAGTAGTATACTCTATTACTACTCCCTTCTATTTTAAGTTTATTAATTTTTTTTCTAATCTCCTAACCTTTATTAAATCTTTAAAATAGAACTTTAATAAATTTTAAATATAATTTTTATTTATAAGAAACTTATAAGATTTATTTTTTATATTATCTATATTTTAAAGCTGTATATATTCTTTTAACTAAGGTTTAAGGGTATTAGCTATATTACCTTTAAAATATAATAGTAGAAATATATTTCTAGCCTTTACTAATATAAAGGAATTAATATAAAAAGCTATATATAGGTTAGTATTATAAAGGAATATATCTAAGGTTCCTTTCTTTCCTAAAAACCTTTATAGTATAGATATCTTTATTTTACTTTCTCCTACTATTATTCCTTCTTTAGGAATAGGGGTAATCTTAATCTCCTTATATTTCCTTTTAGAGCTAGATTAGTAGTTATTTATTATTAAACCTAAAATACTTATATTATTAATAGAGTATAGTATTTAAAGTATAATAAAAAGGGTTTAACTTTAGTATAGTCTATAACTAGGGTAAAATATAAATAATATAATATTAAGTAGTTAAATATTTATTAGCTATAAACTCCTTTTTGTTATATAAGTTGAATATAAAAAAGGAAATCCTATTTATAAAGGAGGAAGCCCTCTCTTATATATTCACCTAGATTATATTAAGACTAGATATAATCCCCTTAATCCTTCCTTAGATTACTAGGATTACTAGTAATCTTAAGTAATCCTAACTAGATTACCTAGGATTATAGTTATCTTTTACTTAAGGGTGTTTTGTCTCTAAGTGCCTTACATCCTATATATAACCCATGCAAGAGCACCCGTAACAATTACCTTTAATAATAATTATCTTAGTAGATAATATTTTTTAAGATTATAAATTTTTTAAAAAAATTAAGATAATTCTATTATTTATAAATAAGTTCTTATACTATTTTTAAATTAAAAAGGATATACTTTATATACCTTTTTTTAGATAATATTTATAAATAAATTTATAAAAAAGATTTATAAAATAAGCTTATTTAATAACTAGATAGTAAATTTAAAATATTATATTAAATATAAAAAAAATATTAGGATATATAATATTTAAAGAGAAACTTTTATTAAAATTAATAATAAGTTTTTAAGGATAAAATATAATTATTAAAATATATTAACTTAATTAAAAATAATAATTACTTAATTATTAAAAAAAATAAAATTTATTAATTATAATAATCTAAATATTTTTTTTAGTTTATATATACTTAAGCTAAGTATTATAAATAGGATAATAAATTACTAAAATAAAAAATACTATACTATTTATTTTAAAGAATTTTATGAGTTATTACTCTATTATTATTTTTAATTATTATAATTATTATTTATAAAGGTTAAAGCTGATCTAAATAATTATATTAAATTTATCTCTATTAATAAGGAGATTAAAATATTAAGGGAGAGACTTTAAGATATTATATTAAAAAATAAAACCTAGCTAGTTTAGATTTAATAAAAGAAACTATATTAATAAAAATACTAGCTTATATTTAAGAAGCTTAATAAATAGTAGAAAATTTAATTATATAAAATTACCTTAAATATAAAGGATAAAATATTTTAAATTATAAGTCTACTAAGTTATTTTAATTAAATTTACTATTTAAATTTATTATATAATTAGTTAATATTTATACTCTTCTTTAATATTTTTCTCTATAATATATAGAGTTATAATATATTTTAAGATATAATTATATTATATAAAGAAAATTTATAAATAACTTATTATTTAAGTTTATAGTTAATAAATAATTATTACCCTATACTCTAATATATAAGGGATATAAATTTATTTATTTATTTTTCTTTTTTTATTTTCTAACTATTTAGTTATTATAAATAGGCTAACTACCCTTTAATTTTATAATATCAGTATAGATAATAGATAAGAATATATTTATTATTATTATAAAAGTAATTTTAAAAGAAAATATAGCTTTACTAAGCTTTATTTTTAATATAATAAATAAATTATTAATAAAACTAGATAGTTTAAGTATTATTAATATTATCTTACTAATTTTAAGATACTTTTAATTTAATATAATCTACTTATTTTTTATTAAATTCTTACTACTACTAGATAATATTATTAGAACCTAATAAGTTATAATATAGTAAATACTTTATAAGTACATATCCTAGAATAGGCTTAGCAACAAGTTATATAGTTGTTTAGTAGGTTTAGTAACTAAACTTATTAAATTAAATAGTCTTAGTAGACTTTTCTATATCTATATAGTTAGAACTCTTACTTACCTTAGATAAATCTTCTTATATTTAATTTATATAATTAATTAATAATTACTTCTAGCCTTTAAAGACTTAATTTTATATTATTAAGTAATATTAAGTTATATTTAATTTTACCCTATTTATATTAACTCTTAATTACTTATCTTTAGAAGACCTATATAATATTAATTTATAATATTTTAAATACCCTTAAATATAAGTTTATTAAATTAATAAAGTATAATAACCCTAAATAAGACTATTTAGGACTAATATTATAGCCTTAATAAAAAATATTAAGGGAGTATTAAGATTATCTAATTAAACCTTTATTATAAAGAAAGAAAGAAGCTTAAAAAGTAGTTATTATAGATTTAATTCTACCTTTACTTCTATAAGGAAATAGTCTTAAATAAGTAGTAAATAATAATTACTATTACCTTTATATATAAAGATGTATAGAAATAGGTATAATTATATTTATAAAAGTACCTTAATAATCTAATAAATATACTAAACGTAATAAGGTAAATAGAGAGTTTTATATACTTTAAAATAGAACTTTAAAAGATATTTATACCTTTAAATAAAATTAACTAAATAATATAAATAATATAATATATTAAATAAAAAAAGTCTGTAATAGAATTTATATTTTAATTCTAGTAGTATACAATTAAAATAAAATAAGATAATAATATACTTATAATAATATATAGAAGAGGGTTAAAAAAAAATATTAAGAATAAATTTATAAAAACTAGAATAAGTATTAATATACTTAATAAGCTCTAAAAAGAAGTTATTAGGATTAATAATAATCTCTTTAAAAAAACTATAAAGAAAAGATATAATAAAAGAATTATTAAAATAGGTATTTTAGAATATTATTTTAATAAAAACTTTAACTTTAATTATAAAAAGAAGATATATAATCTATATAGACTAATATTAATAAAGATTAATATAATAAAAAAAAGAATTATATAAAAAAAGCTAAATAAAGGGGTAAATAAGAAAGTATTAAAGTACTATAGTTATAATAAACTAAGCTATTTTACTAGAGATTATAGGTTGAAAAATATAATATTAAGACCTTAAATTAATATAATAAAGAGAGTATTTATTAAAAAGGAAGAAACTCTAAAAAATAATAAACTATTATTAATATAGAATAATCTAGAACTTAATATAATACTAAAAATAAGAAATATAATAAAGAAAATAATAGATTAACTATAAATAGGTATTAATAAACTATTAAAGGAACTAAATAATAATAATAATAAAATTATAAATAATCTAATAATTATATCTAACTAATAGGAATATTATCTATAAGGATTTTTATATAAAATATAGGATAGTATATTTTTACTAGCTATAATAAGGCTTAAAAATTAAGATAAATATAATAGGTATTATAATAAGTTTTAGGAAATATAAAATAAATAACTTAAATTAAATTATAATAGAAAGGCTTAAATAAACAAGTAAAATTAGGAAAATAATTTTAACTAGGAGTAAATAAATTATAAAGAGAAATAAAAACCTAGATTATTTTAAAAGAATTAAAAATAAAGTATATATAATTATAGGAATAATATATACTATCTTAAGTATAGGGAAATCTACTAAAGTAAATATATAAGTATATAATACCTAAAATATAATATAGTATAAAGGGAGGTATAAGGTTTATATACTTACTACAGTATTTTATAGAAGTATTTAAATAATATAAAATTAACTATTACTTGTAGTACTTATATAGAAAAAGAGAAATATATTATTTTCTAAAAAAATTAAATAATTAATATTAAGTATTTAAAAAGATATTAAATAAAGACTACTATTATAAAAATTATGAAGAGATAATATAGGAAATATATCTATACCCTAACTATTATAAATATATATAAGCTAAGATTTTAGTAGGATTTTATTTAAAAAATAATTTAACTTTTTTATTAAATAATTAAGAAAAAGACTAATTATCTATACTAGAGGTAAATATAAAGAGATTAATACTATAACCTCTAGATAATAGATATGTTTAGTAGAATATAGTTAGCTTATTAATATACTAATTAAAATTAATATTTAGGGAACTATTATAATAATTAATTTTAAAATAATAAGAAATTTTATATTTAATATTTTTATATAAATATAGAAAGTGCTAATAATTAATAAAAAAGAACTTTATTAACTATATATAGCTAATAGATTAAATCTATTATTAAGAGATATTAATAGGGAAATAATCCTATTAAATATAGCTTATTAATAATACTATAAAAAAATTATCTTTAATATAGTTTAGATAGCTAACTACTATATTATATTAAAAATATTTAAATTAAGGAAGTAAAATCTAATAATTAATTAAAAAATAGAAGTACTTAGATTTAAAAAGACTGATAATATTATTAACTCTAAATATATATATTAATATATTATATAAGAAGTTAAGTAAAAGAACTATTATAAAATATAATACTATAACTTTAAATAAGGATAACCTTATAAGAGGATTCAATTTTATAAATATAAATAAAAAATTAGCTAATTAATAGTATAAGAGTAATAAAAAAAAGAATATACTTCTAGATATCCCTAAAGAGTACCTTAAATATATATAGCTTTTTTTAGGAAGAAATAAATATAAAAATACTACTTAAATACTAGCCTTAGGATTATAAAATTAAACTTAAATTAAATAAAAAATTAATATTTAAACCTATATATATATTATTAAAAAGGGAATTTTAAATATTATATAGATATATTAAAAAGAACTTAAAAAAAGGATAGAAGCTTACAACTATATATTAACTATTAAAAGTTAAATAATATTATAGTTAAAAATAGGTACCTATTACTAAATATTAATAAACTTTAAGACTAATTTAGGAAGACTAAAATTTTTATAAAATTAAACTTTAAGAGGGTTTATAACTTTATTTATATAAAAATAGGAGAAGAATAGAAAACTATATTTAAAATTTAATATAAATATTATAAGTATTTAATTATACTATTTAAACTTACTAATATACTAATAACTTATTAAGTATTAATCAATAATATATTAAGAGTATATTTAGATAGAATAGTAATAGCTTACCTTAATAATATTTTAATTTATTTAGAAAATAAAATAAAATATATCTATTATATAAAAGAAGTATTTAAATATTTATATAAAATTAAACTACTCCTTAAACTAGAAAAATATAAATTTTATAAGATAAAGGTTAATTTTTTAGGATACAATATTAATATAAAAAATATTTAAATAAGTTAAAATAAGATTTAAAATATATAAAAATAGTTAATATTAATAATAGTTAAAGAAATATAAATATTTTTAAAATTCCTAAATTTTAATAGATAATTTATTAAAGGATTTTTTAAAAAAATTTATCTTTAATAAGATTAACTATTAAAAATAAAGAATTTAAATAAGGAAAAGAATAAAATAATATAATATTATAATTAAAGAAAGTATATATAAAACTATTAATATTATATACTTTTTAAATTAATTAATTAATAAGGATTAAAACTAATATATTAGATCTAGTTATAGGAGCGTGCTTATATTAATAAAAAAATAATAAGTAGCACTTAATTATATACTATTTAAGAAAGATAATAGTATTAAAGTAGAACTATAATATTTATAATAAAAAGTTACTTATAGTAGTTATAGTATTTAAGTATTAGAAAGTTTATATTAAAAGCTATTTAAAACTTAATATCTTTACTAATTATAAGAATCTCTTAAATTTTATAATAATAAAAGTACTTAACTAAAGATAAGTTAGATAAGTAGAACTTTTAGGATAATATAAATTTAAAATCTATTATATCTTAAAAAAAAAAAAAATAGACGCGCTAATATTTTAAGTAGATAATTAAACTATATAAATATAAAAAACTTAAATAAATAAGCTATCTTATAGTAAAAAAAAGATAGATTATTAATACTAAATATATAAATACTTATAATAACTATAAGGGTTAAAGGATTAAATATAATTAATAGATTAATAAAAGTATATAATAAAAATACTAAAGCTAAGAAATTATATAAAGAACAACCTAGTATAATAGTACTAAGCTATTAGAATAACTTAATATATAGATATCTAGGAGTTATTAGAATAATAAAACTTATTTATAGAAATTATAATACACTATAATTAAAACTAAAAGTAAAATAGTATATTAAGGAATATATTAAGTATTAGTAAAATAAATTAGCAAGATATAAACTATATAAGAATATATAATTTACACCTATACTAAAAATACTATAAGATAATATTATAATAAACTTTATTACTAAGTTACTAAAATCTAAGGATTTAATAATAGTAGAGGTATATAATACTATTATAGTTATTATAAATAGATTAATAAAATATATTATTATATTACCCTTTAAAGAAAAATATAATACTAAATAGTTAGTATTTATATTATTAGACAGGCTAATAAGGGACTATAATATACTTAAATTAATAATATTAAATAGAGATAAGCTGTTTATTTTAAACTATTAGAAAATACTATTAAGAATAATTAAAATAAAACTAAAAATATTAATAATATATTATTTTTAAATAGATAGATAAATGAAAAGGATAAACTAAATATTAGAAATATATTTAAAATATTATATAAATAAATGGTAAAATAATTAGGTAATACTATTACTAATAATACAGCTAATATATAATAATAAGTTATCTAAGATAATAAGAATAATACTATTCTTTATAAATTATAAGAAAAATATAAATAGCTTTTTAAAACTAAAGGAAGGACTTAATATAGATAAAGTATTAATTAAAGCTAAAAAATTTAAAAAATACTATTAAGAGCTTAAATAAGAAAATTAGACTTTAAGCTAATAAAAATTAAAAAAATAGTCCTTAACTAAAAGAGGGGGATAAAATATACCTTCTAACTAAAAATATAAAAATGAAGAGGCCTAATAAAAAACTAGATTATATAAAGATTAGACTATTTTTAATTATAAAATAAAGGGGACTAGTTAATTATAAATTAGAACTACCTAAAAGATTAAAATAATATCTAGTCTTCTATATATTACTCTTAAAACTAGTGGACCCTAGTATATTAGTATAGAATAGTTTTTAATATAAAACTAAAAAAGAAGATAAATATAAGGTTAAAGAGATTCTAGATTAGAAAGGTTAGAAATATCTTATTAAATAAAAAGACTATAATAATACTAAGAATATATAGGAATTAGTTAAAAACCTTAGAAACTATTAGGACTTATTATAATAATTTTAAAAATAAAAAACTAGGTCTAGTTAATATTAATAGGAAAAATAAAAGATAAAAAGGAATTAAAAGGAGGAGGCTTTTTAAAATACTTATTAGCTTTTAGCTTAAGAATATTCTATATTTTAATATCTCTTATCTCCTTTCATTTCTAGAGATAAAACTTTTATTATTATTTAAAATAAATAAATTTTATCCTAATCTCCTAAATATCTTTATTAAGTTTTTTAACTATATTTTATACTTTTTTATACTTATAACTAAGAGAGACTAAATTATAATAATAGTTTATTTTATTATATTTAATATACCTAATAAACCCTTTAGTCTTAATATAATCCTTAAACTTAATATATACCACTAAATATATATTATATATCCTTATAACAACACGATGAAGTTTTCTTTTATAATGATTAGTGGCTTAAATATAATAAAGGGTACTACTATCTTTAGTATATATAATACCTTATTAGACAAATATTTAGGAAGAAGGGATTAAATTTTAAAATAAATTTTTTAGAGAAAGGACCTAATATTAGAACTAGGGCTAAAATAAACTAGTAATAAGAACTATATAAATAAGGTAGAATTCTAAATATAAATATCTAGAAAGTTTAGTACTAAATATAACTAAATATAATAAATAAATATTTAAAGAGATTAAAATATTTAATAATTAAATATACTAAATATACTAAACTAGATGGTTTTAGCAGACTTTTCTTTATTTATATAGTTAGGATTTTTATCTACTTTAAATAGATCTCTTTATATTTAATTTATATAATTAATTAATAGTTATTTCTAGCCTTTAAAGACTTAATCTTATATTATTAAATAATATTAAGTTATACCTAGCTTACTCTATTTATATTGCTCTTTAATTACTTATCTTTAAAAGACCTATACAATGTTAGTTTATAATAATTAAACAAGAATTTAATATTACTAGTATATACTATCTTATCCCACTCCAACTCTTCTATATTCTATAATTTATAATAGACAAGTTCCTCTTCCTATTATTCTAACCTATTAATTTTAGTTTTTAGATAAATAATTTTAATAGCAGCATCTACTATTAAAAATAACTTCTTATATTTTTTCTTTTAAATATAATAGAGCTTTATTTTAAAAAAAAGTAAGCTTGTAATTTAATCCTAACCTAATATAAATAATGCACAAGTTAGAGTTAGGGCTAATAAGATAATTTAAATTATAATAGATATAGTTAAAATAGCGCCTTATTATTTTATTATTATATAAATTCTTTAAAATCTTCTAATAATAAATAGTAGACTTAGATAGGTTTTTAAAAAGTAAATATAATATAAAAGATAAATAATTATCTTTAAAGTAAAGATATTAGAGAAGGGGGATATTATTAGAACCTAATAAGTTATAATATAGTAAATACTTTATAAATACATATCCTAGAATAGGCTTAGTAATAAGTTATATAATAATTTAATAAATTTAGTAATTAAATTAATTAAATTAAAAAAATCTAATAGGCTTAGTAACTAAACTTATTAAATTAAATAATCTTAGTAGACTTTCTTATATCTATATAGTTAAAGCTCTTACCTACCTTAAATAGATCTCCTTATATTTAACTTATATAGTTAATTAATAGTTACTCCTAGTTATTATAAACTAACATTATATAGGTCTTCTAAAGATAAGTAATTAAAGAGCAATGTAAATAAGGTAAGCTAGGTATAACTTAATATTACTTAATAATATAAAATTAAGTCTTTAAAGGCTAGGAGTAATTATTAATTTAATTATATAAATTAAATATAAGAAGATCTATCTAAGATAGGTAAAAGCCCTAACTATATAAATAAAGGAAAATTTACTAAAACTATCTAATTTAATATATTTAATATATTTAATTACTAAATATTTTAATCTCCCTAAATATTTATCTATTATATTTAACTATATTTAGCGCTGAACTTTCTAGACTTTTATACTTAGAACTCCGCCCTATCTATATAGTTCTAGTTACTAACTTATTCTAGCCCTAGTTCTAATACTAGCCTTTAAAGATTTAATCTTATATTACTAAGTAATACTAAGTTATACCTAGCTTTACCCTATCTATATTAACCCTTAATTACTTATCTTTAGAAGACATATATAATATTAGTTCATAATATTATCCTACTATACCTTATTCCCCTAAAACTATTTAATAGTAATAATATTATAGGTAGAATCTAAAGTCTTAATAAATATAGCTAAGCGAATATTAGGCTTAATTATACTATATTCTACTAGGCCTATCTATTAATAGCCTTGCTTATAATTATATTTATATACTATACTATTTATATAGAATTATTTTTTTATATTTATATTTATAATTTATATCTAGTCTTATTTATATACTATCTCTTAAAGGCTACTAATATAATTTTAGTAATTAATATTCCTAAGAAAGACCTTTAGGGATTAGAGGATGTATATAGTATATTTCCTAATAGAATTTATTCTATCTAAATTAATTAAAATCTTTTAACGTTATTAAAGAAAATATAAAAATAAAAAACTTTTATTACTATACTAGAAGCTATAAAGACTAGCCTTATATTATTAATAGTAAAGTTATTCTATTAATATAAGAGCTATAAGCTTATATAATTAAATAGAGTAAATAATAAAAAGAAGGGACTATTATAAAAATGTTATCTAAAGGAGAAGGACTATAATTATATATATATTTTATAATAAAAATATAATTAGATACTAGCAATTCCTTTTACTAAAAAAAGAGTTAATACTATTTACTACTATTTAAATAAGTTAGTATAAATAAATAAAAAGATTAGGGTAGAAGTAATAGAACTAACTAAACTTAAATTAAATAAAAAAGAATTAAATAAATATCCTTAAATAAAATCTATTTTTATATAATTTAATACTTAATCTATTATATATATAACTTATTAAACCCTTCTAAATACTAACCCTCTATACTTATCCACTTAATATATTAATATTTCTATATAGGAATTAAGATAAAATACTCTAACTTAATAATAGTAAAATTAATATATATAGAGTGAGTTAGTATAGATTATTATTACTTCTCTTTTTATAATATAGGTTATATTTATTATATTTATAGATTTCTTATCCTAAACTACTATTTTAAGAGACTTTATATTATAGCTATTTTAGATATTTAGTACTCTAGTATAGCTAAGTAGGGCTATTTAAAGTATACTATTATAGTTAATATTAATAGTACTAAATATATTACTACTACTAGTCCTATATATTATTATAAGTTAGTAAGATTTATTAATAAAAACTATAATTAAGCTATTATTATAAAAATACTATTTTATCTTTCTATTAGAACCTAACAGGAAGTAATAGGGAGAACACTGTCATTGCGAACATCCAGGCATGGGCTTGGTAGGACGGTTCAAACGGTTTAGTGATTAAAACGATTGAACCACCAGTTTAAACGAATCATTAAGTGATTTAAATAAACTACAGGGAGTTTAAACAGTTTATGGATTAATTCTATTAAACTAGATAATCTTAGCAGACTTTTCTTTATCTATATAATTAAGGCTCTTACCCACCTTAGATAGATCTTCTTATATTTAACTTTATTAGTAAATTAATATAATTATTATAATATAAAAGGTTTACTCCTTATCTATATAAATAGTTAGTGAGATTATATAATTAGCTTACCTACTTCTATACCTTTTAATCTTTAATTACTCATCTTTAAAAGACCTATAACGTTAGTTTATAACATAAGGGTATAAAGATATTAATACTAATTAGCTTATTAATAAGTAGCTAAGAATAACTATACCTAATCCTTTTATAGGAGAATAGACTTATATTAAATCTCCCTATCTTCTTAGTAATTAAAGATAGTTAATAGAATTATAATATATATACTAGTACTATAATATAATTCAGCTCCTAACGATCTTATATTATTTAGTAATATTATTATATTACTTTATAACTTTAAAGAACACCTAAATAAAAAGATATTAATATTATTTATAAAGGATATCTAGCTTAGTATATTATATAAAGAAGGCTAGAAAAATAGCTAAGAAAAGCATTATAACTTATTAGGTAAAATTTTCACTTAGTTTTTATAAATAGTAGGATTTAAAGAAAACATTAATAGTAACTATAATAGTAGGGATTAAAATTAGCTTTTTATAGAGAAAATAGATACCTACTATTTTTATTTAATAAATATATAAATAAATAAAAGTATTAAAGACTTAGATATTTAAAAATACTTTAAGAAAAACTATTATTATTAACCTATCTTTATAATTATAGGTCTAATAATTATATATAGTATATCTATTATATAGAGCTTTTTAAAGTTATATTTTTTTTATATAAAAATTAGTATTAACCTAATTACTATCAACACCCCTATTACTATAAGGCCAAAATTTTTAATATTAAGTAGGTAAGACTATAACCTTATATAAAAGAAATTATTAGATTTTATTTTAATTTATAGATTAATAAGGATTAAAATTATATAAAGTAGAGTTTTTAAGTATAAAAAATATAATAAGAGTATATTATATAATTTAGAGATAATAGTAGTTAATAATAAAGAGAATAAAGAGCTAGAAATATTATAACTAAAATAGTAAGACTTAAGTATAGATAATATAGAGATTGGCGAAGTTATATATTTAGATATAGAGGATAGATAGCTAGTTATTATATCTTTATCTTCTTAATAAAGTAGTTATAAAATAAGTTATAGTAATAATTAAAAAAGGAATTCCTCTTACTAATATTAATAGTGTGGTTTAACAATTATTATATATAACTAGTTAGGTAATACTATAAATAGACTTTAAATTTAGTATTTTAGTATAATAATTACCTTTTTATATTATAATATTACTATAATATAAAAATTTATATTAGTATAGAGTATAAAATTAATTAATTCCAGCTATATTAACTTATTATAGTACTACTCTTATATATTTATAATATTTTTTATTTTACTATATCGCCTAGATTAAAAGGGCCTATAGTATTTATTTTTAATAAGGGTTATAATTAATATAAGTTAAAAAGCCTTTTATTTTATTTTAAATTATTTCTATACCTAGTAAATAATAAATATAGATTACTTAATTACTTAGAATACTTAATATTTATAATAAAAAATCTTCTAATAATTAATATTTATTAAGGGATGACTAAAGAGTTATCTTTTTTAATAGATTTAAATACTACTTTTAATACCTTTTTAATTAGTTAATTATTTAGACTTAAACCTTTTATATTACTTTTATTTTATATTTAGTAATTTACTCTATTTATAGTCTTACTCTCCTATATAAAGTATGTTACTTAGTTTATATTTTAACTTCTATTATAAAATTAATATTTAAAAGCTCCTTATCCTCCTTTTTTTTAAAATAATTATAGGGTTAGTATTTCTATTAATATAATTTTAGAACTAATTACTTAGCTTAACTATCTTCTTTATATTATCCTTTATTAATAAATCCTTTTCTTACCTTTTTATCTTTATTACTTTTTTATCTTAACTTTAATAAATAACCCTCTAGCTTATTAAAGTTATAGAACCTTAATAGTATAATAAAGCTATTATATATATTATAGAGTAATCCCTAGAATACTATTAATTAATAAATAAAAATCTAAATATTCTAGAATTTATTTAATAAGTTTATAGAAATAGTAGTAAAAATATATAAATTTAGAAAAAATTAGGGTTGTAAGTCTATTTAAATTTATAAATATAACTTTATTTAGAAATTACTACCTATTTTTAAGTAATTTAAAGCTTTAAAATATTAAAAAATATAAGTAGTATAATTAAAACTAGCTATAATAGTTTTAATTAGAGTAAATAATTATTTTAAGATAAAAGAGGTATAATTAATAAAAGGAATATATTACTCCTTACTTATTATATAGAGTAGTTATCTTTAATATTAAACCACGTTACTATTAATTATATAAATAGAATGTTTATTAATTTATTAGTAATAGTAAGTAGTCCCCAATATAGGCGCTACTATTATAGATAGCTTCTTATTATTAATACTATTATAAAGAAATGCTTTTTTAAGTAGTAGAAAACTAAGCTAAGTAATAATACTATTAAATATTACTATAAATGATGTGGAGTAGTTATAGCTAGATATAAGGTAGCTAGTTTAGGCTCTTACCTACTATATCCTAGTATTACCTTATAGTGCTTTTTTTTACTTTTTTATTATTCTCCTATACTCCCCCTAAGCTCTCTTAGTACTCTTTTTTGCTTTTTTACTACTCCCTTTAAAGCAGCCCTACTCCCTTTCCTATCCTAGAACGGCAATTCCCGATCCTAAGTTCGGGGTGTATATAATATATATATAGCAATCTTTAATAAAGTAGCACGTGACTTCTCCTGCCTCAGGCCTCGCCGCTTTGCTCGCGTGCTAAGGCCCGTTTCGTCTACCTGCTCCCTTTACGCTCCTTTATACTCTCCCTGTGCTCCCCCGTGCTCCCTCCATGCTCTCCCTTGCTTCCTTTAGCCACTTCTGAATTTCGTTCTGACCATCGATTTCTTGCAAGTTTAATCGAGACCGTTCGTGTAGCTGGAAGTGGATGCTGATCCAATAGCTCCTTATATGGCTCTGCTGGCTGCCCTCGTAGACTGATAAGGGACAGCCTCGATCTCGGTGGTTGCCAGGGCTTCGGAGATGGATCATGTATTATCCGATCAGAGTTTTGTCCATAATGAAGCAATCAACAAGCAGTCAAACCCGACACCATCCTTTTTCCCTTACAATATTGCAAGGAATCTAAGACCTTTGCGAGAAGGTTTGCGAAGAAGCTTGAAAGGAAAAGTCTTAATAATCAAGCCAACCAAAACAGGTAACTATTCCGAATTTATGATTGATTAGGAGTTATACAGTCGATTTCCATTGCTTTGGCAAATAGAAGCTAGTGGAGCACCCCACTAAAAAAACCTTAAAAACCTCACCGCAAGTTAAAAAATGGCCTTGATAAGCTGGCAACCGTATGTCTAGTCAATCCTTGGTATTATAATATAGTAGTAGTAATCCCCTTGTTTCTATAGACTTATAAAGCTTAACCTTATTATTATAATACCACCTCCTAAGAAGAATTTTTTAAGATAGGCTTATAAATAAAGGTTTAGTACTTTTAATAAGGAATAGGTATAGATATTATAAATACTAAATTAATTATATTTAAATCCTCTTAATTATCTAATATTTATAGTATTAATAAGTATATCTTAATTAAAACTAAGGTTACTAACTACTTTAAAATAATAAGTTCTAGAGTAATAAGCTTTAGAATAGATAACTTTATTAAAAAAAAATTATAATAATAAAAAGAATTAATATATAAATAATCGCTTTAATTATTATAGTAGGGAAATATTTTAAGTAATAATAAATAAATCTCTACTACCCTTATTTTTATTATTTAACCTTTTTAGCTCCTAAATTAATATTAATAATAAAATAAGTTTAGGAGAGTTTTTAAATAGATTTCTTACTCTATTTATTTAACTATTTTTTATTCTAAAAATTAAAGAAGTTCTTTATTTACTACTAGACTCCCTATCTCCCTCTTAATAATAGTTTAATAATATATTCTAAGGTATAAGTATAGATATAAATTTAAAAGAATTATAAGTAGATTTAAAAATAGATTTTTAGTAGATAAAAAAAGAGAAAAAAAAATAAAGGAAAGAAATAAGGATTAAGTAAAATAAAAATCAATCTATAATAATTAATTAAGGAAGTAGTTAATAAAAGAAAAATATTGATATATATAAGTTTAAAGGTAAAAATTATAGTAAAATAATAGCTCCTTATTCTAGCTTTATTTAAAAAGCTATAAATAATTTTACTAGACTATCTCTTAATTAAAATATTAATAATAAGTTAAGGATAAACTCTTTTCTTTAAAACTTTAACTTTAAATTATATATTAAGGCTTTTTAGAAAAAAGATATTGATATTAATATTAATCTAATCTTTATAAGTACTAAGCTCTACTTATTCTTAGGTAATAAAGACTTTAATATTATTAAGTATTATTAGCTTATATCTAAAAAGGCTAATATTTATACTATTAAATAGAACTATCCTAGCTACTTAGTATTAGTACTAATAATACTATCTTATAAATATAATAGGGGGGTGTAACTCTAGTATAGTCTGCGACTAAGGTAAAGTATAAGCTATATAATATTAAGTAGTTAAATATTTATTAGTTATAAACTCCTCTCTATTATATAAGTTGAATATATAGAAGGAAATCCTATCTATAAGAGAGGAAGCCCTCTCTTATATATTTAATAATTTATTATGAGTGACCTTAAATAATAAGACTCCCCTAGTTACTTACCCTTATTTAAAGTATATTAAATAATATAGTTAATCTAGGTTATTTATATTACTTTAATTATCTAATTATATAATCTTATAACTAGTTCTCCTCCTTTTAGTATATTTTTTAGTATAAGTAGGCTAGCCTATAATACTATCCCCTTATTAAAGAATTTTTATCCTAAAGAAATTTTTCTTTTTTAATACTTACTAATACTATATAATTATTATTTATAGCTTATTAATTATATTGCTGTTAAAGATTTAGTGGTAATAGTTTTTTATATAAGGTACTCTTATTTTTAAAAGGAGTATTAGCTTTCCTCTCTATCCTTTAAATATATTAAGTATATTTATTAAAGGAAAAAGTATAAACTAACTAAACTAATAGTATACTTTTTTAGCCTTAATAAATTAATAGTTAAATTTAAAAAAGAGAAAGAAAAAGTAGAAAAAAAGATAGATAATAATATAACTACTATAATATAATTTTTTAGTTAGATCTCCCTTTATAAGTAAAAGTTAAAATAGGTTTATTAGTAACACTATTTCTTAAAAGATTAAGAGTAGAAACTTTTTAATAAAATTTTATTAAATATAAAAGAGTTAAAAAAATTAAAAAAACTAGAAAGGGCCTAGGAAGTGATATAAGTAGCTTTTAAAACTATTTTCTATAATACTTTTATTAATTCTAAGTCCCTATCTTTAAGGACCTTAGAGTGGATAAATAGTTATATGCTTAAAACTCTATAAGCTTTTTAGGGTAGTTAAGTGTTAAAAATAACTTCTATATATTTTTTAAAATATTATAGTTTAATTATTTAACTAAGTACCTCTATTTCTTATTAATCTTTTAGTAATTTAGGATTTTTTTAATATTATATTTCTTATTATCCTAATTAAGAAGTAATAAGGTTATTTATAGGAATATCTTAAAGTTTATTTTTTTTAAAAGTAAGATATAGAATACTAGATACTTATATATTAAATAGAATAAATTTAGAAGATAATTTATATCCCCTTTATATTCTTTAACTAAGAATAGACTAAGCTTTATAAAGTTAAGCTTATTACTAGGCCTATTAATTTTAAAATTTTTATAAAAAAGATATACCTTATCCTCTTTAAAAATATTTAGACCTTCTAAATATTTTTAATTATAGTATATTATTAAATAACTACTTAGAAATTATAAATTTTTTTATAATTCTTAATAGATTCTTTTTATTTTTTAGATTATTATTATTACTCTTTATACTTTAGGCTTTATTTTTTTAAGTAGTAATATTATTCTAAACTTAAATCTATAATTAGCTTAAAATAGTAATATTTTAATAAAATTTAATAATAAGCTATTATATATTAGCTATATACTTAATAGGTAAATAACCTAGTTATTTTATTAATAATTAATATAATATTAAAGATATTATTTAAGAGTTTAATTTATTCTTTCTATCTAATTATTAGTTTATAGGTGGAATATAGTACTTATCTTTAACTTAATCCCTATTATATCTATTAATAATCTCTAAAATTTAGAGTTAAAGAGTTTATTTTAATTTAAAATTTTTTTTTTAGGATCTTATAATAAACTACTATAATCCTTAAAAATATATAGATAAGATCCTCTATATTAAAAACTTCCTTATATAGTATAAAGTATACCCACTTTATTAATTAGTTATTAATTATTAGAATAATATTATATACCGCGCCTATTAATTATTCCTTGAATTTTAGAAATTTAATAATAAAATCCTATATAATACTCTTCTATAAATTATTAGGGAAAGTAGGTAATCTTATCTCTCTATAAGATTTATATTATATATATTTTATTTTAATATAAATATTATATTAAATAATATAGTCCTTAATATATTTTTATATCCTAGGGAAATAAAAGTTCTTAGATATTTTCTTAAATATCTTTTTTATTCCTTAATACCTATTAAAGACCTTATTTTTATAGTAAATTTTAAAAAAAAAAATTTAAGTACCTATAAGGATATAAATTTATCTTTAAAAGATTAGTAATCCTAGATTTATTTTCTTAAATAAACTATAGCTATTAATATTTTTATAGATTTTAAAAATAATTTTATTTTTTAATAAATATTCTAGTATTTTTTTAATTAAACTTTTAGTTTTAATAGTTATTATAGCTGCTATTTATAGTCCTACTATATTAGGCCTAAATAATCTATCCTTATTTTATACTAATAGCGCTTTAGAATTTTATTAGATATTTATTATATAATTAGCTTTTTAACTAAGTATATTTATAATATTATTCTTACTACCTTTAATATAATTAATTCTAAAATTAAATATTAATAGTTTTTTATATTATTAAGCTAGATATCTATTAAGCTTCTTAATAGATAAAAAGTATATTAAATTCTTATAATTTAATAAGATTTAAATTTAGTATTTAGTTCCTTTTAAATATACCTTCTAAATATAAAATATATCTATAATAGTAAGTAATTCCTTATTATATATTAAATATCTAAATTTAGTATCTAGTAATTTCCTATTATAAAAAGCTATAGAGTACTAGTAAATTCAATCTTTCTTTATAATACTAGTATTAGTAGTCCCTAGCTAACTTATTACTATTTTAATTATTTTATTAGAGGTATTAATATATATTTTAATCCTTAGCTTTAGATTAAACTAATATAATATAAAATTTATTATAAATTATTTTTATAACTTTCTAAATAAAGCCTCTATTTTATTTAACTATATAAATTATACTTTATTATAGGTTAAGTTTATAAGGGGTATAATAATTTCTAAATAATTTTAAATAAACTTTTAATCAAAATTTATAAAACTAAAAAATAATTATATCTTTTTCTTATTTATAGGTGTTAGCTATTTAATTATATTTTTTATTTTTTTAAGGTCTATCTTAATTCCTTTATTAAAAATAATAAACTTAAGAAACTTTACTTATTTTTAGTAAAACTTATATTTTAATATTTTTAGGTATAAATTTATTTTTTTAAATTTTTTTAGTACTTTCTATACTTATTTAATATACTCCTTAAATATATCTAAGTATATAAGAATATTATTAATATATATTAAAACAAACTTATCTAGATATTCCCTTAAGATATTATTAATAAATACTTAAAATATTACTAGGGTGTTAGTTAATTTAAATAATATAACTAGGTATTTATATAAGCCTTACCTTATTTAAAATATTATCTTCTATTTATTACCTTTCTTTATATAGATTTAATTAAATATATTAAGAATATTAAATTTAATAAATTATTTCTTTTTTTAAAGCTTATCCTAAAACTCACTAATTAAGGATAGAAAGTAACTATTTTTAATAATAATATTATTAAGTACTTTATAATCTATATATAATCTTAGTTTACTATCTATTTTTAGTATAAATAGGATAGGATATCCTATTAATAATTAAGATTTTTAAATAAACCCTTTTTATTTATTTTCTTTAATATATTTTATAAAGATAACTACTTTATCTTTTAATAATAAACATATAAGCTTCTTTATAAGTTATTTATTAGAAATTTATTTTATTTTATAGTCTTATAGTTAATATTTAAAAAAGGCCTTATTAGGGTTCTCTTTCTTAAATAAAGTTCTATATTCTATATATTTACTAGGTAATTTAGTAGTTATAATTTTACTTATAAAGCCTATTTAATTTTATAGTATTATAATATCTTTATTCTTAAAGTTATCCTTTATTTTTTTTTATTTAAATAATAATATAAAAAAAGTTAAATTCTCTAACTAGGGTAATTTTATTTATATAATTATTAATAAATACTAATATTTAAAAACTCTATCTTATTTAAGGATTTACTTTTTTAAGTTATTAAATTTTTAGAATAGTATTATCCACTCCTTTAAATACTAAGTTAAATATATACTTTTTATACCTTCACCTTATTTTTAAATTTAATATCTTAGTATAACTATTAATTATTCTAATCTTAAATCTATTATAGTTTATAAGTATATATAGCTTATATGTTATAGTAAGTAATCTAAGCCTTTTTATTATACTAGGTTTTATTAAATCCTTATTTAATTTACTATTAATTATAATTCTAATTAGATTTTTATTAATCTTTATTTAAAATTAAAATCTAATATTACTATAAGATTTTATAGTAATAATTTATTTAATTTTAAGATAGGTTCTATTATATAACCTTCTTACTAAAAAACCTTTTAGTTTTTTAGCTTTTTATATTTAGGAGTACTAAGCTTAACTAGATCTATTAAAGATAAAAAGCTTAAAAATAAAATTTCCTCCCTATATACTAGTAGTTTTATAATATTATTTATTATTATTCTTATTATATTTTTTATTATCTATAGGACTAACTATTTATTTAATAAGAGTATCTCTTTATTTTTAAAGAATTTTAATCCTTTTAAGATCTTTATATAGACTATTTCTAATATATTATATAGTTCTCTTTAAAGTATCTCTCTAATCTTTTTAGCTATAAGGCCTTTAATAATTATAAGGCCTTTTATATTCCCTTTACCTAAATCCTTAATTACTATTTTAAATAGTTTTTTAAATTATTATATTAATATAAGTATCCTAATCTTATTAACTAGTACTATTTTTTTTATATAAAATAACTTTTTCTAATATATTCTAATTAACTCTTCTTTAATTTTAAGATTAGTTTAGTATAACTTTTAAAAATTATTTAAAAATTTATTATTAAAAGATTTACTTCTAATAATAAGTTCCCCTTTATAACTATTAGTTAAGTAGTTTTAATTTTTTTAAGTCTAGTAATTTTAAAATCTTACTATTTACTATAGTTATTTATTATTAAAATATCTTAAAGAATTATTTTAATCTTTATTTCTCTAATTTATAGATTTTATAATAATTATTATAGTAAGCTATTTATAAATAACTTCTATAGTTATTAAAGTAACCTTTTTTTTAGCTTATTAATATAAATTTATTATTTTAATAATTTAATTTTTAAGGTTAGTAGAGTAATTCTTTACTACTATTATCTAGTATTCTAATATAGGGCACTTATTTTTATAGTGTTCTTTCTTATAATATCTATAATATTTAATTTTAAATAAATCTTTCCTCTATTTTTTTTCCTTCCTTAACTTTTTTTAAAGCTTAATATTTACTATTAAAATATTTTCCCTTACTAATTTTTTTTCTAGGATTAAAACTCTCTATTCTTATTTTCTTTTATATATATAGTTATTAATTAAATAAACCTTATTAAATAGTATTACTAAATTAGTAATATTATCTAAATAGGTGAGCTTATTTTTGATTTTTTTAAGCCCCTTTTAATATTAGATTAATCTAACTAGTATATAATTTCTTAAAACTTAGTAGTATATTCCATCACCATTCTTTTTTATTTTAGATTTATTAATTTTTATTTTAGTCTTCTAATTTTTATAAAGTCCTTAAAATAGAACTTTAAAAGTTTTGAGATATAATTTTTATTTATTAAGAACTTTAATAATTTATTTTTTATAAAGTTGGAGTCTTAAAGCTATATATATTTTTTTAATTAAGGCTTAAGGGTATTTACTATATTCCCCTTAAAATATAATAGAAGAAATATATTCCTAGCCTTAACTATTAAAAAGGAGTTAGTATAAAATATTATTTATAAGTCAGCTCCTCTTAGGAATATATCTAATATTCTTTTTTTTCTAGAAAACTTTTATAATATTAGTATTTTTATCCTACTCTCTCCTACTACTAGTCCCTCTTTAGAGATAAGGGTAATATTATTTTCCTTATATTTACCTTTAAAATTTAATAAGTAGTTACCTATTATTAAACCTAAGATACTTATACTATTAATAGAATATAGTATTTAAAGTATAATAAAGGGGTTTAACTTTAATATAGTCTATAACTAGGATAAAATATAAGCTATATAATATTAAATAACTAAATATTTATTAGCTATAAACTCCTCTCTATTATATAAATTAAATATATAGAAGGAAATCCTATCTATAAAAAAAGAAGCCCTCTCTTATATATTTAATAATTTATTGTGAGTGATTTTAAGTAATAAGGCTCCCCTAGTTACTTACCCTTATTTAAAGTATACTAAGTAATATAGTTGACCTAGGTTACCTATATCACTCTAGTCACTTAATTATATAACCCTATAACTAGTTCTCCTCCTTTTAGTATATTCCTAAGTATAAGTAGGCTAGCTTATAATAATAAAAAGCTATTAAAAAATAAGTAATAAAATATTCTAACTTTAAATACTCTTTAATAGGGTAGTATTCTTCTAACTTTATAATAATAAAGTAAGGAAGGACTTATCTAGTTAAAAATAAACTTTATCTACTACTTTATAAGGATTACTACTAATAAGCTTTTATCTATAAATAAAGTAAGTTAATTAATTTTAAAACTAGTTATTACTAGGTCTACTATACTAATATAATTATCTTATATACCTATAAATAATTATTTATTTAGCTTATTCTAGTAAGATAGAATATAAAGCTTTATTAATAAAATAATTTTATAACTTACTTATTTATTAAAACAAAGGCTTTTACTATTATATTAATAGAGTTAATAGGAAATATTTAAAACTAAATACTATAACTATAAAATAGTGAAATACCCTTATTAGTAATAATCTAAGTAGTAGATTATTTAATAAGAAGTTATTTAATTAAATTTATAGAAAGCTTTAAAAAATATATAAAAATAAGTAAAAGAATAAAAAAAAAGAAGCTTTAAAAAGACTCTTATTTAGTAGTATATTTCCTCTTATTTAAGCTACTAGTACTAGACCTCTTATATACTTAATATATTAGTTATTTTACTAATTTAGATCTTATTCTTTACATCCTCTATCTATTATTTTCTTATTAATAGCTTATCTCTCCTTAATCTAAATATTTACCTTAAAAGTAGAGCTTATAAACCGTGGTGTTAATAGCTTAAAAAGATAATTTTAATTATAGTCTTTATTAATAATAATATATAACTTTTACCTTAAATAAAAAAATAGTTTTATTAAAGTAAATCTTAATAAATTTTAAATAGGTATATATAATCTTTTTAAACTAGGGCTATACTATTAATACTATTTAACTATAGAAAATAAAGGAGAAATAGAAAGAGCTAGAAATAAAATCTAGAATTAAACTATAATTAACTAGTAATATAAATAAATAGAATTATAAAAGAGCTATATCTTAATCTTATTATTAAGATTTCTCTAAATAGCTTAAATAAAGGTAGTCTTTAACTTCTCTATATACTAGTATATAATAAAGTAGATTTAGGCTTAATATTAAGGTAATTGTACTATCTATTAAATATAATAAAGGAGAAGGTATTTATATAGACTCTACTTCTAATAAAGAGCTTTTTTTAGGGGATTAAGATCTAGATAATATAAAATAATAAAATAATAGCTAGGCTATTTAATAATATATAATTATAATCTTTATTACTCTATTATATAGTCTTATTATTAATAAATTTAATATTTAAATTTTAAAACTTATTACTATTAAACCTATTTCTAATATAATAAATATTAAATTTTTAAAAAAAATTACTTAGATTTCTTATTTCTTCCTAAAATTTAATAATTAAATTTAAGAATTTATTAAATTTTCCTCCTTCTATAAATATTTCTAATAAATTTATATTCCTATATATTTAAGCCTTTAGGATTATAAATAAGGTTTTAATTAAATTTAAATTAGATAAATATAAAAATAAGTACTTAAATAAGATACTAACCTTATTATATATATTCCTTAGCTTTTTATTATAATATATTTTAATATTATTTATTATAAGTACTAAGTGAGGGCTACTATTAATAAAGGGAGTATAATAAAATAAGACTTAATAATAGATAAAGTTATTAAATAAGATAGTAATAATAAAACCCTAGAATATTATTTAATTAAAGTAACTATTAATAGTAAAGGTAGATAAAATATTTATCTATACTTTCTATTAGCTAAGATAGTTAGTCTATTATTATTAACATATCTATATTCTCTTATCTATATACTTATAAGTTATATTTTTATCTAGGAAAATTAGTTAATTTATTTACTAATAAAAAAGTTTTATATTAAATTATTTATTTTTAAAATCCTAATTCCTTTATTAAGTTATTTTATAACTAGTTTTATAACTTTAATTTAAATAATATAAAGCTTTCTAAATAATAATTTTATTAATATTTAATTCCTACTTATCCTATAAAAAAAACTTTATTTTATTAAAATAAGCTATTAACTATTATTCTAGGTAGAGTAGAATCTACTATTTATAGAAATTATTAATAAGTTAAAGCTTTTTGTTAAAGTATTTTTTTATAATAAAGATAGTATTATTATTTAGCTAAGTATATCTTATTCTTTATAATATATAGGAGCTAATATAGTAGGGGCTAGTAAAGATAGTGTTGTTATTATAGCCTAGCTTAAATTTATACTAGATAAGGACCTGGATAGGTTTTAGGATTAGGGAAGATATTATAAGAGGTTAAAATAATAGGAATAGATGATTTTAGGCTATCTACAGCTTTAAAAAGTCCTAAAATGGTCTACTACTACTACCGCGATTTATGACCTGATGTCGGTTTTTTTGGTGGGGTGCTCCACTAGCTTCCGTTCGCCAAAGCAATGGAAATCGACTGTAAGTGCCTAAAAGCCGGATTTCAGAACGCTCATAGGTGAAAGCTACGCTTCCAAACAAACTCAAAGCGTAACCCCAGCGTCTCGCGAATATTCAGAATTTCTCCCTGAACAGATGACGGAGCTCGTCCTCAAGAGGTTGAATCACATTGTTGAAAAGACCGTTTTTCGTTACGTCATCATCCAAGCTGACTCTCCAGCCCGCTGCTATCCATGGGATATCCAGACAGGCCTAAATGGCTTCTTCATAGCCAAGAGAGCATTCATCCAATAAATCTACAACACGATCAGCCACAGTCCAATCAGTGTTAGCCTTCACCTCGGAATCATTGATCAGATCCTCTGAAACGCGATACATCTCGATCGGCTTCCCGGCGTGAATTTCAATAAGAAGGATTCCCAATGCTAGGATGCTCACATTGCGGTGAAAAAGGCTAAATTCAGGCTTTTCCTCATCACTACCTTCGAAGCGGGCCGTGACAAACGGTCTCTGGTAATCAATGGTATCGACACCCTCATAAAGAACGAAATCTGCTGCTTGCTTCACTTTCTTCCCAACCAGAGTCCCTCATGAAAATGCAGCAAAGATCTTGCCAAGATTAGGGCTAGTTTTCTTTTCGTGATAAGCGGTAGACGATGTGAATTGTAAAGCAGATATTCCAGGGATATGGCCGAAATAGAATCAAGGATCTTAAAACGCTCAGGCTCAGGGCGTAACTGCCACAAGGTTGGCTCATCATTAGCTTGCTCTGCTAGAAAATTAAGGCAGTGGCTGCTCATGCTATTGCGTAGTGCATCACAGATATGTTCCAGTGCTGCACACTCATATTTGCTTGCTTCTTGCTCCTGGCGCAGCAGTACTGTTCCCTCAATCCATAACCTAGACTTCGCCACCTCCTATAAAATCTTACAGGTAGCTGAAGAGGCGGTAAAACTCCTGTCTTCGATAAGAGTTCTCACCTGTCCCATCTTGCCGAAGTAATCCTACAGAGTAGGTAGGCCCAACTCTCAGCGCAGCCATCGCATTAAATAGTCTCCTCCCAGCAGCGGCGGTAAAAGACCAAGTCCGAATGATTCATCCATATAAATCAGTCAGCCTTCGAAATGGCCAACCCTCAATAGTTTCGGGCTCAAAAAACCGCGCCTGAAGAGCAGGCGTTGAATTGACAAGGATCGTTAGCATAGTGCGGGTGAGAAAGTGATCAAAGTACAAAGTGCGTTGAAAGAATACGTGGCTACATGTAAGGTACTTGGGCAGCGTAGCGTCTACTTCCGGATTTTGAAGTATCAAGCACAGAAGCCCGCGCATTCAACGGCCGATAACCATCAGCTTCTTTGCAGAGCATTATGCCTTATTCATTCTATTATTGCAAAGCAAAGGAAATGTTGTCGATCTTATAGAAAATAAACTTCTTCCCTATATCATATTTTATATCTCCCCATCTTGCGTGACTAAATTACTCCCATTGCCAATCTCCCTAAAATTAAAATTTAAACCACTCCACTCCTATTGTTAATTTTACCTACTCTCGTTAACCAACCTCCATACCTGGACCATTTCATAACACAAAGACAGTCAAGCTCTAGCTCCCAAATTGTTGTCAAGTTCAAACGTGCTGCACAAAAGAGAAGAGAGAAACCATGATTTTTGGCAATGCTGAGGTTGCTCTGTATCGTGGGATCCATGTTACATCTTATGACCATACCTGTGGCAACTGATTGCCATCGGGATGGCGGATTTGTGCCGCTCCAAATCGTCGCGAGCCTACATCAAATACCTGTCTCAGCTTATCAGTCCAACTGCCTCTTTTGGATTGCTATGCAGTCCTCCATACCGAATACACATTCTTGAGAAAAACGGCGCCTAACAAGTCGTCTTTTCCGTCTCGAGCTTGGATGCCGCCAATCAGATATCCCTGTTCATTGCTATCTTTGTGAAATATGTCTTCCGGTGCAATCCAGATGCCCAGGCCTCCGACTGCAAGACACAATCGTGGAATCTTGGACTTTTCGGTCGATTTGGGGATAAGCCAAAGGGCATTGCTTGCATCCTTCTTTGAGCCTGGAATCAAGCTGTAGAATTTTTCGCAAAGTGTAGCGTTGATATACGCTAGCTCAGAGCCTGTGTCTGCAATAGCAACGTTGCTTTGCCTCCCAATTCGTTCGTCATTCAGCCACAGAAATTCGGATGGAAAAGCCCAGTAGCCCCATGTCTCCCCTGGTTCGCGTTTCTCGCCCTTGATGGGGCGGACAACGAGATCAACAAACTTCATTGGACTGACACACTCTTTCATAAAACTCATATCCCACCCTTGGTACGTGAAGAACCCAGTCTGTCTGCCCTTACTATCGTCAGACCGCACCGAAGGGATATGACATGCAAAGATCCGTTCTGACTTCCACGAATTGAACAAGTCAAAGCCGTTTTCAACCAAAGATTTCCCATATTTGAGATCGAGGACTCTCAAAGCATCAAAGCCCAGACCTAGAAGTCCGTCCTGAGTCCACTTTGGAATGATTGGTCCATTTCCGTAGACTTCAGTCACCCCGAACGATTGATCAAAGATTTGAGCCTTGCCAAGTCTAATGACATCTTGGGCAATGTAATTGCTAAACCAACCTCCGTCGCCGTATTCGCATTTGAAGGTCGGCTCCTCACCAAGTTTCTTCAATGATTGAGAAGTTGTAATGCCATCTTTTGAAAGGGCATTTTTTCGGAACTACTCAATTAGATATCGTAAACGAACCAAAGCCAAGGATACGGGATTGGCCACTAACCCAAAGATCAGCAGATCCAGTATCAATGACTGTGCGGAGAGAAGTCCCCCAATTTCCCAGCTTCAGCTCGATAACATATTCTCCCTCCTTGACAGCCTCAAGTTTTACTCTCGTAAAATTTCCGACTGGGTCACCCATGCTGCCTTATGATCACGAGTCTGGAAAGGACGAGGAGCAAGGAAGAAAGCGGGGCAATAGTAAGCCACCTGTTGGTTGGTTGGTTGGTTTAGTCATAGACGGATGTTCCCGTGTAGGGAATGCCGCGTAGCTACATACAAGTTTTCCAATCCTTGCTAGTTTGGTTTTCACCTTACTTACAATTCCTATTACTTCGGCATGGAGCAACTATCTCCCTAGCGCCTGCTAAGGCGCTTAACCCTTTTTATCCCCCTTTATCCTTAGCGATCCTAAGTTTTTTTTTAAAAATCCCAAGTTAAAAAATAAATACATAATGTTATGAAATAGTTTAAGAGAATTATTATATTTAACTACTTTATTTTCTAAGCTCTTAGTTAGTATCTATTACTATTAACTCTTGTTTAATAGTGTCTTACTTTAAGATGCTTTAAAGGTCTTTATAAAGCTTAATAGTATCTTTTAAAGTCTTAGTGTAAAGTCTTTACTAGCTTAATAGTTAAAATACCTAGATCCCTTACTTATATTTATAGAAGCATTATTTAATATATCTCCCCTTAAAGGATTACCCTTAATTAGAAGTAGAAATAAGGTAGTATTATTATATTAAAGAAATAGAAATTATTTTTAGGTAATAGGTATTAAATTTTATAAAATATACCCCCTTAATAGGGGTTAATAGTATTAATATATTTAAAGGTAAAAACTTAAATACTAGTAGTTTATTAAGTAGAGATAGTATATTCTAATAATACTTATAATAGATATTATAAATCTACTTAAACTAGAGTAAAATCCTAATATTAATTATATATTCTACTATTTTTTTAATAAATATAAGCTTTTCTAATATCTTTATTAAATTATTTTAGTAGTTATCTTTAAATATTACCTCCTTAAGATTAGTATGTAATAGGTATATGAATAATATATATTAAACTATTTTTATACCTTTATTATATATATACTTATCTATTAATACTATACCTATCTTATATAAATAGAGTGTTAAGCTAATTTTTTCTATCCTTATTTATATAATAACTAAATAGTAGGGTTAGTATAAGCCTTTATATTTAATTAAAATATTTATATTTAGCTTTTTTTAGATTTAATAGATAATATAATTATAATATATATATATCTAATCCTTTATTTAAGAGGCTGTAGTATATTATACTATAAATATTTTAATTATTAAAGTTAGTAGTCATAATCTTTTAAAGGTTATTATTAAAAGGCTATATAATTTATCTTTATATTAACTAATTATTTCTTTAATAAAAATATTTACTACTTTATTTCTAAAGATCTCTATATAAATAAGGATTTATTTAATCTAGATTTTATACCCTAAAGCCTTAAAATATTTAATAATTAAGAAGACTATATATTATTTAGAGAATTTTTAAGGGTTATAAATAAATTAAATAAAAATTTAATTATCTATAAATATAATTATAGGGGAATAATTTTAATTTTAATTATTATTTTTTTAAATAATATCTAGAGCTATATAAATTTTATAAAATTTATTAAAGTAAACTATAAAGTTTAATTAAAAACTAAGAATAACTTATCTCTTTCTTATTATAATAGGAGGGTAGTCTTTTAAGAGAGTAATAATAGTATATATTAAGACGCCAATTTTATTATTAATTTTATTACTATTTATATAGATAATTAAGTATTTATCTACCTTTATAAATATATTATAATTTTAGATAGCTTTATTAGTAGAGAGGTTTATAATAATATATAGGCCCTCTTATTATAAGGTTATTATAAATAGTATTCTATACTTTAAGTTAGAGAATTAGATATAATATATTTTAATAAATTATTCCTTAAGCTTACTTAGTAAGCTTTATATATTATATCCTTTAACTATATAGTAGGGTTTCTAAGCTAATTAATTAAGGATAAAAATCTTATATATAGGCCTAAAGATAATATAAAAGAGGGCATTATTTAAGATAATATTAAATTAGTATTTAATTAACTAGAGGTAGAACTTTATATTTAAAGTATCTTTTATAATAATTTTAAAGGCTTTTATACCTATATCCTCTATTAGGAATATATTAATAAAATATATAATATAAGAATAGAGGAAAGATAGTATTTAATATATTTACTATATCTTTATTAAAAAGATATTCTAGGTACTATTCTCTAAAATTAAAAGAATAATAAGTTATTTAATTAATTTCTTTTTAAGGTATTATAAGTAAGTATTCTATATAAAATATTTATTAAGAATAATTCTAAGATATTTAATACTATCCTTTAATTTAATAATATAAGTTAGAAGTATTAATAGATGGTTTTTTAAATTAATAGCCTTTTTTAAGTTATAAGTTTAACCCTATAAAAAGTCAATAAAATAGATTAGCTTATCCTTCTTAGTTATAAAGATTAAGATATATATACTAGCTTATTATTTAATTTATTAATATAGCTATTTAAGCTTTTTAATATTCTCTAGCTAATTATCCTCTATAATAAAAATACCTATATTATTTATATAGCCTACCGCTAGTAAGTCTAGATATATATTAATTAATATTTTTATAAGTAGTATATTATAGAATAAATATAGAATAGGTAATAATAATAAGCCTTATAAAATATTAGTATTTATTTTAAATAGTTATAATAAATAATTTAATAGCTTAATTTTAGTAGATTAGTTAAAAAGGAAGCTTTTTATCTATAATATAATTATATTATTAATCTTTTATTTATAGAGATTATAGAGTAGTTACTAGTAAAATATATTATTATAAGCTTTAGATATATTAAGTAGAAGAAAATTTATTATTTTCTTTTTTTATTATACTTTATAAATTTTTTCTAAAAGTATATAAATTATATATTTATAAGAGGTTCTTTTCTATCCCTTAAAATAGATATAAGAGAGTAGGCTATATTATTTAACTATTTAACTTAAATAGGTTATAATAATACTTTTTAAGGTCTTACCTAAGGTATTAAGTAATGTAATAGGTTAATAATTTATTAGGGAGTAATAATTATCCTTTTTTAACTTCTTAAAAATAATTATAATTAAGTTTTTATAGTACTTAGGGTAGTAATTTATATAAATATAAATATTAAATAACTATTCTAAGTAAAGTAATAGGCTAGATAGAGTTATTTAGAGAATATTATTAAGGATCTTATCTAGGTTAGTAACCTTATTTTTAAATAAACTATTAATTATCTTTTTTATCTTTTAATATATAATAAAGGGAAAGTTAATTAGTTTAGGGCATTTATTAAGGTTAATAGAGATATTTAATATATCCATTATTAATAGTAAAGGAAAGAATTTAAGGGTTAATATTTTATATTTATCTTCTTTAAAGAAGGTATTCCCTATATTATTATAGCTAGAAAAATAAAATTTATTAATACTTATTATTATTAAAGAATAGGGTTTATAAGAAGTAAATTAATATTTACTCTATTTAATAAGTTTTTATATTTTAACTATATCCCCTATTACTATATTAATATTTTATTTAGAAGCGTTATAGAAAATCCTTTTTATTATATTCTTCGCGGTTTTATAAGCTTTTTAATACTTTTTATATAGTTATTAAAATTATTTTAATATCCCTTTATTTTCTTAAAAAAAAAATTAATTAGCTTTATTAAGCTTCCTTTATATCTTATATAGAATTTAATAAGCTTTAATATACTCTAAAATCTAGTCTCTTATTAAGAAGATTAGGTTTATATTTATTAAAAAGACTAATATATTAATAGTTATTTAAATTACTTTAGTAATCTCTTTAATAACTTAATTAATATACTTTTATAAGTTTTTAACTAGTTTATTTAATTTAAAAGGTAGTTCTATACTAAGGATTATAATTTATGTTTAGTTTAAGCCTCTATTTTTAGGCTATAAATTTTAAGGGAGGCTAAAATTAAATTAATTTATAAAAAGTTTTTTATTTATTCTTTTCTATATATATTATTTATATTAATATTCTTTTATAAAAATAATTTAAATCCTTATCTTTATAAGGTAGTAGTTTAAGTTATAATTAATATTCTTTTAGACTCTATAGATAGTTATATAATTAGTTAGGCTTATAAATATAAGGTTTAAGTCTAGTATTAAGATATATTTTTAAGAGTTTTTATATATAATTAATCTTTTAAATAAGTTTTAGGTTAGTTAAAACATATCTATAATAATTAATAAAGCGTTAGCTTAACTACTTAGTTTAATATATTAACCTTCTTATAATAAGTATTATAAATTAAAGTCTCTTATAATAATATAATCTTTATATTACTCTTTATCGCTAAATATATTAAAAGAGTAATAATTAAATTTATATTTTTTTTATCTATTTTCTAAAGTAATAAAGGGCCTAGTAGAATTTAAAATTAAACTTATTATATATATTATAAATATATAAAAATATATTTAAATTATTAAGATAATTTTAAAGATTAATTAAAAAGATATTTATATTATTTATTAAGAATTTATATTAAATATAGTACTTTACCTTATTAATATTAATAAAGAAGTATATTTAAGATTTTATAACCCTAATTTTAAGATAATAAAAATATTATCCTAAACCTAGTAAATAACAGATTATTAATATATAAGGGTTTATTTATAATTCTTAAATTATAAGAATATTATAATTAGCTATTTTAGGGTCCTTAAGAAATAAGGTTATAATATTATCTTTTAATTAATTATAATTATATTAAAAGATAGTAAAGGTTCTATAATATATATATTTATTAAGTCCATTTATAGAAAGATTTAATATAATAACTTATAAATTAATCTCCTCCTATATAAGGGTTAGTAGGGTAGGTTATTATTAGCTTTATTTTATAATAAAAGGGTAAAGATAAATATTACGGGCTAGCCCGCCTATACTTAGGAATACTCTGGAAAGAGGAGAACTAGTTATAGGGTTATATGACTAAGTAACTTAAATAATATAGGTAACCTAGGTCGACTGAGTCACCTAGCACACTTTAGGTAAGGGTAAGCAATAGAGGAGTCCTATCACTTAGGGTTACTTATAGTAAATTATTAAATATATAAGAGAAAGCTTTCTCCCTTATAGATAGGATTTCCTTCTTTATATTTAACTTATATAATAGAGAGGAGTTTATAGCTAATAAATATTTAACTACTTAATATTATATTACTTATACTTTGCCTTAGTCGCAGACTATATTAGAGTTACACCCCCTTATTATACTTTAAATACTATACTCTATCGATAGTATAAGTATCTTAAGTTTAGTAATAGGTAACCACTACTCTAATTTTTAAAAAAAATATAGAGAGATAGAGATTGCCCCTATTCTTAAAAAAGGGATAGTAGTGAGAGAAAGTAAAATAAAGATATTTATACTATAAAGATTTTCTAGAAAAAAAGGAATCTTAAATATATTCTTTTATAGCATTAACCTATATATAGCTTTTTATATTAACTCCTTTATATTAATAAAGGCTAGGAATATATTTCTATTATTATACTTTAAAGGTAATATAGCTAATACCCTTAAACCTTAGCTAGAGGAATATATATAGCTTTAAGATATAGATAATATAAAGGATAAATCCTATAAATTCTTTATAGATAAGAATTATATTTAGAACTTATTAAAGTTCTATTTTAAAAATTTAATAAAGGTTAGAAGATTAGAAAAAAGATTAATAAACTTAAAATGAAAGGGAGTAGTGATAGAGTATATTATTAAGTTCTAAAAAATTATTTATTAGTTAAACTAGTTAAATTCTACTTATATTATCTAGTATTAAAGGGGATTTAAAAAAGAAATTAAAAATAAGCTTACCTATTTAGATAATATCACCAACTTAGTAATACTATTTAGTAAGGTTTATTTAATTAATAATTATATATATAAAAGAAAATAAGAATAGAGGGTTTTAATTCTAGGGAAAAAATTAATAAGGGAAAATATCTTAGTAGTTAATATTAAGCTTTAGAGAAGGTTAAAAAAGAGAAAAAAATAAAAAAAGGATTTATTTAAAGTTGAATACTATAGGTATTATAGGAAAGGATACTATAAAAATAAGTACCCTATATTAGAATACTAAATAGTAATAGTAGAGGATTATCCTACTAGCCTTAAAAGTTAGACTATTAAAATAATAAATCTATATTAATAAGTTGAAAAGGAGGGTCACTTTAATAACTATAAAAGCTATTTATAGATAGCTTACTATAATAATTATTATAAAATTTATAGATTAGAAAAGTAAGGGTTAGAGTAATTTTTTAAGGTACCTTAATAATAAGTAGCTATAGTAAATAGTAAGGTTTTTAAGTCACTTAACTTAAAAGAAAACTAAAATTACTTAACTAATAATAATAAGGAGGAACTTATTGCTAGGAGCAAATCTTCTAATAATAAATCTTTAAGTAATTTTTAAGAATTATATTAAGCTAACCTTAAGGTTAGAAAAAAGTTAATTAGGATATATTAAGAGAGGTTATCCTATATAGAGGAATATACTATTAATTTAAATAATATATTTCTTAAAGTGGAAGAATTTATAAGGATAATATCTTCTAAAAGACTAATAAATACCCTTATAGAGGTATTGTCACCCCTTAAGAAAATAGTACTAGTTAGTAAGATTAGGATATTTATATTAATATAATAATTTAAAGAATTATTTAAGGCTATAACTAAGGATCTAAATAAAGGGGATATAAGAGGCTTTATAGTTGTTAAGGGCTTTATAGCTAGAAAGATTAGGGAGATATTTTAAGGGGAAATATATAATATATTAAAAATAGTCTATATAAAGATTTTAAAGGGATTAAAATTTTTTAAAAATAAAGGGGTATTCCTACTAGATAAATAGCTAGTCCTATAGGCAATAAAGAATATAATAAGAATAGTAGTGAATAATATTATAAGACTACTAATATATAAAAAGGAAATTTTATCTTTAAAGTTTTTATCTTTAATAAACTTAATTAAGCTTAATACTCCTAAATTTAAAAAGTTAAAAAATAAGGAGATCCCTTAATAAAAAGACTATATAATAGGACCTATTTTAAGGCTAAATAAATTACTACTATAAAATCTTATAATAATATTAGATTTTAATTTTAGGTAAAGATTAATAAAAATCTAGTTAGAGTTATAATTAATAGTAGATTAAATAAAGATTTAATAAAATTTAGTATAATAAAAAGGCTTAGATTACCTACTATAAAGTATAAGCTATATATACTTATAAACTATAATAGATCTAGGATTAGAATAGTTAATAATTATATTAAAATATTAAACCTAAAAATAGGATAAAGATATAAGAAATATATATTTAATTTAGTATTTAAAGGAGTGGATAATATTACTTTAAAAATTTAATAGCTTAAGAAAGCAGATCTTTAAATAAGATAAAATTCTAAAATATTAGTATTTATAGATAGCTATATAAATAAGGTTACCTTAGTTAGAGAATTTAACTCTCTCTATATTATTATTTAAATAAGAGAAGAGATAAAGGACAACTTTAAAAATAGAGATATTATAGTATTATAGAGTTAGGTAGGCCTTATAAATAAGATTATAACTACTAAATTATTTAATAAATATATAGAATATAGAACCTTATTTAAGAAAAAGGACTTTAATAAGACCCTTCCTAAGTACTAACTATAAGACTATAAAATAAAATTAATTTTTAGTAAATAACTTATAAAGAAGCTTATATATCTATTATTATAAAATAAGGTAGTTACCTTTATAGAATATATTAAAAAAAATAAATAAAAGGGGTTTATTTAAAAATCTTAATTACTAGTAGGCTATCCTATTCTATTTATATTAAAGGTAGATAGTAAGCTAAGACTATATATAAATTATAAAATACTTAATAATATTACTATTAAAAATAGTTACTTTCTATCTTTAATTAGTAAGCTTTAAGATAAGTTCTAAGGGAAGAAATAGTTTACTAAGTTTAATATTCTTAAAGTATTTAACCAGATTTATATAAAAAAAGGTAATAAATAGAAGATAGTATTTTGTATTAGATAGGGTCTATATAAATATCTAATAATATTATTTAGGTTGACTAATATCCTAGTAATATTCTAAGTATTTATTAATAATATCTTAGAGGAATATCTCAATAAATTCATCTTAATATATATTAATAACATACTTATATACTTAAATATATTTAAGGAGTATATTAAGTAAGTATAAAAAGTACTAAAAAAGCTTAAGAAGGTAGGTTTATACTTAAAGATATTAAAATATAAATTTTACTAGAAATAGGTAAAGTTTCTAGAATTTATTATTTTTAATAAGGGGATTAAGATAGATCCTAAAAAGGTAAAAAATATAATTAAGTAGCTAACTCCTATAAATAAGAAAAAGATATAATTATTTTTTAATTTTATAAATTTTTATTAAAAATTTATTTAAAATTATTTAAAAACTATTATACCCCTTATAGGCTTAACCTATAATAAAGTATAATTTATATAATTAAATAAAGTAAAGGCCTTATTTAGGAAGTTATAAAGGCAATTTATAATAGGTTTTATATTATATTAGTTTAATCTAAAACTAAGGATTAAGTTATATATTAATACCTTTAATAGAGCACTTAAAGCTATAATAAGTTAGCTAGGGACCACTAATGCTAGTATTATAAAGAAGGGTTAGACTTACTAGTATCCTATAGCTTTTTATAATAGGAAATTACTAGATATTAAATCTAAATATCTAATATATAATAAGGAATTGCTTACTATTATAGATATATTTTATATTTAGAGAGTATATCTAAAAAGAATTAAATATTAAATTTAAATTTTATTAGATTATAAAAACTTAATATACTTCCTATCTATTAAGAAGCTTAATAGATATTTAGCTTAATAATATAAAGAGTTATCTATATTTAATTTTAAAATTAATTATATTAAGGGTAGTAAGAATAATATTATAGATATACTTAGTTAAAGAGTTAATTATATAGTAGATATCTAGTAAAGCTTTAGAGCACTACTAATATGAAATAAAAATAATTTATTTAGGCCTAATATATTAGGATTATAGATAGTAGCTATAATAACTATTAAAATAAAAAGTTTAATTAAGAAGATATTAGAAGATTTATTAAAGGATAAAGTTATATCTAAAATCAATAAAAATATTAATAGCTATAATTTATTTAGGAAAATAGATCTAAGACTATTAATCTTCTAAAAATAAATTTATACCCTTATAGATATTTAAGAAGAGATTTTTAAAATTTATTATAAAAATAAAATCTTTAATAGATATTAAAGAGTAGAAAAGATATTTAAAAAAATATCTAGGAACTTCTATTTCCCTAGAATATAGAAATATATTAAGGACTATATTATTTAATATAATATTAATATTAGAATAAAGTATATATAATATAAATTTTATAGAGAGATAAGATTATTTACTTTCCTTAATAATTTATAAAAAAGTATTATATAGGATTTTATTATTAAACTCCTAAAATTAAAAGAATAACTAATAGGCGCGGTGTATAATACTATTCTAATAATTAACAACCAACTAATAAAGTGGGCGTGTTTTATATTATATAAGGAAGCTTCTAGTATAGAAGACCTTGCTTATATATTTTTAAGGATAGTAGTAGTTAATTATAAAATCTTAAAAGAGATAATCTTAGATTAAAATAAACTCTTTAATTCTAAATTTTAAAGATTATTAATAGATATAATAGGAATTAAATTAAAAATAAGTATTATATTCTATTTATAAACTAATAGTTAGATAGAGAGAACAAATTAGACTTTAAAATAATATCTTTAATATTATATTAATTATTAATAGGATGACTAAGTCATCTATTTACTAAATATATAGCTAATATATAATAACTTATTATTAGACCCTATTAAGATATTACTATTTTAAGTTAATTATAGGTTTAAGCCTAGAATAATATTATTATTTAAAGGAATAGAGTCTAAGGTATAAAAAGTAATAATAATAATTTAAGAAATAAAAAGAATTTATTAAGAATTATAGAAAAATTTATAATTTCTAAGTAGCTACTTAGTGATATATTATAATTAAAAATATTTAAAAGGTCTAAATATTTTTAAAGGGAATAGAGTATATCTTCTTTATAGGAATTTTAATACTAATAGGCCTAATAATAAACTTAATTTTATAAAGCTTAGTTTATTCTTAATTAAAAAATATAAAAAGGATATAAACTATTTTCTAGATTTACCCTAGCTAATATATAAATATCTAGTATTTTATATCTTATTTTTAGAAAAAATAAACCTTAAAATACCCTTATAAACAACCCTATTACTTCTTAATTAAGATAATAAGGAATATAATATTAAAAAAATCCTAGATTATTAAAAAGTTAATAAAGAATAGAGGTATTTAGTTAAGTAATTAGACTATAATATATTTAAAAATATATAGGAGTTATTTTTAGTGTTTAATTACTTTAAAAAGCTATTAATATTTTACTTATAAAACCCATGTCTAATTACCCCTAGTTGGTTGGTAGGATAAAGGGGTTATTATTTTATATAAGTAATAAGGCTTTATTAAGGGATTAAAAAAAAGTCTTCTCTTTCTCCTTTTTAAGAAATTTAATATTTTTTATCTTTATTTAGATTATTTATATCTAATCTATTTTAATTTTTTAAATTTATTTCTATAAGTAAATAATCTTAGCGAAAGCTTTATTTTCCTTATTTTTAAGCTTTATCTACTACTCTTCTATTTATTTTTATTTTAGAATGTTAAGGGGAGATAACTTATAGTTACTATTATTTTAAATATATTTAACACATTAATCTAATGCCTCCTTATAGTAATATAGATAGCTAGTATTAGTATATTAAAAATAATTATATTTTAATAAAGAAGCTATTCCTAATTTAAAAACTAACTAGTAGTGATAGGCTAGGGAGTTAGCTAGTTTTTTTATCCTTAGTATAAGAAAGAAATATTTAGGTTATTAAGTTACCTTTAGAATAAAAATAGCTTAATAAGGGGATTATATTATAAATAACCCTATAAGGGATTATATATAAAGATATATAATAAATTATTAAAAAAAGGACATTTAGGGTAGAATTAAGTAATTTAATAATTTAAGACTAGATTAAGGATATTATAAGTAATATAGGTAATCTAGGACTAGATTAAGGATATTATAAATAATATAAATAATCTAGGAATAGATTACTAGGATTATACTAGGTTTTAATAAGGATTGAAGAAAATATATAAAAGAGAGCTCTTCCTCCCTTGTAGATAGGATTTCCTTCTTTATATTTAACTTATATAATAGAGAGGAGTTTATAGCTAATAAACATTTAACTACTTAATATTGCATAGCTTATACTTTACCCTAGTTATAGACTATACTAGAGTTAAACCCCCCTATTATAAGTATAAGTTAATTATATAAGTATAAGAGAGAATATATAGGGGAGGATAGCCTAAGAATTTTATTAAAAAGAGTAATTTTTTTTTAAAGAGTTACTATTTTATTAAAAAAAGAGAGGTTATTTATATCTTTTTTAAAGTCTTAATAATTTAAGATCTATTTAAAATTATTTTTTTTATTACTCTTACTAACTACTCCCTTTAAGGGGTTATTAATACTAGTAATATAGGTAAGATTTAATATATCTTTATTATAATTTATAGTAGTAATTATATTAATACTACTAGTATCTAAATTTTTAAAATTAAATTTATATTTATATATTTTCTACCTTTTCCTTATAGGAGGAGTTAACGTGTATATTTTTAAAGTAAGTTTAATTATTCTTTTTCCTATATATATTAAGAGATTTAAAGGCACTTTATTAATTCTTTTGTTATTTAATATTAGGATTTAAATTATATTAAGTTTTTCTTTTATAGGCTTATACTTATAATTTTTATTATTATTATTAATATTTTTTATTAGATTTAATATTAATATAAGGTTAATAATAATAAGTATAAGCTTTTTTATAAGGTCTTATTATCTCTAAACTTACTTTTTTTAATATATTATTTATATTTTTAAATATTTTATTAAAGTTTAGATAAAGGCTATTAATTTAGTTTTAATATTTTATTTTAAAGGTATTTTTAGTCCTAGTCCTTTTAATATAAATATTTATTATATATTAATAATAGATTATTTCTCCTTTTAACTTATTATAATCTTAGGGAATAATATAATAATAGATAATTCTTTAGATAAGAAACTAGTAAATATTAAAAAAAATAAGAAAATTATTATTAAAGGTTTAACTAGTTTTTTAGGCTAGAAGTTAGAAATATTAATTATTAAATTCTTATTTTATTATTTAACTTTCTTATTCTTTAGATATTATTTATTTTAAATAGAATAGTTACCTTTATATTAGATATATTTAATAATATTTAAATTATAACTTTCCTTCTTATAAGATCTTATATATTTATTATATTTTAGTTTAGCTATATATTAAGTTCTTATATATTTTTATACCTAGTATTTAAAATACTAAGATTAATAAATATTTTAATAATAAAGAAAATAAATAAGCCTTTTATTATTATAGTTTAGTTTTTATTTAATTACTTTATTTATTATTATTATAGTTATAAATTTAATTATTATTAAAATATATTGTTTTTTAATAGGTTTTTTAGTTAACTAGTTAATATAATAAATATTAACTAATAAATAGAGGTGTTTATAGTAAGAATTTTAGTTATAAATATCCTTTATAATTATTTTAATTCCTATAAAGTTATTTAATTATGATAATCCTAATTTTATATTATATATTATAACCCTATAAATATTATAATATATTATTATATAAATATTAAAAATTTTATATTATTCTTTAACTTTCTTTAAGATCTTAATATTAATAAATTTATATATAAAGATTTCTATATCTTTATTAAAATATTATTTTATAGTAATAATTTTTATAATTTATAAGTTTTTTAACTTATCTAGGTAGTTTAAAAACTCTTTTAATATAGTAAGGTTATTATTAATAACTTTATTTATATCTTAAAAGATTTTATTTAATCTTTAATATTTAATATATTTTTAAATATTATTTTCTTTTAATTTTATTGTAAATCTATAGTTATTATTATATTAAGTTTTATCCTTTTAATTTTATTTTTTAATAAGTTTATTATTTTTAAAGAGTAAAAATACTTTAATAATTATTATTATTTAATATATTAATTTATTTTTATAAATAATAATATTATATAAATTAATATTAGAGCTTATTTAAATTATTTTAGTAAAAAAAAATTTAAGCTAGATTTTTAAAGATATTTAAATATATATAAAAATACCTTTAATATTATTTTATTTAAAGTATTAATTAATAAAATTTATTTATTTTTAAATATAGATTATATATTTATCTAAATTTTTAAATTATAATTTATTTAAAAATAATTATATTATTACTTTCCCTATTTTATAGATTATAATTAGTATTAAATAATAGCTATAAGTGAGCTTTATAAGATGGTGCCTTTAAATAGTAAATAAATGTGTTAGTGTTGATTGTATTTCAAAAATTCGTTTTGACGAGTGCGGAGTTGTTTTAATCGGGCATTCTCGATAAGCCACCTGTAACATGGAGCCTTCCCAGAAGGCCCCCTGGAGGGGCCGCCGGAGGTATTAGGGTTTGGGTTAGAGGCTAGGGTTGGTAAGGCTATATTTTTAGGGAGGTTGAGGGGTTAGGGCTGGAATGTCCTTTATAAGCCCACTTAGAAGGCCTGTCTATATAGTAAAAAGGGCTGTCTATGTATCAACACCCTTTATTTTTTCCACAGCCTGAGGGAGTGCCCTAGGGTAAGGACGGCGGCAATGAGGACGATAGCAACCGCTAAAGGCTTTTGAATATCGCTAATTAAATTGTCTATTAATGCCATGGATGGTGTACATTGACCATGGCGCCACGACTAATATAAACCACCATCATTAGCGACCTTTTAATTACATCTACCATCGCGGTAAGTTGTCGACGACTGGAGTGGAACATCGAGCTCAACTATGAATCAATCTCATGTGCGGAGTAAGTAGTAGCAGGGTGAGCCAGGCCACACTGCTAAGGAAATAACAGGAGCAGCTGTAGCCGAGTACCGTGCAGCCAAATTAGGCTCTCCGAGGAGCCAGAACCTCTCCTCTCTTGTTACACCCCTGCACTGCCCTGCAATGCTCCCTCGTGCTCGCTCATGCTCTCTCACTGCTTGCCCTGTGCTCCCCCATGCTCCCTTGCTGCGCCTTTCTGCTCACTCACTGCTCCCTCTAAAGCAGCCTTGCTCCCTTTCCTGATCTAAAATGGTAATCGCCAATCCTAAGTTCGGGGTGTATATAATATATATATAGTATCCTCGAGTTTTAGATCTACGGCACCGCCGCGTTGCTCCCGCGCTAAGGCCCGCTCCGTGCTTTTGCTCCCACTTTGCTCTTGTTCCACCTATTTGATGGATAACTTCATCCATGGAGCAAGCCCCCCAATCCATAGATCACGTACATGATCCATGGACGGAGTACTATTTGATGCATCACCCCACCCATTCCATGAACACCAAAATTTTAGAGAATCCCCCCCAAAGAGATTTTTGGGGGCGATTTCCCGGGGGCGCCCCCCCCGGGGCTAACTTTTAGGGGCGTTCACCCAGGGCCCTTTTTGGGTAAGAGCCCCCTAGAAGAGAAGTGGATGGTAACAGAGAGCAGGGGCTCGCGGTCTCGTTTCTGAGAGCACGTAGCTGCACACAGGGAGTCTCAACGTGCCTCGCAGTAATCCCTACGACCGCTTCAATCTCTTCGAGGCAGTCACAGTTACGTAAGGTCAATTATTGGAGTGACAGGTTAGGCAACGCCAGCAAGCGATCAGGTACTTCCAGGGCCCAAGAGACGATTGGGGGGCCTTTTCATACATACGTCTTTGAGTATACTCAGCATTCTTAATGATGGGCACAAAGCATCTGGCATCTGGTGCCTTGGCGTGCCTGCATAGCTTAATATAGAGATAAGCCATGACTCGTGAGCTTAGGCAAGGTGACGTTAAGCCAATATCCTAACGCTGCCTAAAGCCCGGTTGCTGAAGCTTCGGCGATCCTCTGGAAGGTGGACATTACCTGGGTTTGGGTCATTCACGGTAAAATGACTCCTTAGAGTACATACCGTCCCTGCAGTGTACAGCGAGCTAGGGGGGGCTGCCGCTACAGTTGCAGCCAGTATGCGTCATGAGGAAGCCGCGAAGGATTGGAGATAAGCGCTAAAAGACCAGCTTGCTCCATCGGTCCAATGACTATGCGGCACTATACAATGTCATCGTGTCGATGATAAGGCTGAGGATGTTTTCCATTGATCTGTGGTCTCTCCATGCGCGATCCCTGCAGATTTGAGACGACGAGATCCTACTGCACGGCTGTCAGATCCACTCACACAGAATGTTCAGCCTCAAATTTCTACTCCTTGTTCACGCATAAATATCTCAATATGTGCCCTTTTCAAAGAGAGGAGCAACATCCCCCGTGTTGGAAGACATGGCTATGCCATGGACGAAGCGTTCGAATGACGCTCAGTATTATGAGCTCACTGATCCCTCAGTTCAGTCATCGTTCAACACAGACGGGCTTAGCTATCCACATCAAAGCACCAAATCGCCTTCTCAAGGTGATCAGGACGATGTTGTCCAGTCACGGCCCATATCGCCAACAGGTTCACCTGGTCGCAGGCCACCAATCGCACCACTCGGTAAACCAACAATCAAGAAAAGACTTCCCATGATGCAGATCTTTTCAATAGCCTGCTCTCTAACATGTCTTGCCCTTGCGGTCGCGACTGTGTCTAACGAGAGCTGGTCATGGCGCTTAGGCGTGAAGAATTATCAACTGATCGTGCTGGGATTCGTGCTGGGCATCATGCAATTGTGCCTGGTCAGCGTCGCCCCTCCGATGTTCCTGCTACTTGAAGCTAGGTTCGGTCCATCCACGCTGCAGAATTACGAAGGTCTTCTCCGCAACCAAGTGCTCAGTACGGGTCTCAGCTATGTATGGCGCTTCATCTTGACAGTCATGGTGATACTTCCGCTCGGGCTGAGTGTTGCATACAAGACTTTTACGGGGGGTGAGAGTATAATGATAACGGACGCCACGGAACATAACCCAGCTGGTAGGATATCATACGGCATGTTTGTTCCCCCTGGTTTACAGTTGCTGGGTGCTGAAACCGGTATTTCACTCTTCGCGAACGTTACAATCCCCTACATAGTGGCTTCATCCACCAAAGATGCTCCGGAGCCTCAATTTTCAATGCGCGAACGAGCATCCGGTTACAATGTTCTCTCTCTCAATAATGAGAGCACTGCTATGCTAGACATTCCAGATCCCGACTTCGTCTCACAGATACAGAACATGCTGGCTGGCGGAGAATCATGGAATCTCACATCACCTGTCTTCGGTACCGTTGCTACATTCAATCATTCAAGAGCGGAAGATCTACGCACATTCAACAATTCTTTCCAGGACGTCTGCGAAGCCGCCCAACAGAATATCAGTGCTTTCTCACATATATATGCAGGTAGCGGGTTTGCCCTCGACCTCATCGACCATCCTTCACCTGGGGACCAGTCTTTGCAATATGTCAGCCTTGGCGCCGTTGCAGGAATTGACAACCGATCCACGTGCCAGAACCTATCCAATTATGTGCAACCTTACGACATCACCCGAAAAAATTTGCAGTGGCACGTGGTCAATCACTCGTGGTGGAATATGGCTTGTCAATGGCTCTTGCGAAGACAGCATGCTTCCCCCGGAGAAACAAAAAATCTTTGTGAACAACACACAAGACCTGCTTCTAGGTATGTGGTACATGCCCTCTCTCGTCGAAATGTTAGGGCCCTTCGCAACCACCCGAAACACCTCAGAGTGGAAATACTCCTACCTGGCCACCAGCATGGCAGCAATGCTATGGTCTCGAATCACAGCCGTCAATGGCCCCATTAGCATTAGCCCTGATAACATAGGTCTCAACGCTATGGACCGTCTTTATGGCGACATAACTTACGAAGACGCCGGACTCATCTATGACGGCGGTTCGACAGTTATATACATCCGCCCCACTCTACGCAAGTCGCCATGGCTATACGTGGTCCTGGCAATCCAACCCCTACTATCGGTTCTGATGCTCGGACTGACCCTACTACTAAGCTCGACACCCGTAGACAAAGGATTCGGCTTAGTATCGATCTTATCCGGCATCGACCGGACAAGTCTGGAGTTACTGGCAGGCGCGACGCTCTCGGGCAGATTGAGGAAGCGTGTGAAGCTGGTCATACAACCGAGATTGGAGAAAGGGGATGCTCGGATAGAATATTATGTCGCGCCAAGTAGCGCTGGGAGGTCGATGAGGAATGGGCGGCTAGATAGTAGATTACTCTATCACTAGACTTTCTTCTGCGAAATCTGAAAGGCACTAACCGACCGCAAAGTTGGTCTATGTACGGGTGCTACACAGCGACGTGACCCTCTAGCAATGTAGGCGCTTCTTGCTCGCAAGGTAATTCCTTTCTGTACGTGAACTAATCGCTACCCTTCTATACATCTTTTGCGGATTATAATAGTGTCAAATAAGAATTTGTACACGCGAATATAATATAGATAGAGAGGACAGTCGTTATATAATTTCCTTAGCGTTGCAGATCGGCCATTCCGAGACAGGTTAAGTGATATGCCCTCTCTCTGCTCCCTCGTGTCCCCTGAAATACAAGGTCAGAGTCTATGTTGTGACTCGTATCGTGAATAGCCGAATAAGTTTAGTCTTTGGGGAGACCAGGCTGCTTAGCGGATATGCGGACTATACGGTCTGGCACAAATCGCAGAGGAGATCCAACCTTAGCACCAACTTGATTGTCGTTGAAGCCAAGAAGATCAACTCCACCGACACATGCCTTGGCCAATTAACGGCATATATGGGAATAGCGCATGCCTGTAGGAAAGACGAGCAGAAACAAAACTCTGTTATATACGGCGCGGCTTCCGAAGGACTCTCATTCCGCTTCTGTCGTATCGATAATGAGGGCGGTTGGAGCCAAAGCCGTCTAATAGAATGGGAGATGGGAGACAAAGGTAGGATACATATGCCGTATTCAGGTCCTTAATCAGAATAGCGGCATTGTCATCACGCTCCACCTCCCCCATCGAGAACTTCCAGCAGAGACAGAAGGTACTTGCGTCCTTTGGCAGCATAGAGCGTAGCCGCAAATTCGATTTCGATCTTAGTGCATTAGAAACATTAGAGGAGGATGATGAAACAGAGATCATGAGTTGGCGAGAATCTAACTCGTGAAGGATGGGGCTGCACTGAGGATTGGTATCCTAAAGAATCAACCGCAGACTTCTGGTGAGGAGCTGATTCTTGGCAGCGGAGGCTGAAGCTAGGCAATTATGGTTACGGTTGTTTTAATAATTGATGTGAGCAGCTATAGCCGGGTACGAGGCAGCCAATTCAGGCTCCCCTGTGCTACGGCCTGCTGCTCCCTTGGTGCTCCCTTGATACTCCCTTGATACTCCCTCAATGCTCCCTCGATGCTCCCTTGATGCTCCTTTGATGCTCCCTTAATACTCCCTCGATACTCCCTCGATGCTCCCTTGATGCTCCTTCGATGCTCCCTTGATGCTCCCTTAATGCTTCCTCGATGCTCCCTCTTGCTCCCCCTTGCTCCCCCTTGCTCCCTCGGTAATCCCTTTAAAACGGCCTTGCTCCTTTTCCCGGACGGAAACGGCAATTCTTAATCCTAAGTTCGGGGTGTATATAATATATATATAGTTTCCCCGAACCCAAGTGACCGCCTGCTGACTCAGGCCTCGCCGCTTTGCTCCGCTAAGACTCGTTCCGTCTAAGGTATTTGCTCCCTCTGTGCTCCCTTGTGCTCGCTCGTTGCTCGCTCGTACTCCTTTATGCTCCCTTTCCCGTCCCGGAACGTCAATCGCAAATCCTAAGTTCAGGATGTATCTCTTTGCCATATATTTTTCAAGATCATGGCCCTTCCATAAGGCATTATGCTACTACTTCCGACGTATATATGGAGGCTTTAACCTATATCGCCGCCGCCGTATGGAGCAGTGCTGGAATATGTTCTCCCATACATAAAGTGCACCCACTTCAGCTGCTTTTCGTTTGCGCGCTTTTGTAAATTTCGATTTACAACAAAATTTGGTGGTAGTTTAAGGCTCTTGGTGCAGCACAAGGCCCACTTTCTACACAAGATGAGGCGTCCAAGTCTAGCTTAGTCATCATCAACGTACTTCGTAGGCGCGGTCTTTCCCAAGCGAGCCGGGCGTTGATGCGGAGGAGAACGAAGCTGAAATTTGTAAATCTATCAAGACGAAGATGTGCCGAATAGAGCTTTCTTGTGGGGGTGGAGCCTACGCATCATCAGGGAATTTGCAGGAGCGAGTCCTCTCCTGGGTCTTACGGCAAAAATGGGCATTTGCAATAGCTTCGTCATGATTGGCTTGCGCCTCGGCCGATAGTAAACATGCTGGTCATTGACCCACGTCAAATCCACCAGGGATTTACATGCGTATCTGCAAGACCAGAAGCTCCTCTTCAAGTGGATTCGAAAAGAATTTTATGCTACCCCAGCTGTCCTGCACATCGGGTCAATATCATCCGGCAACAAAGCGCTGCGGTTCCCTCGATTGGCTAATCAACACCTGATCATTTTACGACACGTTCCTGATAACGCTGCAGTCGAACACGGCGCTCCAAGAAATTGAGCTGACGCCATTTCCCGCAGATTCAATTCCACCAACCAGCATTTCACCCATCATGCCGACAACACCAATCGAGCCCCGAATCGAACTCATGCGCCCCAACATCAAACGCACGCAATCCTCCCAGCTACGGGCACCTCACAAGGAGGTCCACTCTGATCACGGCGAAGTTGTCAGAGACATCATCATCGGCTTTGCCGACGGGCTGACTGTACCCTTTGCACTGACCGCTGGCTTGTCTTCGTGAGTCCGATCTGGCTCACATCTGAGCTGCACGTGATAATTCTCCCTCGAGCCCCTACCTAATTCCATACACCCAGGCTCGGCTCTTCGAAACTCGTCATCATAGGTGGGCTGGCGGAGCTCTTCAGCGGATCTATTTCGATGGGGCTAGGCGCCTACCTGGCCGCCATCACAGATCGAGACCATTATTACTCTGAGGAGAAGCGGGAGCGGGAGGAGGTTGTCTGCAAGCCTGAGGCCGAAAGACAAGAATGCCGCGAGATCTTGGAGAAGTACGGTGTTTCCCGAGAGGCGTCAGCGATGGTGGTGAGAGACTTGTGTGCGGATCATGAACAATGGGTGCGGTTTATGATGGACTTTGAGTTGAACTTGGAGAAGCCGAAGGTGAACAGGGCGTGGATCTCGGCCGCGACCATGGGGGCGGCGTATTTCATCGGTAAGTAAGGCCCTATTCCTCCCGCCTTCTCTTTCTGAAGGTAGGGTGGTTGACTGAGTCGTATTTAGGTGGCTTGATTCCGATGATACCCTACTTCGCGATGAAGAATGTGGCACACGCCTTGTTCATCTCCATCGCCATCACGGTCGTTATCCTCCTCAGTTTCGGCTACACTAAGAACTGGGTCACTGTCCGGACGAAGCGAAGCGCAGCGTATGGAGCAATACAGACATTGTGTATAGGGGCCTTGGCGGCCGGCGCAAGCTATGGGATCGTGAAGGCGATTGACAGTACAAATTCGCCGGGTGCATCGGTCCCTTAGGCGGTGGGGACATGGGTGGCGATGGCGTTTGAGCACTGGTAGCGCGCCAGCGGACCCAGAGATTGAGGGATCGAGATGCTTCGTAGATACCCATGCACGGGGAAAGATGAATGTAATGCACCGGAAGGATCCCAACTCTCTGGCCTGGTTGCGATCCCAAAACTGCTGGACGTTGATAAACGGAGACCCTATAAAGCTCGCAGTCGGTCAGAAGGGCTACACATGCTGAGCTCTAGAGGCACATTGAGGCGCGCGCAAGAACGCGACATAGGCACTGCGCTCAGATCTTATAGCAAGCCAGCATAAAGAAGGAGTTTGAAGTCGACGGCTAGGTAGGTTGCCAGCCTAGGTAAGCTCGCCATTCCCGGAGCTAGATTAGAATTAGTTAGATCATACTTGGATAATCCATGCAGCAAAAGATCGATCTTCTTCACACTGGACACTGGCTGAGTTGTCTAGAACTACCGAGAGACCGTCGAGAGCAATACTTAGCCTCAGAAGCTCTGGCCCTGCTACGCGGATTCCCCCTTCAGATCGCTAATGGGGCCCTAACGGGCCCTAATTGCCCCTAGACCCTAGGTGGCTTTATAGGGGGATTCTAGGCCAGAATAAGGAAATCTTGGGATCACCAGATGGTCAAGACCTTTCTGAATGAGGGAAGCTGGCGCTCGGCCGATCCTCCGAATCGGCCGAGGTCTTTCCACTTCAAAGGGGAACATTGTGATTCAAAAGCTTCGATGACGGCCCAGTCTAAGGATCTAATCCCATCGAGGCTTCCTAGAGCATGGCTGCCATCAAAACAGGCCGTCTGCAGTCTAGCTCAGGGTATCGATATGCGCCATCGTGCGTCACGATAAAACGCTAAATGGTAGGATTAAAATGACAAAGCTCAGGCTCGCAGTCTTTATGTTCGGCACCGAAATACCCAGATCACTTTATTACACTTCACAAATTTCCTTCGCTGCTCGTGAACATGAAACTATCTGCTCTCCTGAAAGCATCCTACGCCTACGGCGGCCCTTACAAACTCCTGTTCCTCAACCTCCGCGGCGGCCAATTCATAGGCGCAATCCTCGCTCTCTCCTGCTACGCCTGGCTTCTATCCACACTCTCGTCGCACCACCTCGTCATAGCCTCCGGCAACAAAGCCATCGTTGGCATTGGAGCCTACCTCTCCATCTACATATTAGCATCCATGCTGGCAATCTGGCTATACTTTGAGAAAGCCTGGTTCGAATGGGCGAGCATGGGTGGGGATGTGCTCGGTGTGGCGGGCAGCATTGCGATTGCCGTTCTCACAAGGGGATCAACGAATGCCTGCAGCGGGCTGTTTGTAGCCGGGGAGGAAGCGCAGGTTGGGAAGAGTACCGGGCAGCAGGCGTGCAAGTTGCAGAAGGTTGTGTTCGCGACGGGGATCTGTAATTCGTGAGTCTTTCTTTTTAACTTTTGAACATCCTGTTTCCATTTCTCTGGAACGCATTCCCACGGGACGGATTTCGAAAGCTGATGGTTGGGTGCAGTTTGATGTTCTTTGTTACTTTTCTGCTCTTTGCCGCTTTGAAGAACGGATTGATGGAGAAAGAGCCTGGAAAGGGGACAAAGGAGGAAGAAGTTGGTAGGGATTACGACATGGAGCAATGACGATGTCCGAGGCGAGAGAGAAGATAGACTAGACTTTGCTCTCGATCTACCGCAAGCCATATTGTAAAATATATCCCATATCCGAGTTTACGAAGGATTCGATAGCGCGGGCCTTTCCAAAGGTCGCCGAGATGGACTGGACATAACAGGCCTTAACCCTAATCCCCGGTGCTCCCTCGTTGCTCCCTCTAAAGCGGCCCTGCTCCTTTCCTTATCGAAAACGGTAATTGCCAATCCTGAGTTCGGGGTGTATATAATGTATATATTAATAAGACAACACAATTAAGTTATTGGTGTGTCTGAAGTTATGGTTTTGAATAAGGGTCTTTATAAAGGGAAGATCTGCATGCTATTGTAGGTAATCTGTACGAGGAGGGGGTTTTGGAGGCTTTGGGCTACTAGTCTGGACTATTGGTTTGTGATTTGAATAATCCAAGTGCTGGACTGGACCGTGGACTAGATATTTGTATAACTTCATTTTCGGACTGGTTTGGGTTTAAATACCAGTAGTACGGACCATTGGGCGTCTTGTCCACAATTACTATACAAAGGCTTTAGAATTGAGATGATGACTTGATTAGTATTCTATGGAGGTGTTCTACTATTTATACGGCTACGCTAGGTATAGAGTTGAGAGGTGACATTTTCTAACGGTTTCTGCCGTGCAGGTCTGTTGAACACTTAGATTCTGGTAAGCCCAACTGTGGTGCGTGCTCAATTCGTTCTCTCTTACATGTGCAGTTTCAAGTACGTTGAGCCGATGTTCACGTTTCAGATCAAGACACTTAAGCGGTCAACTATAATTCCTCTATCTATACATGCGCGAAAGGGGCGTTTTGGATGAGTAAAGACTGTAGAAATATAAGAATTTACTTCGCATCCATTGAAAACAAACAAGATATATTGATTGACCTTAAGACTATCAAAAGGCTCCACTTTGCACATGGGCCAGAACATTGCTAATGATGTTAAGTAAGGCGACAAAAAAGCCTTTTGAGATTCTCTTCGTCATTCATACTATCTCATCACACTTGCTTCCATCCTCTGCGCTTCAAATGCCCTTGCTGGACCCAATATCCACACAACAAGAAATCTTACCCTCTCCACTCACCGCCACAGAACAACGCTCTGCTCCAAATTCCAACAATAATTGCTTCTGCCGCGGTGGCCGACAGCTCACCTGGCCCATCGGATTTACTGCGCAGGTCATCAATCTAAGTACCATGATCTACTGCCAACCCGGCTCATCATTCGATTACGACGGCGTGAGACCAGAGAACAGCACCATGGCCGAGGACGAGTTGGCAAGGTGTTTCAATTTCGGGGTTGGGTGGATGGGTATGGGAATTGGAAGAGAAGCGCCCTGGGGCGTTGCGTATGTGTTGTATCAGGATTGGACGTGCGAGGGATTGGCGGAGGTGAAGAGGAATGGGACTCTGTGCGGGGTGTACTTGGGAGTTGATGATGAGGGGCCTTGATTTGAGCGCGCGATGACGAGGATGCTTGGGGTTCTGGCGATGTTAAGGATTAAAGCTGATATGTTTTTCTGGAATGTTTCAGGGTTTCTGGATCTGTATTTCTTTGCGCTGGCAGTACATCAGTGAAAACCCAACTCAGTACTCCTTCCCTCCCAAATGCTCTACAGTCCAGCCCCACCGCCTCCTCACCAATTCAACAGTAAGTCCGGGCCCCCCTACTCTGAGTCCCTCCAGTCCATGATGCTTTTTCCCACCTATCAAGGTTGATCGCGCCAAAGACCCGGAGCCAAAGTTGATGAAAAGATGTCAACGGCGTCATTCTCATGCTCGTGGGGGACAAAACTATTGGCGCCCCTACAGATTACAGCCAAACTTCATAGATCCAAAACCTCTCCCGCTCAACAAAGATAACCTTACTATTCAAATTGAATCGGAGATGTTAAGAATCATCAAAGTAATAACTTTTTGACCGAAATTTGTTGAGCAGAATTGCCTCATTGCAGTTTTATTCATAATGGTACCTAGCGTTTGACAGGTCCTTGATGCGATTGCCGTGCCGGCTTGGCTTTGCTTGGCTTGACGCCCATGGCAACCAAACCCCATCAGGTGTTCTATTAAAATGTGACCCCTTCTTCACAGTGAGGCCAATGTTGATGAAACTACAGGGCATATGTCTACTTAGGTAACCCCCTCGGCCATTCCTCAAAGTCCGTTCACTCTGCGTCTGAACGGCATGGTCTGCGAGTCAGCTTACGGGCCCCCAACAACCTGACAACGATATCCAATGAAGTGTCCTCGTGTGTCTCTGGTGTATTTGGCTATAAACGATACCGTGACTCCGAGATGACAAATATAATGACAGATTTTTTATGCATATAATGATTGCTCTTTTGGCAGTGAGTACGTGCTAGGGCACAGGCTTATAGGGGGTTAGCAGCTTCGAAACGTCGACAGAAGTCTATTCCATTGAGTTTCTGGCGTGTGGAGAGTCTCATGGCTAAGAATACCTGATTATGCATCCTCGTACCTGAGGCTTCGGGGGTCTGAAAATCTTACTGCTGCCCGCCATAAGCTCTGCGACATCCAGCTTGCCTTTGCTTAGGATGTGCAAATGCCTTCATCCTGAGAATATGTGTATATTATGACCTTCTCAATTGATCTTTTAGGCTGTGTTTTGAATTTTTGCTACGCTCTAAAAGACGTCAAGCCCTTCATGTCCTTTATCGTGCTTACTTGGCTATTTCTGTACTTAGCTACGCGATGCTGTGCCATGGATTTAGCGGAGAGGGTTCTGCCTCTGACATCAGGCGACCTTTGTTCTATAATATATCACAAATGTCTGCAAGCCCCTCATTTGCAATCCTTGTCCTGATCGATCATAGCATCGATTTTGGGGAATCGGCTATATTTTATGGGTGGTGAATTCACGTTTCAGGCTGGTGCACCATTGACTCCCGGTGAGTTGCTGAACTGATGCTTTTTGTTAGGCTAACAATCCAGCAGAAAACCAACTTTACTGGCTTGATCTCAACTCCACGTTACCGGTTGACACGATCATTCCGGGCAGCTCCCTCCAATCGACTACCGTCCCGGGATACGAATGGCATAAACAAGGAAAGGGAAATTTCCTTACAGACGCGTCCATGGACGCAATCTATTTCACATTCAACCTTCTGAGTAGTTACGTTAGCATCGACACCCTAGAGATTTTCAATACAACAACGCAGACCTGGTCCACCGTGTCTGTGGTCGACGCAGATCACAGCCTGTCCAATGTGACCTACAATCCAATCGGCGCACACTTGTCTTCTAGTGCCACGACCTCAACAAGCGGGTTAGGTCTTGGATTCGCTATTGGAGGCAATTATACGAAAGCGCCTTCCGGAATGATAGTCCTCGATGCATCAAATCCTAACAGCCTGTTTTGGTCAAATGAGACGGATGGAGTTCCAATACTAAGCGGTGGGGAAATGCAATATGCGCGATATGGGAAAAAGGGTGTTTTGATTGCGTTTGGTGGATACAGTGCCGTATGCAGCACTCTGGAACCGTGTTTAATCGTGCTAACCTACCGGATTTAGCCAAATTATGCACAATTCTACAATATGTCACAGATATTTGTTTATGATCTAGACTTGACCATGTGGTAGGTGTAGCTTTCCACCTCAAGACTCCGGCAAATCTGAATCAATGACAACGTAGGTTCAATGTTACTGCAGGGGGGGACGTACCAAGTCCACGGTCCGAATTCTGTTCTACCATATCCGCGGCTCCTGATGACTCCAGCTTCCAGATTACAATCTACGGAGGCTGGAATATAAATATTCCACTTAGCTATGAGCAGGTCTATGTCCTATCGATCCCTTCTTTCCAGTGGATTTCGATATCTGATCAGGGAAACCGAGAAGCGCATTTAGAACAGGGAGACATTGGGCGAAGGGGCCATACTTGTAATTTGTATGGAGATCGACAGATGTTTGTCCTCGGAGGACAAATTGAATCCGCTGGAAATATCATCAATGCTGCGTCTTGTAACACTTCCTTGCCAGCGCTTCGAGTGCTGGATACCACTGCATTTGTATGGCAAACGCAACTCAACCCCGCACCAAGTGACTATGCGGTACCAGAACAAGTCTATAGTGTCATTGGTGGAAGGTCAGTCAGGACTACAAGGATTGCTATAGGTTGATGCTAAATGAATCCCAGCGTGAGCGGGAATGCTACGATGAAGGCGCCGCCAGGTGGATTTAACGATAGTGCACTAGCGGAGATCTTCCAGACAACGATTCCGCAGTTCAAACTCAAGACAACAAGCACGGTCCCCGACACACCAGCCCCTGCCTCAAGTTCAAAGACTACGGCTAATCAAAGCGCAGCATCAAAGCCGTCATCACCAACGCCGGCACTATTAATAGCGGGAAGCCTTGTAGGTGGTGTTGCGGCTTTGGTAATTGTCGGTGGCTTGCTGTATGTCTATTACTTCAGAAGACAGGTGGTGGCGGCAAATGCGTCCGAACTTCCGTCGGCAAATAGGCACAATGTCCAGGAAGTACATGGAGATCATCGACCTAATGAAATTGATGGCAGCATCCTTCTGGAAATGGACGGTAACATGTATGTGGAGGCTCCAGCTGGAGTCTTAAGAGATTTATCAAACGTATTTGAGATGCCTTCGTCTATTGATCAGCCGAATACACCGTGAGGAGAGTGGCGGGGAGTCCATATCCAATGCGACATCAGTGGAGCTGTTGATGATAATTCAGAAAGCCAGTATGCCAAGAGTCCGTGTTTTCAGACGCACAGTGTTCAGGAAAACGAGTAAGTAAATTGGGGCTGCCGTTGCGAAAGGCACTGAGGTCAAGATTTTCAGGTGCCAAACACTCGGGTAGTGTACGAAAGGCCTGGATGGGATCCTGGCTTAGCTGGCTTAGCTGGCTCAACTCACTTAGCTGGTAACCAGATTGGAGGTTATACGTAAGAGAATGGAGCATAAGTCATGAATAGAGAGCTAGCGCCTAACAAATTGTTCCTAATATTAACCCTAAAAATGATTATTGTAGAAGTCTATCATCCTTAATTATATCTAATTTGTGCTTAATAAGTATATGATGAAAGGAATACGCTGCTCTAAAGGACTCTAATTAGTGTCAACCCCGACTTTATAAACTTTTAATATGCATGACTTATGCTGCATTCTCTTACAAAGCGAACATCTACCAACCTTTTACTCACAGTCTCTGCTATAAATTAATCTCGACGTCCTAATACCGCTGAATAAAAAGACTTCATAAATGAACGGACGCTTAAAACAAGATAATGATTCCTACTGATAAATCTTATTCCCCCGAACTCATTCCCTGAAAATGCTCTCATATATCATCTAAGGGAGTATAATTCGCGCATATACACACACGCTTGCGAATCTACTAATCAAAATTATTGAACAGAATTATAAACTACGAACACTTCCGAATCCACCATCCAAGATTTGAGCTTCTGGTCATGTTATACGCCCGTTCGACTTGCTCTAGACTAACCACCTGATACTCAGGTAGATTTTTTCAATCCCCATAAGTATTAGCTCTGCGATTCTTTTGACCATGTCTAATGGCTTTCTCCTTCTTCTTTTTCTCACTGTACCTGACGGCTCCCTCGTCCTCATCACTGTATGTGATGCGTCTCTGCTTCTCATCATCGTATGGGATGCGTCCCTGCTTTTCGACGCTGTAGCTGACGTCGCCGTCATCCTCATCAATGTACCTGGTGCGTCCCTGCTTCTCATAATCGACTTTGCGCCTGCTTGTAGACCCATCCCAGTTCTTACTTAGAACCTGCCCTCCTGGTCCATAAATCGCGGCGGCAAAGCCACCGTCACGACCATACATAGCTACCGCGTGTCCGTCGTCTCCGGCATAGCCACGAATACCATCGGGGCCAGCATGTGCGTAGGAGGGCTTGGAGCTGCCACCAAATGCCATTGTTCCAGACCATTCTCTACCTTGTGAGCTTATCCTTTTGTAGTATCCACCTGGCCCTGCGAGCGCGCTAGAGTCGCTACCTTCGAACGTTCCTCCGAGACAAGGCTCTAATTCCTCAATGTAGGTTCTCCTGACTTGCGAGGAGCGGTGATCGCTGCCTACAGAGATATCTCAATGTAGCCCCGAAGACTTACAAGGCATTGCATTTCAAGTGATTGGGTTTCAGAAATCATTACCTGAGGATCTTCCAACTCGGCCCTCGCATTTCCAGCATTTAGATCCTGGCTCCCCGTGAGGATGACGGCAATGACACTCCCAGCGTGTCGCCAAAGCCATACCGAACGTTTGAAACGATTTTGGAAAAATTCAGAGGTTGTTGTCAGAATTTCTGTACTGACTGTTTGCATTCTCTCTTAATTTTGATGTGCCAGTTGCGCCTTTTATGTGTCCATGGCGATTCGGATTTAGGCTTACCAACTACTGACCTAAGTGCAAGGCCCTCCTAACTTTCAACGCCTTGCATAATTGTGGCTTGACGAACACTAATGCAGTAATGGCATTACTAGCTTTCACAATTGAAGAAACTGCCTGCATTTGTCTTTGACGTGGCACCAATAATGGTCTGTTGCCTCGTTTTGCCTTCTGATAAGAGAACAACCAGAGAGTGGGATGGTAAGGCTGGCGGTTGTATGACCCATAATCACTGACCTTGGTTTGACATAGACAGCATGTTCTCCTATGCTCCGCCATGGCTTCATTCCTAATGCAAAGCTAGCGCCAGGTCTTGGGGGAAGGAGGCGCTTCAGCTTAATACCAGAGAGGAAATCAAATCCATTGAGATACACATAAATTTAATCATGCAAGTTCACTGGTTGTCTCAACATGTCGGCTGATTCTATGCCCTTAAGAATCAACCAATCACCTAAGGAAACTATTCTTTAAACCAGGCTTCAAAGGTCAATGCGCGGGCGGAGTAAACGTTGAGCCGTACTTGTCCCCCAACAGGGTTTGCTGTTTTTCCATAGAGTGCGCTCAACCGACCCGGTCTATCTTGTGGTTTCGTCTTCCGTGGCACATTCAGGTCCAACATCATCCAGTTGGTCGGGACCGCGCTGGTCTCGTTCTCACAGGCCTTGGCGCAGCTACTCAGGCTGTTCTAGTTGAGTTTGAAAAATCGTGATTCTATAATAGCTGGATTACTATTGGATAGTAACATCAATTAGTGAACGATACTTAGGTCTTCACATGCGATGTCAAGGTCTATAGCAGGCGACAGCAAGGTCTATTGGTGAGCCGCCACGGGGTCCATTAGTAGGCGACAGCGAGATAGATAACGATTTTGTGAACAACTAACCGAGTATCTTACCGTAATAAAGATGTCAAGACTCGCGCTCAGTACGAAACTGCCAGGGAATTATACATAGAATGATTCATATACATAGTTACGTCGGAATCGTGGCATGAATGGACCTGATCAGATACTATAAAGAGAACTGAATGGTGTGGGGGTGAGGATTGTTGAAGAGCAAAAATTGGGGGTTGGGGGAGCTGTAGGCTGCCGAAACGGAACCCCTGGCCAGACCACAACTAAGATAGTCTACTGCCGCTCGATGAGCAAGATTTGGGTTGAACTTCCAATTGCTGGGCATGCACTCCTGCTCATGCGTGTGATACCTACATGGAAAGTGTTATGAAGCATTGGAGATCTGACCTCGGCACTTGGACATTTGCTCGACCAACTACTTAGTCGAATGACTCTCTTTGAATAGATAGTCAGCACTGTGTCTACCGATAGATACATTCAAAACCGACATGCCCACCAGATGTTATCACTATTATATGTAGAAGACGTGGGCTGCTGAGTCATACTTTTAGAGCTTGAAGCCAGCATTTTTAGTCATTGATGAGCTTCGTGCATTCAATGATTCCACGTCGTCATTGAATCAGAGAGAACGTAGGAAATTGTGGCACCATTTTAGGCACTGAAGTCGAGAATGGGACGATCCTCGCTTCATCTCAGCCCTGTGATCACGTGACCCACATCTTCCCGCGGCCGGGAAATCATAGTGCGCTTCAACATCGACGACTTGAATCTTATCAGCCAGCTTACGTATCACAAATCGCAATCATGCGTACCTACGACGACACCTTCAGTGGTGAGAAGATCTATCCGGGCAAGGTACGTCGACCCATGATCACCCAGCTTCAGAGCGCAGCCAGGGCCCCACTGCTCCCTTCGCCTCATGGAGGAAGCAGCGGACTTCGACTTTAGCTTCTAGTTTTTCACCAGAGGTGCTGACACGTCAGTACGACTGCAGGGCAAACTCTATGTCCGTGGTGACAGCAAGATCTTTCGCTTCCAGAACGGCAAAACAGAATCCCTCTTCCTCCAGCGCAAGAACCCCCGCCGCATTGCGTGGACTACACTGTACCGAAGGCAGCACAAGAAAGGTATCTCAGAGGTGAGCAAAAGCTAGTTTGCAAAATTGTATTGGGTACAGGATAGGAGGTGCCGGACTACACTGCAGGAGACGACACAATGACTACGAGCATTGCGTCAATACATGGCCTCTCAATATCCTCCACCACATTCCACAGTCTCCCAGCTCCTCCCTATAAGTCCTAACCACTAACCCGTCTCTTCCCTTCAGGAAATCGCCAAGAAGCGCACCCGCCGCACCGTAAAACAACAACGTGGCATCGTTGGCGCCCCCCTCGAACTGATCAAAGACCGCCGCTCGCAACGACCCGAAGCCAGAGAAGCAGCTCGCAAGGAAGCCATCGCGAAGGGCAAGGAGAAGAAGGCTACCGCTGAAAGCAAGAAGAAGGCTGAGAAGGCGAAGAGCGCGGCTGGTGCGGCGAGAGGGCAGCCAGGGAGGATTCAGAGTAAGATGGGGGCAAAGGGCGCGCCGAATAAGGTGAGCGCGAAATCGCGCTGAGGAGAGGGGGGTGGCGCTTTGAGACTTTGATATGATAGTTAGGGAAAGGATCTTGCAAGTATTGAAATGGATTGCTAATGGTTCTGTCCCTGTGGCTGAAAAGTGAATTCGTGCTCTGAGACTGACATAGAGGTTGTTCGACTTTCCCGCTTGTCTACTTCTGGAATTGGGTCATGCGGACTGGGGATAAATCCAATCTACTTTCTCGCCCCTATCCTATCTCGGAGTATCTAAAAGCACCGTTCTTTCATCTTTCCTTCAATACCAGCATCTAGCTTGGTTAACGGGACTCTTTCCGTTCAAAAAGGGGACCAGGCCAATTCTGGTGATCTTAGTGCGTCGTCTACTGGATCATTTGCCGGTCAATTCTTGAAGCACGGCCTAGAAATCTGGAGATTGTGCATGCTTGTAGGTAAGGTATCCAAGTCCGCCTGCATCATGCTGCCTGTACATGATAATCTCAGCACTGTAGCCTTTCGAAGCTGCTCTAATCTGAGGCTTTGCGCCCATCGACATTGCCTAATCACCAAGCCAGATCGCTCCTCCACAGAAACCTCTCCAGCCTCCACATCCTAGACTCTCACAAGAGCCTCCTCCAACCCCATCTATCATCTCTTCAGGGAGAAAAAGGCCTCGGACAACAAACGCAAATTCCATACTCCACAGCTCCACTTAAACAACAAAACCACACTGATCTGATTAGATTCAGCAATATACCACTGGCCAGGCCTTGAGGCCTATGCGTTTAAACCCAACCAACTCGCCCCTTTTGCGATTCGCTTTGAATGTCACACTTAGAGGTCAATATCCGGATATTATTGACTCTCACGAGCATTTCCGTCCACCTCATTCCCCACATCATGCGCTTCTTCTCCCTCCAGAGGACCCCAAACGATAAAGTTGTGGCAAAACCGCCTAATCTAGGAGGTTAGCATTCATTATCGTAGCGTATTTTTTGTACTTTCATGACATTGGCAGCTGCAGCTGAGACTAACGCCACAAACATCCCCACTCTTCTAGAATAATCAATCAGGCTCAAAAACATAATGAATCGAAGAGCTAATTTCCACCCCTTCTACTCACCGAGCGTAGCTCTTTGCAAGGCGATCCTGGATTCCAAACGAGATAATCCCTCGTTAATTCTCTCTCGTGATACGGCATGTCCCTCTCTATTTCTATCTATCTGTCCGTCGAAAACATCCAAGTGCACATCAATGCTGATTTGGTCCCGCTCCGGCGTTGACAAATTATTGCGGTTTTCGTCACTATCATTGCGGTCAGGCGGTGAGGCTATGCTGTTATTATGGGATGACTGTCAACCACTGGCTCGACTTGGCGTGTCGGGGAGCAGCAGAGACATATACTACATCCTGCATTCGTCCAACAAAGTCCAGCAAACTTGCGGAGTCCAAAGAATGTTCGAATACCTGCGGGCAATAAGCGGCGGATGTACCTCATGAGGAGAGCGTTGCTTAGCTCCTTATTAGTACTGATAACGGTGAGTAGATCGAGTATTGATTGCTTTAGATGTTCTGAATTTCCTTGGAAAATTTCCGTGAGTGTTTTAAAGTCTTCTACGGACTGTAATGCTCGGTACGAAAGATGATGGAGGCATTTAAGTAAGATAAGAGAAAGGAAGACCTCATCTAGCCTTTCTGATGTTATCTCAACGCACCCTGATTCCAACAACAATGCCGAAATGATCGCTAACCCATCCATCAACAGTCTTTCGCATGCAATCGTACCTCATTTGTGCATAATCAAAGTGTATGTCATAGTGATCCTCGCGGGTTTTCTCCACAAGCTTCCCTCTGACAAAGCGAGACTCTGTGCGATCACATGCCAAAACCTCGACCTTCGTCTTCAGACCTATCCCCAGCCTTCCGACTTTCCCACTCAGGTCCTGGGACTCACTAAGCGCCTCCATATCTACTGAGCCCGTGTAAAGGAATTTATCCATTCGCTTCCGGCTGCGTGACCCTTTCGATTGATAGCCCCAGGTATTACCTTTAGCTCTCCCATAGGTGAGGTCCTTCTGGAACGGTTTAAGGCAAGGGCCTAGAAGGGAAGGAGTATCTTCCCAAACATCACGTAAATCGATATCACTCGTTTTGTGACAGGTCATATCGAGGGGACTAATGGGATTCATGTCTCCTCCAACCAGACCACCTGCAATTTGGACGCCGTGTTTCGACGGCGCTTTCAGCAGTGCTGATATTTGAGCTAGCTGACGAGGTCGCAACTCGTGCCCCTCAGGTTCCCACAATGATTCTAAGTGAGTTGTGCAAAGCCTTAATATTCTCTTAGAACGTTCAGGCTCTCCTTCGACGGGAGAAATCGGAATATCCAAAATAAGAGCATCTCGCCACATGTTTGTTGGAAGGGAGAAGCGGAACCAGCTTTCGGCCTGGATATGTTGGGAGACCATTATAAGGGTGAAATACCGCTCTGGGGCATCCACATCTGATATTGCGAAATTTTTCTTGATCCAAGAGTGTTCGAGGATTGCTGCTAATGAATCGGAATGCACCTCTTGGAGCATAATGACTGACGGAGGAGGTGGATCCCCGAACACGTCCTTCAAATGGGTCATGGCTGAGAGTGCACGCTTTCTTCGATCTGGAGCCATGAAATCGATGTTCCACGAAATAATTCGTAGTAATCTCCCTGGCTCTAAGGATCCTCTTCCAGGTGAACACCGAAAGGGACGCCAGCTGAAACTCCAAGGTGAATACATTTGAGGGTCAAGGGTTCGAGGGGCTGGGGAGTCTTTAGGGAGAGGCACAGCTGACATCGAGCTGTGAAACCTTAGATGGGGCACACTTCGAAGGTTGGTGGGCTTTGGGATTAAATGTGTTCCAAAGCAGTGAGCGACATTGAGGTCAAACAAATTGAGTCTATTCCGAAATGAAGGCGACCGGCCTAAAGCGTTAGAAAGCATCACTGGAGAGTATCGAGGTTCCCAAGGTCGAATGCCAACGTCGGATCAGTGAACAGGTCAGAGTGTTGAGGCTCTCTAGATACTCTCAGGAGACGTGTTGACCGTCAACACATGGCCGAGAGTGTTTCAGTATTCTTCGCGTCTCATTTCAGAGCGTCCGGCGATCAATTGGTGGTCGGCTCAAAGTATTGAACACTCACGAGGGCTATTGATCCAGTTGGAATCGACTGTGAAGGAACACATCAACTTGTAGGGTCATTGATTTACCCTCAAGCGAATCAAAATCTTCATCACGTGGCTGGTATGAAAATCACGCGCGCAGAAGTATCCCTTAGCGCGGTCTCATCGGATCACTGGGGCATGAGTGTTCTGATTATAGCCAAGCTATCACATGGCTTTCATCAACCTCAATCTGTGACTGACGGTCAAAACATGAGCCTTTTTGGGGGTTTCACACGTATGCTCGCTTCTTTCTCCAACTATCAGGTTCTGCCATCCTGACTATTTCTCTTTCCCGACTCAAATCACATTATAGATGTGTTAAGGTGCAATTTCCGAAATTGTACAACCTCCAGGGTTCATATAATTCCTCATTTGTGCCATAGGCCCAGCTGAGTAGGCCAATTTCGATACAATTATAGCTCTAGGGGCCGCTCGATCCTCTTTACAGGTCTGCAACGCCAAAGTCTCCCCATTTTTCAACAAGAGTCTGCTTTCTAATCAAAAGCTAAGCTACTCCGCTCTCCCGCGCACTCTGTCGGCCGGTAGTTCCCAGATCGACCTCCGCTGATGTTCGAGCTCGATTGCAGCCTGAGAGCCAGCGAGCTCATGCCTGCTCTCGTCCGGCAACGCCGGTAGCTCCTTCACGCGCCCCGACGCCAGACTCTCAAGCTCGAATTCCCGGTCCGGGGAGACCGGAGAGACACAGTCTGCTATTTCCGCGACCCTCGAGACAGCAGGACTCTTCCTGACGTCTGCTGCTGCGCTTCCTCCTTCGGATAAGAGCTCGTCGTATTCATGGCCTGGCATTTCGAACTTTGGCTCGGTGGTGCCGGTGGTGTGTTGTTCGTTGCCTGGAAGGGGTAAAACTTCCCCCCGGCGCCGTCTTCCTTTGAGGCGGACGCAGTAGAATACAATGGCACAGATGAGCATAAATGGAGCGACTGATCCTATCGCGATCCCAACTATGCTGCCAGCTGCTAGACCATGAGCTCCTGAACCACCAGACTCTGAGCCACCAGCTCCTGAACTACCAGAAGGAGTGAATGGGGTAGGCTGTGGAGATCTAGTGTCCGTAGCATTCGCAGGAGGCAAAATTGCAATTAGTTCTTGTGAGCTTGAGTCCGGAAATGCGGCGCTAGAGATGTGGAACTTGGCCCGCGCATAGTCGACAGTGATATACGCCTCCTGAAGAAACGTCCTGCCTATGGTATACTGAGTGTCATTCGCGCGCCCTATTGGGAAGTAGTTTGTTGCATTGGGATAGATAGGATACGAAGCTTAGAGGTCAAAAGCAGCATAGGGTAGCTCGAAAGCTAGGGATGGTCCGCCCGCTGCCTGTGGACCAATGTTGAAAGTTATCACTGGGTTCAGCTGCAGCTGCAGCAGGGAGGAATGTATTGTGTCATTAACCAGGTAACGATCGGTTTTATTGTCGTAGGTTAAGCCGAAGGCTGATTCGAAGATGTTGCAGGCGGCTAGGGGTAGCCAGATTTCAGGTACTCCGGAGTCAAGGAGTGAGTATATCCCGGCTTGTAGTGGCTCTACGGCACCGATGAGGGTTTGGGTTGCATTGATGGACTGCAAGCCAACGGTCAAACTCTGCGATATGTTGGGGTCAAACTCGAAGGAGACATTGTTCGCGTGATGGCGAGAGTTGTCGTAACCGCCTAATGTAAGACTTCCAAAGAAGCTATCGCCGCGGTACTTGGCTCCAGCGGTATATCCAAATGATAGACTGGGGATCAAATTTTGGTCCGCGAGATTCTGCATGAAGCTCGGAACCGGGGCTGTCAAATTTACCGGACTTGGACTAAGGCCAAATATTCCTAACCAAAAAGCCGTGGAAGTAACGCCCGTAACGACTTGATGCTCTTATGATAGGCGATGAGAGTCATTTCCAAGACTCAAGGTATCAAAGCCAAAATCGCCAGTTGCTGAGCTGTCAAGAGTAAGGTCATTCTGCAAAAGCAGACTGAATGTGCCATTCTCGACCCATGTTGACGATTGATTTTTCTCAAAACCTTCACTGAACGCATTTTGGAAGGCATCAACTCCTCTCAGGTTACCGCAATTGGGGAGGTCAATGAATTGACTGCATCCTGCCGGAGTGGGCAACCAAGTTTCGTCCGCTCTAGTTGCTGGCAGTACACGGAAAGTCTGGGGAGGGGTGCCGACACTGATGATAAATGTAGACCAACTGGCATCATTTCCGTCCCAAGTCTGGCTGGTCGGAAAGCTGAATGGCTGTATTTGGCTGGTGCTGTTTGCTCGTGGGAACAGCAAAGACCTAATTCTCATGGTAGTATACAGGTCGAAGGGCAAGGCGTGGTCAAACAATGGCAGAAAGAAATGTTAGAAAGCTTCAAAGAAAGTGGAGAGAGATTCAAGGATTTTTTGCCTCGGAGGCTGAAGGGTCAGGCGTCCCATGATCTTACTCCTTAAGTAGCTGACGTCCATCTATCAGGGGTAAGTAGCGGAGTCATGCCGCTTAGCTAGAACATCGCGATATCTCATATATGCTGTTATCAAAGGTCAAGTCTGTTTACAAAAGAACGCTGTCCCTGAGGAATACCATGGCTGAGAAAACAAGTTTAGAACATTGTGACATTAAACAATCCCCTCTTACCGGCAGCGATGGGATCTGCTGGACGCTTGAAATTTGCCAGATTTTCAGCTGTGGTTGCGTTTAGCCCTGAAGTTGGAAAATGGGCAGCGAGGAGCCGTTGTTTCTCAGCTATACGCAAAGGATGGGCTGGTAGTTTGGCCACATCGGCCTCTCTGACTGTCGTTGCAGATAGTGGAAGCAGCCTAGGGCCAATTGGGTATTATTTCGACTGATTGCCCCGTAGAAACAAAAGATTTGTGCTGATCGGTGTTGAATTGGAGCGGTACATGTGCGGGTACATGTGAAACCCTCAAAACCCTGTGGACATTGGCCGATAATTGTTATGCCATAGTGGCGTGATGAATTGATTCACTCGACTATGGTCTTCCAGAGCCATACAGGCCCGATGCCCCCGCATCTCACTACCTATCAACGACACCTATCGATTATTACTTTACTGCGTTATGAATTGGAACGAAGACAGCCGTGGCGGCGAGCTAACAAAGGATAGATGTAAACGAATCGGGGCTTTCCAGGCGTAAAACATAGAACAGGACGAATAAATGTGACATGACCAGGAGTAAACTCTTGGACAATTGTCGTCCATCCCGGTGAGCGAAGCTACTTATCCAAATTCCCACGATTCAGATAGATTGTTAGATGATACGTAGGTGCGATAGCAGGCGGGAGTAGACTCCGCTCATGCCATTCTCACACCACACCTTACGCGACAACGGTCATGGCGGGGTGGCGGCGCCTGCCGCACTGTTGATGACCAATCCTTATGCCAAGTTTCTCAAGTGCCAACGCTCCAGTCTGCTGGCCATATCACTGGAAGTCGAGTGGAGCCACTGTGGGTAGACATCGGCCAGGAAATGACTAAGATAGGCGAGTATCCGTATCCTCACGTGTCTGTAACCATGTGACGGTTAGTGAAGCTGGAGGCCAGTATCCTAGAGAGTTTTCGACAAGCCACTATTTAAACAGCCCAATATTGGAGTTCCTCCAAGTTATTAAGTCAAACCAAAATCAATCATCTTTTCAATCAGTCTAAGAATAAATTCCTGCCTTGCATCAAACCGTATACTTGATCATGTCCAAGGTTACTCAACCCTTCGAACATTACCACGTCATCAACGGCAATTCCAACATGATCCAGCCCCAAGGGCCGCAAGAAAACGAGGACCCAAGCTTCAAAATTCCATCCAATCTTAAACAAATGACACAGCCAATCCAAAACCCTGAAAGCAAGGAAGGTGCTCCCGCTCAGGCACACAAGAGTGTGAGTTGGGATGGGCCAGTATGGTGCAGCCGCTTTGGGCGATTCGAAAACAAAGAGGATGCAATTGCAGATGATTGGCCCCAGGAAGGTATAAGATCCTTCCCTGGGTCTCTTTTTGTTAGTTAATACTAAGACTCCGGACTTTCAGGGCTTTACCGCTGCGAAAAGCATCAATGCGATTGCAGAGTTCCAATGCACCAACGTTCATACGTCGACGACTTAAAAAGACGTGTGGAGCCAATGGTGGAGAGTATTGTGCGATTAGAGCAAGTGGTTGAAAAGCTGGTCAAGCATTTCGTGGAAAAAGGGGAGGATTTAGCGCACCTCGGCCATCGGAATGGGCATGATCACGGCAAGAGTACGGAAGGTACTGCCGAACGAAGAGAGAACACCACTTCCTACAATCACCATGTGCCAATTGAGGAGAGTTTGAGAAGGCTTGAGGCCCGTGTCGAGAGCGTGGTGAATCACATTGTCGACAAGGACAAAGATAACAGCCTAATTCGCGATGGCTTTGGGAAGGCAGGCAAGCCCGATGAAGGAACATTCTTCGCCGGTGGTAGGTAATGTCTACCCTGACAAACAGTCACCCACCGAGATACTCTTTGATTTGATCAAGCTCTGGTAAGTGATGCCTACATACTCTCATGGTAAGGAAATTGAACAGAACGAAAGGAAGTCTCCAGCTGTAGGATAGATGATCCGATATAAAAATTGCAATGATACCTCCCATACCATACTTTAGGGCGGCCAATAAGACAGAACTCACCACTTTCGAGCGGGGAACCGTAGGGCTGATTTCCTCTTCATTAACCCCCAGCAAGTCAATCGTTTGACACATCTTGTCAGCTCCAAACTATCGGGTTGGCACGCTTTCCTTGTAGAAGTGCAGCCATTTTCTTAGCAAGGGGAAACCACCACCTCTGCCGGATGTAAAAGCATGTCAGCTGTGTCACAGCGGTCTCAAGCCACTGGCGCAAGTAAGATACTAAAGGCCGATTAAGAAGGTACTCACGGTGAATTCTAGTAGAACTAAATAAAGCTCAAGAGGTTGAAATTAAACAACTTGATTATTATTGCTTAGATTTACTTCGCGGATGTTTCCAACTGAAAGCCACTAATTCCCGGGGCTTACCGATTAGATAAGAAGAGTTCTCCTATTATCCCTAGATTAAGGGCCTCTAGGCATCAGCCCTGTTGGGCTGTACGGTAGATAGGTGAACCCTTCTAAGGGCTGCTCTAGGGGAGATCAGCGCCAAGGGTCTGAGTTTCTGCCGGACTCCGTACAGAGTACACCTTATGTCTTCATGGCCGACACCGTACGCTGCGTTACATTATGAATTGGCCGTCATGACGGTGATGGCAGAAGTCTGAATTGGTTTAGAGTCAGCAGCTCAACACATTGCAAAAAACACATGAAGTCGAACAATAGCACCTTTTGACGCAATAAGAAGAGCGAGTAATCGGAAAATAGGACTCCTTACTCTCAGTCACGAACGAATCTTATGATCGAGCTGTGCCAACAACACGCAAGCATCGAATTAGAGGAAACTGTAAGGTGCTATATAACAAACGATGACAGCCGCTTTCTCGCCAAAATATCTCGAATTTGGCCTAAGCTCATGCTGTAGGATCGAGTGGCCTAAACCTTGTAGGGAACTCCTCTGCTTTCCATCCTCAGAATTGCACCTCGATGACGAAGCAGTGACTCTGTGGTTCAGTCGCACATGTTTCATCGTCTCAGATCCACAAAAATTGCCAAGAGGCTATCCTGCCTGCATTTTGCAAGCCACTCTTCTTCTAAACAGCATCTGAATTCGGTCTTGCTCTATCTATTTGATTCTAAATTCAACTCCATGCAACCATCCACCTTCACTTATGACAGGTTTACCTCCCCCCCCCCCCAGATTCATGGAAGAGCGCACTGCTCGTGATCTGATTTGACTTGATGTGGGCTTCATATTGATTTGGTCTATCTCTTATTTGAATCCCGCGGTCTTCCCCGAATGAACTCTCCTTTTCTGGTTCAATTTCCTTATATTAGAATTCTTCTAGACGGAAGACACACATCGATACATGGGGCCTGAAAGTAATACAGCCATGACACGAGGCTTTGAGACATTCTTCACTCTATTTTGTGGGACTCCGAGGACACCAATGTGGCGTTCCCTGTGTCGAAGCCTCTCAAGAGCTTTCGCAGCTAGAGCACCACGGACAGAGAGATGCCAGTGGCGACTTTGTCTGAGGGCTTGAAGAGACAATATTGTTGACTGTTTTGGTCATTAGAGGAAAGACCACGCTTGCAACGAGATTCGCATGTCGACTTACCACCACTCTCTTTCACTTCCATCGGATTCTCAGAAACTTTACGACCTAGCTGTTCATTACGCCAGTTATGACGGCAAGGACGGGATTTTGATGTTGATGATGACACTGGGATCGGTGATGGCAAAGCTGGGATGCCTCTGCCATCCCCATGTCCTTCGTCTGGGATTTCGCAGCATTCCTTTTTTTGCGCATAAGGCGGACATCCACCATTTGTTATAGCTTCTATGATCTCCTTCTCGTTGAACTCATGCACCAGGGGTGAATGAGCATGACATTCATGTATGTTATCATTGGAAGAAGATGGATGATGCGGGTATGGCAGCTTCCAATCATTGACTTTTGTGTCTATGTCGCGAAGATCGCTGATGCTTTCGAGTAACGTGGTGACGGGGCTGCTGTGTTTTTGATGGTGACTGTGCTCCGTTGCATGGCTGGATGAATGACTGGGTGATGTTTGGTTCATCATTGTTGGGTAGATATTGATGGCGGACGTTTGGGCTGTTGAGCTGGGAAACCTGAGGTCAAGCGTCAGGTAAAGTATTGGCCCCAACCCGTTCCGTTATCTTGTACTAGTCTCATGTCCGACATTTCGCAACGGGCCTTTCCCTCGCCTAGCGGTGGGTGGTGTGATCTAACGCTCTTCCACGGGTGGTGTGATTAACACACCATCAAAAGATTCTCCATGCGCCGCTTTCCGATCACAGATCGTAATCGGAGATTCCTCCGGTAAAAGCGGTATTTTCTCCACACTCCACTAGTGGTGTGATATGCGTTCCACTTTCTACTTCGGCCACAATATCAAGATTACGTACAAACATTAAAAGAATCACAGGATCCTCACCGTCTTCAACTATATCACTTCTGAAAATACTCAATACAGCCGCTGAAATAATCAGATCAACAAATTTCTCTCAAAACTCAAGAAAGATAGATTCCAGGTACGAGCTTACTGCAATTCCTTCTTATAACCCCATTTCTACAACCCAAAATGACAGTCTATGACCCCTTCGGCGCCGTATGTCTATCCTTCGAACCTTTCGCAGACTCCCCCACATCCTCAACAACTGCCCCAAACACCAACATTCCAAATCCATCAGCACAACTCAACCAGCTACCCATCCACATGCATTCCAACCCCACCCAAAGCCACCCCCCTCATCAAAAAAACCACCATCGAACGCTAACCCAGAATCTTCCAAAGATATCACTCGATCCATCCATCCGCAACGACACCAAAGACCCCTTCCCAACACCCAAAGAACTCCAACACGCCTACCAAACCGCCGAAGAACACTCCGCCTTCGCAGAAGAAAAGTCGAGCAACAGCTCAACCAGCATGTCCAAACTTTCCGATTCTCATACCGAAAACACCCCACCCCACCCCCACCATCACGCCGACACAGCAGCGCAAATCCAATCTTCCCTATCTACAAACAACGACGCCGCAGTCCCCGTCTCTGTCAATGACGCACTATTTGTCGATGAGACAACGGAAAAGATTGCGACGAGGGACCCGCGAATGTCGAGTGCGGAGGTGAAGACGAAGTTCTTGACGGAGGAGCAGTTGCGGGAGGCGAAGCACGAAGATGAATGTGAGGAGGGTGAGGCAGGCGAGGCAGACGCGGGAGATGAGAGGGTGGTTGATGGTTTTTCTGAGGCGGGAGAATGGGGGAAGAGCTCGCTGGCGAGTTTGCCGAGGGGGAGTAATGGGGCGGGGGCGAGTGGGTATGGGGCTAAGAATGGGTGAGTTTGCTTCTCTTTCTTTTTAATTATTCTTTTCCACTCCCTTGTTTTGCTCTCGGGGATTCAGGCTGTAGGTTGAAGGGGAGGTTCTGAGCGCTTAGCTGACGGTTTGTAGGGGCCAGGGTATGGGTGATATTTGGACTGGAGGGTCGAAGATTGGGAAATGAGTGAGTGGTACGCAGGAGTGAGCGCGGATGGACTTCAGGAAAGCTATATAGCTTGTTGGTCTGCGAGTCGGAGGTTCAGGTCCTGCATGTTTTCAAGAAATCTCGCTCAGACGCTTTGAGGATGACGAAAAGTTCTCACATGTTACTCGATGGGTCAGGATTCCGAGGTAGTTAGGTGAGACAGTGAATAGTGGATGAAGGACAGCATATTACATTCCGCTTTAATTATACCTGTATAATATTACTCAATAGTTTCCAACCGATAGCAAGAAGCATGTCACAATTAATTGATTAGAGCAGACAATAGTCAAACAAGGAATCTACGAGAATCAGTAGCTGTGATTGTCTGCGTGTCTTTGAATTCCTTTCGGAGTACTGCATATATCATTATCGCAAAATTTTCCTAATACTAGAAAGCTAAGACGCTAGGTCGTCGTCCTCCTTAAGAACAGACCAACTCTCCTCCAACTTCTTCAATTGTCCCAAGAATTCCTTCCAGGACTCATCGGCCTCCTGGGTATCAAAGTTTAGCACTACACTCTCGGTCCTTCCGTCCTCCACAGCACCCAGCACTGCTTCATCGGTCGTTCTTGCGCCTGCATCATCCTCAAGACGACCACCCATTTGGATAGTGCACACGGGGAAAGCACCCCCGAAGGTGTCCTTTATTGCTGCGACTGCTTCGCGGAGGGATGACAGCGTATCGTAGACCTATGATGTTGTATTTTAGAATAATGAGAACTATTAGACTGGTGTAGAGAATGTATTGCCTTACAAAAAACCTCATGGGGCAACTACGGTCGCCTTGGCCATTCTTTAAGACCGACAAGCGGAGGCCATAAAGCGGATCAGATATGGCGGCGAATTGAGGCTTTTGGTGATGCCAGTAGGTTTCTTTCCTATGCTCTGCTTCCTGCCAGAGAGTCTGCTCGTAAGGCTTCCAATTTGGGGTCTGCAAGTCTGCCATGGAGCATTAAAGGGTCAATTGTCGATGGGATATCTTGATGATCGGGGTAGATGTTGAGCGGGTCTCAAGTGGGTCCTGGAGAGAGTATTTGACGGCGAATGTCACAATTAGAAAGTTTGGTCTACGGGGGAAAGATAACCTTTTCTGCTCCTGAAAATTCAGGATGGACAGTGGTCTGACCATCACCATTGCAAGTCCACCAATGCAGGAACCCCTGCGAGATTGTGAGGGTCCAAGGGATACGTGCAGCAGTCAAGTAATGTTAAGTGGCGTGACAGTGGCGTGATCAACGGCTGACACGTTAACGCAACTCGAAAAAAGTGCTCAATTGGAAGCGAGTACGAAAGTGCACATGGTGTGTAAGCAAAACAGGTAGGCTACAGAATTATCTGGACGCTCCTCCCAGATTAACTTCCTGAAGACATTTTCTGGTGTTGAGGCGACCGGATATGGCTGGTTTAGCACCCGCTTTGAGCACCCTGGGCAGCGGTATCAATTCGTCCTAGAAGTCTTCCAGGTCCAGGTAACAAGAGTATATGTACGCACAGAGCCGTCTAAGTCCCCGATGGGAATCAGCGGCGAGATGGAAGTACTTCACATATTGGAGACGCCTATTAATTGTTGAGATTCCCAATCTTCATCGGCGTGAATGGTGACTACCTGATACAGTCTGGGAAGAGTATGGGTGTAGATGCTTTTGGAGACTTTAGTCAGCCTAGCCCGCAGCTAGGGCTAGGGCTACTAACCGGATACGATTAGGATATCTCTGGTTCCCCTACTTCTATGTAAAATTTAGAATAGTAGCGCTCTATCGCTTAATCAATCAACTACTCAATCCTCCACATCCACCATTGCTCTGCATCAGGTGACTCTAAAGTTTTGAGGTTTCTGCTATCGTGGGTCTGCGTTGCATAAGACACAGAACTCTTAACCGGGCGGAGTTAGTATTGAATAGTGCTCCCGTGGGCCCGGAAATCTTGGCGCAGAACAAAACTTCTTTGAAAGGTGAATTTGAGGAAAGCTCTGTTAGAGTAAAATTCTAGAGAACTATCTGTTCTATAGTTTCAGCTATACAAAGTTGCTGGTCAGAGCTTGCGACGACGGCGAGGATGGCACTATCACCAATCCTATAGTTGATCCCTATGTATGCGATTCTATCTGAGGAGAGGCACTGGGTTTACATGGACTTTTCTTGTAGTAGCACTTTGGTTTGAGAATGCTCAGTAACTTTGTCACATCAGTAGCTCTCTCGCTCTTTTTGCGCTGATTTGAGAGGGTAAGCTTGCCGTGTTCCGTAGCTTTTCACGTGTTCCGAAGCCTTTTCCAGCTTACTTCAGTGCCCAAATTCTTCTTTTCTCACTTAAAATGTGTCCCGTTTCTGCCAGTTCTCGGTCTTCAGACCCATCTGCTCGCCAAATGCCAACTTCTGATCGTAACGTCTTTGGCGAAAGCTACTCAAACAACACATCAAAAGGTATTATTCCTGCCTTGGAGTACACGAGATTGTCTGAGCCTACCGGTTCTCCCCCCCAAACAAAGTGCGTAAGGACGATTGGCCTCGGATCATGCGGTACCGTTTTTGAGATACCTGGAACTGAACTCGCGTACAAGAAGGGCACCAACGAGGCGGGAATCTGGGCAGATTTTTGTCTAACCAACAAAGTCCACAATGCAGTCAGAGATGTGAGGGATATAATGCACAAAGCCTTCCCTAACTCCATCCTTCCAAAGACTCCAATGTGCCATGCATATCACACCACCAGTGATGACGAATTCTGGTCTGCAAACCTGCAGCTGTTCCCCAAGGACCACCGCACGAAGCAGCCACTTTTCATGGTGGACAAAATCCTCCCGTTGCCTCACAATATCAGGGAAGACCTGATCAAGCTGTACTTCGATCAAGATGAGGTGGCCCAAAAAGAAGCCCAGGATAATGAGGAAAACAAAGACTGTCTCGTTAGAGTCTATCTAGGGGAACGAAATGCTCACATTCATCACTCCCAGGACTATGACACCTTGCGAAATTTTCCGCTAAGATTAGACATGATGGAAGAGCTTAAAGTCGACATTTCACAACTAGCGACGGAGATGGCTATCGGGTTGGCCACCTTACACTGGGAAGCGTGCGTGGATGGCATGGATACAGAGTTCGTGATTGGGAGCTCAGTAACCTGGGATACGGAAAGGCAGAGAGGATACGATGATGAAGAATCACCACCGCACAATGTGAAAATCATCAATTTCAAACGTAGGGCACTCCACCTCTGGATGCTTGATTTCGACAAGGCGACCAAAATAGAGCTTACGGAGCACGATATCGACAAGAAGCTCGTTCCCGCTTTCCTGGGCAATGATCCTTACTATCCTAGGCCGCAAGTTGACGAGGAGCTGTGGGATGAATTTTGTGAGGTATATTTGGAGGCCAGCGAGGTCATTCTACGAAGGAAAAACGTCAAGAAAAGGGTCAAGGGTTTGCCGCAGCGGTTTCTAGATGAGGTGGTGAGAGTGTCAAGGGAGCATGAAGATTGGAATGAGGAGGATAACATAGTGTTTGCTGATTGAGCATTACTCCGTAAGAGAATGGAGAATACCTAATGTATGCATATAAAGTAGGCATCAATCGATCAACTATTGAGAACAGTTACTCAGATTTGCTCTAATGGATGGCGAACTATAAACAAGTTCTTGATACCTATGAACAATAGAATCGTAGATCTATTTCGATTCGGCATCTAAAGCTATTTTCTATAAATTTACTTATCGGTAAATTCTCTAGGTTTACACTACTCACGCTGACATGGTACCCTCCTATTCTCTTACCCACGTACACAATTGAAATATCAGCGCCTAAGTAGATTACCCTCATGCCGTCAAATAAGCCCCAGCACCAGTAGGAAAAACCTGCTCTCCCTCCCTGCGCAATGGAAATTGACTCACAAAATAGAGCTCGAGATCAAGGTAGCGTCGATTACCGTACGGCTCATTGGGAGCCTGAAGTCAACCAAATCAGCTCTGAAAAAAAGAGATGAAAGCTACGTTCTAGCCTTATGAGGCTTTCTGATACGCGAAACTCCATTCTTTTGGTGCTGTCCCAGTCACACCTTCTCTTCTCTATTCGCACGACTTGATCATGTAAGGATCAGCAACCTTGTAGCACTTTCTACCTGAATCTTTCGTGTGTATAGTAGAGCTATAGTAGTGGAAATTTCTGGTGTCACGCCATCTTCGTGTTCGATCATGAACTCCCTGAATCGCGAAATACGAAGCTCTAAGCGTCCGAAAATTGTTCTCTTGCACTGTATGTACCGACACCAATGTTGATGCCACGTTGCTAAGAATTTAATCCAATGTGTCGAACAGGATTATTTAGCCCCTTTTCGTGACTGCGGGAGACTCGTAAAGGGCTAGATTGACATGTTAGTTCTGGATAGAAGATGATATATACAGTCTTCATTGATTTAGGGATATGGCTATATACAGCTCCAACTCCCCTGCGAGGGGCCATCACTTGTTTCTTCTATTCGTATGACGTATCGCTCAAACGCCGCTCTCATGCCGAGTATGCACCATGCAATTCCACTGTCATAAAAGGCGCTCTTTACGACCTTAACATCAAGCACCATTTCCATCTCCATCTGGCATGTCTTGATCATTTCCTCTCCCCTTTCCTGGTCCCATACCGCGATACCACCATTTCCTCATCTTCCACCACCCGCCAACCGCCTCCTGGGTCTGACCATCTGAGCTTCTCCTCCTCGTCTCAGGGCCAGGCATAGATCGTCGCCTCCTATCTTTATAACTCCTCCCCGTACCTGCGCGCAACAATCCTGTTGATTCAGTGGGAGTTTCATCCTCCTCTGCAGCATCAGTTCCTCCTAACATGGAGACAGCTGATGGCTTCAGGTATGGCGTGGTTTGCGCACTGGTTCTGCGGCGGGAGAAAGGTGATTGAATAGCTGGTGTGTCGCCACTGTCTTCGAGCTCTTCCCATATCTCTTCTGATTCTGTGATACTCTTCTTAGCGCGGAGGCGGGTGATACTTGATAGATTGTTCTTATACGGTGTTGCTGTGCGAGGGTCGTTAGGCCAAGAGATGGGGCGAGAGGTACGGTGATATGAGAAGGGTGATGCGTTGCCATTAGGGAGGAGGTTGGTCTCTTCATCGGCTTCGGGAGTTAAGATGTTTGCATCAACTTCGGAGTCGCTATCATCGTCCACGAAGCCCATCCCTGGGGTGAGCGGGTTTTGTGCGACTGGTGGTCTGGTTGTGGGATCATCGTGGAGGCGCCAGGACAGAGCAAGGACGCCGAGGAGGAGGATTACAGTGCCAAGGGCTATCTAGTTGATTGTCAACGCCTGCAAGGAGGTATGAAGGAGGCCTCTGGTCATGTTGGCTTACCAGGAGAGCATGAAGTAAGGAAAGTCGTGAGGTTTGGTGAAAGTAGATGAGACCGTCTAATATAGCAATGATGTTATACACGCAAAATGTAAAAGGGTATAGAATGCTGGTGGAACAGAGCTTTAAGCCGCGATGCATGTAATAAAGTTGGGTAAGGGCTAGACCAAGGAGTCCGATAAGTATCATCCACGATTGCCAGCGATTGAATTGATTATGCCGATCAACGATTGTACGAACAAGCAGCTCAACTGCTGACTTGGCAACCAGGAGAGAATGTGCTGATAGGATTCCACTGACAGCACCAAAGGACATTCCTCTGTAGAAACGCATGCGCGGAGTGTTCTTGCCTAATGGGTTTATCCATTTCATGGCTTTCGCACCAATGATGATCACCACCACCAGAATAGCCTGACCCATCATCCAGAGTATGAATTGTCGTCTCTGTAGAAGTTCAAGGAGCTGGTCAAGGTTGTGCGCAGGTTCTCCTATGGCTCCGAAGATGGCAATGAGCACTGCTCCTGCAGACACCAGGAACGTCCCTCCTAACGACCATCGCGTGAAAGGCTCGCCGAGGATCAGGGTGGCACAGATAGAATTGAATACCAGGCCGGACTAGGATGAGATCAGCAGGTGGCCGTAGCTGAGATGAAGAAAGGCATACGGCTTGCAGTGTTGACAACACGGGCAAAGGCAGGGTCGTGATTTGGATAGTGCTTCCGGCAACATTGGCTACGATGAACATGAGCATGCCCAGCTTCGAGACCAAGAGTCAGCTAAAGTCCCCGTTCGTATATGTCTTGTCCCTACGAACCTGCCATCTTCTGCGTCTGAATGGTGGCCGCCGGAGCTCGTTTGGATCTTTCTCATCTTCTAATATGTGCGACTTGCGCTGCAGTGTGAGACCTAGTGACTGGACCGAAGCAGAGATGAGCCCAACAAGGATTCCGACCTGAGATGTCGCACAGATGAGTACAAAGTCTCCTCGTAATGGCTGTAAGTACTTACTGCAACACTACCCTGTGGAGACAAATCTCCTAAATTTCCCATGCTATCGTAGTGGTATCATGGGTGATCGTCCAGCTTTGTATGGCAAATCAGCGCATGTTGGAGAACAGAGCTGCATGGTTGGCTTCAGCGCATGTTGTTCAACGTTATGCGTTGTCTGGTGGTAACCTTTAAGAATTGGCTGACATAATACGCGGTGCGGATTGGTGCAAGGAAACGATGGAGATTGGTTACCAGGATCGGCGCTAGGATCTGGTCTCGAGCATTCGCCTTCAGTCGAGTAAAGGCTCACATTGAATATGAATTTGTTCAGACATCAACTATCAAGATGAATGGTTTGCAAAATACCGTTCAGCTATAGAAAGACCACGGGTCTATTACAGTGTACAGCGCTGTCCGGTCCTGCCTCTTTCGGCATTTATTGAACACTTGACAATGTGGGTCATCCGTTCACGCAGGGACAGGCAGCAGCCATCGAAAAGGTTGTGACGCCTTGGATCAGCCGCTTTGAAGCTCGGCATGTACCACACAGTATGAGAGCAGGTTACTTGTTGCATTTGGAAATTCGCATATCATACAAAAGGGCAAGATAAACTGGCTGACAAAAGTCCTTAAGCTAGTTGGACCGTGTTATAATCCCACACATCGTCCCAAGATGACCCGAAATCTCTGTGGTTATAGGGGCCGCGCGCGGGGTGAGATTGCGGATGATACGCATAGATGGCCAGTGTAGGTCGGCCAAAGAATGCAGACGAAGTGAAGGAAGACGAAAGCGACCATGATTTCCGAGGAAGACATTTGCGCCAGACTCCTCCTCCGATCGTTTGCCCTTGCCTGCTTTTCGAATAAAAACTGTTCCGGATTAGTACAGGCCGTGTATCAATTATCCCTTTTAATTCCTCCTTGTTTCCATTCGTCTCAGTCGTTTATCGGTCTATTTGAAATCTTATCTCAGCATGTGCTCTTCAAGCTTGGGCTGGTGCTGCATCCTACCCTGTGGGGGCATTGGATACTGCCCGCCAACCCCTTGGTGTTGTGTTTGCATGTATTGTTGATACGCCATTTGCTGTTGTTCGGCGGGCGTCATGTATCCAGTTTGCATACCGCCAGCGCCCCGGGGCATGCTGGCTTGTGGAGCCGGAATTTGCGCGTGATTTACGTCTTCGGGGGAGTCGACGGTAGATTCGGCATCAACGCCATTCTCGTTGCCCGGCGCAGGTTCGGGCGCATTGAGGCATGCCTATAGCGAACAGTCTTAACGGGTATTAAACCATGTCGAGGACAATATTGACATACCTGAATAAGATTTTTACCCTCCGGCTTTGTGACGAGGGGTTGTAGCTTGGGTGTGGTGAAGGTGTAGACCAACCCGGTCTCTGAAACGACGAGGAGCAGGACCTGGGTGCCGGTGAGGACGGACAACTCATAGGCCTAAATATAAATGCGAATCAACATTAATCCATCATCGAATCATTAAGCACCTAGGAGTGACACGAATGCGCAATGGATCGGAAGGACGTCATTGATCGTACCTTCTTCATGATCCCAGCTTTGCGCTTTGAAAATGTAATGTGTCGTCGGGATTTATCTTGGATGAATTTAATGTCAATCTTCCTCCTCTCACGTCCCGGCTTGTCTTCATCATCATCATCGTCGTCGGCAGCGGTGCTGACACGAGGACGCTTGATGCCGCGAGTGTCGGCGCCGTTGCCGGTCGCATCGTCGTGGGCGTTTGGAGAAGCATTGGGATCGGCAATGTCGGCCATTTTTAAGAGTTGACTCGAGAAGTAGAGAGCTGGTTTTGGTGGATTTGAGTGAATGTTTGGATTCGACCCGATTGGGGAAGTGGTTGATATGTTTGGATTAGGGTTACTGCGTTGGGTTAGAGAGAGTGAGGTTCGTCAAAAGCTCCTCATCGAGAAAGGTTCTGTGTTGGAAGGAGAGGCGACGGACGGAAAGAGAAAGGGGATTAGGGGGATTAGGGGAAGGAACGGACGCTTGGCAGAAGGCGGCAATGTTTCCTTTTTCTAAATGGCTAGTGTGATGTTGGTTGGTGACTAATCATTAAAAGCTGGAATGTGCACAGTGGTCGCCGCAACCAGCTTGTAACACAGTATCGAGTCAGCGGTGGTCAAGGGGACTTGGTGGACTGAATTTCAGCGACAGATGCGCGTAAATCGAAAGTGGTAAGAGAAGGGCCAGGCAATGGTAAGTATTAGGACGGAAGTGGAAAGGCAGAGGGAACGTGCCAAACGAAAGGGGGTTGGGGCCCGGAGGCTTCATAAAAGCGAAAGCCAGGGCCACCGGACTTGCTCGCTGATTGAGGGGTCAAATAGTCCCGAGGCCCGACTGACCCCTGACCCCTACAACTCGCTAACTGGCCAATCTGATGCTATCCACCCCCATCCTCATACCAAAAATATCACCCTCTATCACAAACAACAATACATTTCCCGTGTCCCCATACGCTCGGAAAATTCTAGAGAATGTGGTTCAACAAGATGCATGTTACATGATGCATATCATAAGCCTTGAGTGACATATATCTCCTACTTTAAGGAAATCAAGCACCCACATAAATGTCACACTACCAAAAATGGGGACAGCCTTGACACTTCTGCTCCGAATCCGTGTCCCATGACCAGTAAGTCGCCGAACAAATTCTCCAGAAAGAGGAATGGTTGCTGAAAGGAGGCCAAAGCCTTGGCGCAACTGCGCGCAAGTACCTTCTAATCCGAACAGTTGTGAAGTCTCCAGCAAATCATCTCTACTTCCCATTGCAACCTCATGTGATGATTTCGGACTACACGTGCTTTTTTGCCAAGATTAAGCCAGGCTAAAGCAATCACGGTTTCTATTCCGCTGACAACAAGTACAGGCCTCGCTTGCCTCAGTATCCGTGATAAGCATTATTGTTCTCATCCTTGAATAATGCAGACTATCTGCAGCAACAGAGCCTCAAGGACTTGGCAATATGCATCTCCTCATCCGATCCCGTCATCTGCACTTCTCAGCTTTTGCTCTTTTGCAAATTCCAAGACATATGAACGGTAATCACTCCAGATGAGTCAGAGTCCATATTTATGGACTTTGTGAGATATACCAGAAGCAGATGTCCTTGAATACATCGTGATCATGAAGTTCTTAGCAAGCAGCTGATGACAATGAGGGAGCTCGGTCCATTGCAAGATGGGATACGGTTCTTGATGTTGTTTGGACAGAATCTCCATCAAGTCAGTTCTTTCTCTCTGCATCGGTGTAGTCGTAAGTCCTGAGGTCAAGCTCGAAAGCGGACGTTTGCTTTAATATCTGACGGGAAGCCTTTACGTGCGGTAGATGGGCCGTCGAAAATTGTTGAGAGACGAAATGCGTTGTAAGAACGTCGGCTGAATTGAGCGCTATCAAGAGCCCAAAGCAAAATGACGCTGATGTTGATGCCATGGGAATAACCTCTGCAACCTCGTGCTTCATGAAGAGGTGTGGTTCTGGTTCCCGATAGTTCCTAACGGCAATGCCAGTACGGCTACAAAAGTGAGCTATGTTGCTCATAATAAACCACAATAGTGTTCGTTGAATCTCAGGTATAATACGAGATGAGGCCCACCTTAACTGAATTGTAGAGGTCATCACCCAATCGGCTTCCTGACGAATTTCCGTCTTCTCTGCCTCTGACCTAACATTTGCCTTCTGTACCACCCTACGGCAAGATCTCATCCCCTTTCCAATCCCAACACCCCCCTCTCCCCTTAACGCCCAACCTCTCCAACACCCCACATAATTTCTCTGCCGCATCGTCCGCATCGAATAGCTTCTCCTTCGGCACACCTGCCCAAAACTCCTTACTCAGATCCGTCTTCACTGTTCCAGGATGCAACGCCACACACATCGCCTTTTCTCCGCACCGCTGCTGCAGGTAGATATCCACGCTCTTCGCAAGGCTGATTACGCCAGCTTTGGACGCCCTGTAGGTGTACCACCCGCCGAGACTGTTGTCAGATGTAGAGCCGACGCGGGCCGCCATTAGGGCAAGGGTGGCTGTTGGAGGGAGGTTCGGATGGGGATTTACGGAGGACGATTTGCGAGGCAGGAGGGTTGTGAGATGCTTTGAGAGGAGAAGAGGGCCGAGCAAATTGATCTTTAGCATTTGAAGCGAGTTTTCAGGGTCGATTTGCTGAGGACTTTTCTCGGGGGCGAGGATACCGGGGATGCAGAAGGCGAGGCGGAGGTGGTGGGAGCTAGAGGGGTAGAGAGAAGTAGCTTTGGCGGCGGTAGCAGCAATGGTAGAATCGTCTAAAGCGAGAGGGATTGGTATGTTTTCTCATCCACGGATGGTGGAGGGAAATGTGAGCGAGATAGACTGTACCTGTTACATCAAGCTGCAGGACTTGAAGGCGCTCTTTGTCAACGTCGAGACCATCTAGAATGTTGGATCTTGTGGTTTCTAGATGCTTCCTAGCCGTTGCGACCACTGGGACATCTGTATTCTTTAGGAGATGACGGGCCAATTGGAGGCCTATACCTCGAGATGCGGGTGTTACTAGGGCCCATGGATTAGACATTCTCCGCTGGAGCAACGGAGCGGATTTGGAAGAAAGTTATAGTGGGAGGCGAGGTCGGAAGTACCCTCACGAACTGCTGGCGCCATTGTGAAGCAGGAACGATGGATGGCTTGTCCAATGTTTACATTGAAGAAGTTGTGGCGCCGGCTGTCAGAAAAGTGACGTCCAAGATCGTCAAGATCGATCGCCAAACTCAATTGATGAAATTCTTGAGTTGACTACGAAAACACTCCTCCACCTCCTCCATTGAAGTCGAGCTTCATCTCTCAATATTGCAAGCACCCTTGTACATCATACATAACACCTAATCGGCGAGAGATCCAAGAACATCCTGACGACGGGAACTCCATCATATTCGATTTCATACCTCCAGAGAGGATGGCTGGATCAGCAGCCCTTGTTGTCCCTGCTCTGAAGAAGCATACAGCTACAGTGATATGGGCCCATGGTCTTGGAGATAGGTAGATACTCAACTCTTCCATAATCGGCATGTTCTGGGACTCAGGAAGGCAGATACTGAGCTGTCTTCGGACTGAAAAACCACGTTATGCTAGATGTTCTTTCAGCGTCACTGACTTATAACAGCGGTGCAGGATGGTACGAAATTTTTCCCGAGCTCGAAGCCCGTCCTTCGGGTTTGGTTATCCCATATACGACCAACATCTAACAACATCCCAGGATGGACATAGCAAAGAACTACCGTCGACGAGGAATATTTGACGAAGTGAAATTCATCTTTCCAAATGCCCCCACAATACCAATTACAATAGTAAGCCCTTGTCAATCCCCAGTTCTACAGATCTCTATCTAATTACAGCATCCCCCAGAATTTCGGCATGCAAATGCCAGGCTGGTATGACATTGTACGACCGCGCGAAACCGTCCGTCCCACCCATCACCTCCCACAATTCCACTAACCCCCGTTTTCCACAAGACAACCTTCGATTCCCTCGCCCAAGCCCACGACCAACCCGGCATTCTCAAATCCCGCGACTACTTCAACGCCCTCGTAAAGGAAGAAATAGACAAGGGCATATCCTCCTCCCGCATCGTCCTCGGCGGCTTCTCCCAAGGCGGCGCCATCTCCATCTTCACCGGCATTACCTCCCCACACCCCCTCGCTGGCATATTCGGCCTCTCCTCCTACCTACTCCTCCACGATAAGCTTGCTTCATATATGAATTCCTCCAACGAAGAGAACAAGAATGTCCCGATTTTCATGGGCCATGGAGACTCCGACCCCCTCGTGAAGCACGAATGGGGCCTGGACACTGCCAAATCGCTGCGGGAGCTTGGATTTAAGAATATTGATTTCAGAACATATAAGGGACTTGTACACAGTGCGGATATGAAAGAGATGGATGATTTGGAGAAATGGTTGGAGAAGAGGCTGCCGGATCTTGATTGATTCATTGATTGATTGCATGTGAGTGGTGGGACCAATTGATGACTTATGACCATGATGCATGCCTTGTATGCCTCTTCTCCGCCGCTTCATTCCTACAACTTTAAATATTAAGAGAGCCTTGTCCAAGACAAATATAGAGAGCCCCAATTAGAGGCTTGTTGGAATTTTCAGAAAAGTGTTATTGTAGGGTTAACTGCAAAAGCCTTCTACGTAAGCTCGAAACATAGAAGTCGTTCCTCCGAAAGCTTTCGCAGGAGGAAAGACGTTCTACCAAGCACAGCGTCATTCCCTTTTCGGTCAGACAAGACTTATAAATATCAATTTTTCATCATACACTCTGCGCGAAGTCGAAGTAAAGCGTATCCCTTTATTTAGAAGATTTGGCAGGATCTTGATACAGGTAGTGAGATGGAAAGGATGCCATTTTTTCCTCCAGTAATGAAATCCTGGGCGGCGGAAGTAGTGCGTATCTGGTGACTTGTTTAGATGTTCATGCTCGGAACTAACTTGCAATGTTATGTTCGAGGCCAAATTTGCAAAAAGTAAAAGTGATATATTCAATGTTATAGATGCAAATCAGATGCTATGACAGATACTCATGTCTTTTTCTCAGCAAATACCCAACCAACCACCGGAACACCCTACCCAACCCCCTCTTTTTTCAAACCATGCCACTATGATCCTCAATGTAGCTATTTACAGCTCCTCGTTCACAGTCAACGGCTCAAGCCGTTCCTTGAACTCCTCCAAGGACATTTCCTCCTCGTAGTTCCAAGCTACCGAGTCCCTATCAACTGGCTTAGGCGGAATGAGCACGTTGCTCACGACATGGATGACTCCATCCGCCGCAATGCCATCTGAAATACTGACGGTGGAGAAGCCGTTGATCTTGATGTTGATATAGCGTCCGTAACGCGCTACATCGACCGAAAGCGATTTTCCCTCAAGGAGGGTCTGGAGATCGATCTATTGCGAGACGTCAGCAACGCGATTGTTCATTTGGTACGGGGACAGGAGACTTACGTGAAATAAACCCTTAGGGATGCCGGTCTCGTCTACTTCGGTTGCTTCGGCTTTATAATATGCGTCGGAGTATAAGGTCTGGTTGGCGACAACATGGTATTTCAAAAGCGCCTTTAGGTACTTTTGGCCGTACTTGCTGAAGAGGAAGCCATTGATCCTTGGGCCGAGCTTTTGGAATGCAAAGTTTGAAGGGGCAAAGAGGGTTCCTCCAATGTGCGTGGAGGTGTCGCTGATGGCTTCGATAAGACCGGTCTTGGTGAGGCCGAGTTCCAGAGTGCTGAACTCGCCGGGGAGGAATTGGATGATATCAGCAGCTTTGGGTGGTGGGATGAGTAGACTGTCAACCCCGTGAATGACGCCGTTGGTGCCAAACTGGAATTGTTAGCTGCTGCCTGTGACTGAACCTGGAAAGCGTAGACTTACAATATTGATTGCAATAATGCGGCTGTAGAAGTTCAAGGTCAGTCCTTTGAGACCAATGTTGACGCTGAGACGCTGTGGTCCGATCCCAAGTGTTTCAGGCACAGAGTATACTGTAGGAATCGTGCGGGTAACAAGGACCCTTCCAGCTGGGAAGAATTCCGGTGATACGTGGTACATCAGCACTTTCTTTAGCTGCTCCTTGGATGGCTTAGGTGCATGCTTAGGGACCTTCTCGAATGCCTTGTCTGTCGGAGCGAAAATACTGCTTGCTGATAAGTACAGTTGTTATTCAAACTTATCTGGCTAGTATTACTCACGTGTAATTGGCAGAGGTACCATTAAGGAGCTCGACGAGGTCCTCGTACTCATTAATCAAGGCAGCGAGCTTTGTGGTGTATTTGCTCTTAGCAATAAGTTCGTAGACCGTCAAGTTTGGTTTCTTGCAGTGACCGTGGTGACCATGCTTGCCATGTTTACCGTGCTTGCCATGTTTCCCATCATCTTCGAAGTCATCGGCTGCAGAGTCGAGCCATGACTGAGCATCAAAGGCGTTGTCGTGGATCTTACTGTAGACATCTTCATTGTGTTCCGTGACGGATTCGATAGCCTCGTCAAGAGCATTCTTCGAAGTTTCGACAAGATTGGAGAAGGTGTCTTCGAAATCGTTAACAAGTTGTTCCTTGGATGGCAGCCTGTCAAAGGCTGAGGCTGGAGCATTGGTGGACTCGATGGCAACCTGGCTCATCATCTGCTCATCTGGGATGATGAAGGCAGTGGCAAAGGCCGCAAGCGGCAAGACGGTGAGGTATCTCATGATTGAATTGAAATCAATGAAATTGTATAACGAGCAAATTCAAGAGATGGAAACAGAGGAGAACGTTGCTGCCTAACATTTGGCTTGATGTCAGCACGCTGGTGCAGGGTACAAGCTACGCGCGGCAAGCACGCCCCTCAATACAGAGATGCAGGTGGTGACGACAACTGAAAGCGGAGCCGGAACAACCGACAACCGACTCCCGCCATTGACCATCCCTGTCGCAGATCATCAGCGAGTGGTTGCTCAATCCGCCAATTACTCTGTGCTAATATACAGGTACGTAATGAGTACTTCCAAACTGATCGAGTACGTTGGAAGGGCGCTCTCGTCTGTACCGTCCTCGAAGTAGCTTACTCGAACGCCCATATATCGGGTATCAAGCGAGGTCAGCAGAGGTAGTGGGGTCGGCTTTCGATCAAAGGGCCGGGCTGTCAATAGTAGTGTCGTCGAGGAGCGAGATTTGAGGACTGGGCAGTGGCTTCGATGTCTAAGACCGTGACTAGCATCATGATCGAGGAACAAGATAGTTTTGGTATGCTCACGACTTTTGGTGGTCAGCGCAGGAGTACAATCGCGGAATTGACAGGATGCCCATACTATCTCCATATGGTCCTACTCCTAACCTAGAACCAGGGTTAATCTATAATATAAATCTCCATTACAATGTAATCCCCCTAAGGCACACTGGCTGTGCTCAGTCTCACCCTATCTCCAGCACCAAACTCCCCCGCATGCACCGCCAGCAGGTTCTCGAGACCAGCGTACAGACTTCCCGCCCCAATCTCATTCCCACTTGCCGCACTCGCTCTCCTCCCATCCCCAGCCGACAATCCCCAACTTAGCCTATCTACTCTCCTCTCCTCCAACCCAGCCGCTCCATCAATAGCAGCTAATAAGGCCCTTTCAAGCAGCAAATTCTTTCTCTCGACAGCCTCAATCCTAGCCTCCAGTTCACTAAGATGCAAACCCCGGTCCGTACCCGCATCCATGTGTGCATCGACATTGTGCATGCCCAATGATGAGCGCTGAGATTGAGAAGATCGTTTAGCCAGTGATTGAGTGTGCATGAGGGATACCGAGAAGGGAGTAGGAGCACGGGACCGGACGGGGTTCGTGTTGTTGTGAATGGACGTGGTCGTAGGCTGTGGCATTGAGTGGGCTGAAGACGGGCGTGATTCAATTTCTAACTCTCTCTCGTCCTTGGATGGGAAGTGAAGAGATGGAGCCAAAGGTTGTGATGTTGCGGGAAAGGGAAAAGGACGAAGGCTGTTTGTTGATTTAAAGGTGAGAGGATATCGTTGATTCTCGGTGGTGCTGTGTCTTTTCTGGGAGCGCGAACGCTGGATGGAGGCGCGAGGACAGCCAGGTTCTTGTTCGGCGACGACGATGATAGGGGAGAGATTCTGAGAGTGGGGACGAGATAATGTGCTGCTGTTTCGGTGCAGAAGCGTTGTCGAGGCACTAAGCCTGGAGAGTTGGGAGTCGTAGTGTTCTGTGAAGCAAGGAAAAGAGGCAGATGTACTGTCGTCCAGGTCTGTCGGACTCGGCAGCAGCACCAAGCTCTCATGCCTCACTTCTCTAGTCTCGCCTCCATTGCCCACCTCTATATTGGCACCTGCGATCGTATCTGGCTCGCTCTCTTCTACTGCCGCTTCCTGAGTTTTCGTCCGTGCCATGTCCCTAGCTTTAATCACCTTGATGCTCTCAATTTGCTGCTGCTGTCGTCTCTCTACATCACCTACACTCATGCTTCTGGGAAAATGCTGCGCTTGCTCAAATGCTACGCTTTGGCTCTGCTCTCTTGCTGTTTCAGTTGGAGCCGCGACCGACGGCGAATCCGTTTCCTTGGCCGCTGTAGTTGCTACCTTAGGAGGGGATACCTCAGGTTTCCTAGGTGGGCCATTTACATCCATAGGGGTGTACCTATACCTGGCAGGACTCTTCGGCGGTACCTTGACTGGTGGCAAGCGCTCTGGACTAGGTTGATCAGACTCGCTGAGCAACTGGGGTGTCAGGGGTGCTTGGCCTTCTGGTAGTGAAGGTAAGGCTCTTGTGGGTGCCGGGCCCGGCTGGGGTGGAGTACGGGTCTGGGTGTTGGAGGCACCTCCGCTGCGTATGAGGATGGCGCTTTGGGCATTGGAAACCACAACGGATGAAGTGTCCGAGTGGATGTCTTCCTGATTTAATTCGGTGAATGTCATGGAAAGGTTCTTTGGGGGCGAATCGGTAGTTGAAGAGGGTTTCAGGAACTCTTCTGGCTCTGGGCTTAATGGGATTGGCGTCGATGGTGGACCTTGTAGGGGCATAATTGTGTAAGTTGGGACTGGCTTCCTGATACGAGGTGCTGTGGCTTCACAGTTGGGTGATTGACCGTTGTAGGTTGGAGAAATTGACATATCAGTTGCACTTGTTGTAGTAGACTTCTGTTTGCCTAATCTCTTGACTGGACTCCGGGATCTAGCTCGGACGGCTCGAGAACGTTGGACTGTAGCAAGTCTGTTGGGTGCAAAGTCTCGAATGTTCGGTTGTCTGTTGGTTTCCAAGACTGATGTCTGCGAAACCCTTGGAGTCCCAACTTTCTCGTCATCTCTAAGCAGGAGGTGTGAATGCTCCTTAGACAGTCCAAAAAATGATTCATTAGTATGGTGTAGTGGTCGCAGTGGCGCATCAATAATTGGCTTGGCGGTGTCGTGGATGGACTGTTCTGGTGCAAGTCCTTTTATCTGGGTGTCATCAACATAATGGTTTGCAACGTTTTGTGCCATAGCCCCTTGGTCGCCGATGACCTGGTAAGTCGACGAATTTTGTGCAGGTAATTGTTGTTCATCGGCCTTGTAGACTGACAAGCGATGCGCGGGATGTATAAAGCTTCTCAACCCATTGACTTTCATAGGCAATGAGATGTCGCCTCTAGGTGCCTTCATACTATCTTTTACTTGAGCAAGTTTTCGAGTCTCCTTGCCAGCCAACGCATCCCTGCTAAGGTTGACCTTATACGTCGAAGCATTGTAATGAGCATCATAGACTTGACTAGTGACAATCTGTCCGTACCTGCCGCCTTTCGACGTTCTCTGTGTAAGAACAGGTAACGTTCGCTCCTCATCTGGCGATTGCATTTGGCGCCATTTTCTCGGTTGCTTGGAGGACCTGCGATTAGAGCGCGAGCGGAAGAGACCCTCGAGGAAGCGTTTGCGTGCTTCAGGTTTTGGAGCATCGTGAAGTTGAGCAGGATCGGCCTCAAGAAGATACTTCCGAATTGATTCAAATTTCCTTTCGTTTGAAAACTCTGCCCAGTCCTCCAGCGTGTTCAGTTTTGTTAGACCTCCGTTGCGCGGCGGTCGCCGGGATAATTGTTCCAGGATATCGCTCTTTCTTGTGACATTCAGATGCTCTTCTATCGAACCATGTTCGATTTCCGATCGTTCCATGGTCACCTGTTATTGTTTCGGTTTCCCTGTTTGTAAAATGATATAGACTCGATTAGCGGAAAGGCTTTTGGAGAATTGTCCACGGTTTTCAGCATTTGGACACGGTCGAATACAGTAGCAAGGGACCTGTCAAGGAGGCCTTGGGCGTGCGCAAAACACGGTTCGCATTGTCCCTCGCGACGCTTAAGGTGCAGTCAAGAGCTGAGCTCCAGCTCTTTGAAATTAAGGCCCTGTGAAAAAAAAGGTAGTTAAAGATTTGCACGTTCGAGCCGCATGGGCTGGCAATTTAACGTTGGCAGGTGCGGACAGGGAATTGAAAAACGAGGAAAGAGAGGGTTGGACAAGATGATTTATGTGCATAAGCAGTCAAGCAAGGGACATTCCCGGAGGCCACACAGAAAAAGCGGAGAAATTAACTGGAACCTGTTGTAAAAGCCATGAATGGCAGCAGAGAACGCAAAAAATTGGGGTACTGTAGGAAGTATTATCATGTTAAAACCTAGAAGATGGTATGGCCTTACTGCATTTTTCTTGGTATCTTGCCTTGGGTGAGACATGGGCGGAATTCCTTGCAAGAAAGTCTTCACGAAAACAGATCGACCGCTCGGTCTAGGTAGAACATATCGTCTCGATTTTTCTGCTCATAGCGCGGACAGCATAGCCACAGCTCCCTCCTCAAGCGAAGGCGCTCATCATTTTGCGCAGGGCATCTTCCGAACGCCTGGTGATAGACTAGCCAGGGTATCTAACCATATGCGAAACGCCCTTGTAATAATGCATGCACCCCATTGCGCCTTGCGCAATGCAACGCTAAATCGCTACAGAATCTCTTCTACGGTCTCCTTTTCGGTCTGATGAATGGGTCCACTTCTTTCTTTTTCCTTGGTGGCGGGACCGTGTATTTTGGAGTTGCTCCGCTCATCGATGGGTTTGAAGGCATGTTTCCTGGTCTCGGCGGCAGTTTTCCGCCCGTGGAAGGCAATCTTGAAGCAGGAAAGCTATCAAGGCTGTTGGTCGAATTCTTTGCATGTGCATTGGCTGCAAGGTTATTGGGTGCTGAGAAGCGTGAATTGCTGTTCATGAGGGCTGAAGCTGGCACGTTCTGCGCAGGCGGACCGTTTGGGTGAGGTCCGAGGCTTCCATTAGCACGCTGATTGAGCGGCCGGTTCTCTTGGGGGGCTTGTCTAGAATCCTGTGAATTTGGTCTGTAGGATTTATGGCTCTTGGAGGGCCCAGTCGGGGGTGACTGGCCTCTCTTTCTCTTCTCACTGGTATGCTCAGCTATTCCTGAAGCAGGTGTGGTTTTGTGATCTAGCGTTGGGCTGTTAGTTGTAGAACGTACGATAGGTACCTTAGGGTCATGTTCGCCGAGTTGCTTCCTTCGGCGTATCTCTGACGCATGACGTAAGGATTGTTTGTGACTCGCTTCAGCTTTTGAAAGTCTGTCTCTATCTTTGCTCTGTAAACGATTGTTGCTGGTGCAGGTCTTCTCAACATGTCCGAATGCCCCACAAGCAAGGCACCTCTCCGCAGTACAAGCCAGTTTGTCATGCCAAACATGACCACAGCGGTAGCAACCACCTCCCACGCGACTGGCGTCCGCCCTGTCGCAGTTGTGCGTAAGGTGAGCGAAGCTACCACATAAGTGGCAGGTGCGTTTATCATTCAAGCCGTTGCCTCCTCCAGCTCGCTGAAAAAATGCTGGCTCGTCGTTGTTGCAGGTTCTGGTATTGGTTGAAGGTTCCATTACATCTGAGCTTCGTCGGCTGGTCGCAGTAGAGCCGCCTAGGGCTGGCGCGTCAGGCATATTGATGTCGGGGTCATTACTCGAAGGCGTGCTGGCGGAAGGAGTACTTCTTCGAGAAGGGATCTTATTCAGAGAAGCTATTTGCGGACCTATCTGCGGACCCAGGGCGAGTAGCGGCTTGCTTAGCAGACCGTGCAGATCGCCGCTCGTATATCTGTTCCGAGTCTTTGCATCTTGAATCAGACGGCACCAGAATTCGCCCTGCATGAGCGATTGGGAGTTGCCCAAGACCCAGAGAGAGCATTTCGCACGCGTGATACCCACATTCATTCGACGGATATCCGATAGAAAGCCAATGCCTTTGCTATAGGAGGCTCTGACGCAAGAGAAGATTATAATCTCGCTCTCCCGTCCTTGGAAAGCGTCGGTAGTATTGAACTCTACAGTGTTAAAGACTGATTCGCCGTATCTTTGGGCAAAACGAGAACGAAGTTCTTGAAGTTGGCTCTTGTATGGTGTGATAATACCAACATTACCGTTGAAATCATAGCCTTTACAATCTGTGATCAGACGGTCGAAGAGCTTAAGTGCCACCTCAATCTCGCCAATGTTGATTAAAGAGTGTCCACGCGGAGCGCTTTGGTGCGTACCTTGGACATCAAAGAAGCGATAAGGCGCCAGTATCGAGCTTTGATGCCAGGGTCTACTCCTGAGATCTGTCATGCCAGGTCCGTCAAGAAGCCTTGCATCATAGAAGGCATTGCTAGGAAAGACACTAATCTCGGGATGCATTCGATATTGCGTGTCCAGAAGATGAACATCATCTGGATGGTTCACCTGCATTCTGACGAATAAGGATTGCTCGTATTGGAACCGGGCTGCTTCTCTGGATAGTACAGTCGGTGGTAACTGTTTTGGATCACCAACCAGTATGCACTTAGAGCATCCATATTTGAGTGGAATCAACGCACTAAGCTCGATTGATTGCGCGGCTTCGTCGATGATAACAGTTTCGAATTCGATGTTCAGGCTCTGAAACATTTCATGACCGCTCCCGCTTAAGGTCGCACATATTACGTGAGCACCATCCAATACCTCTTGTTGGACGCGCCGTCTATTCATCTCGGCATCCCTAGCTACAATGTCACCACTGTCTCGGGCAGCATCGATTTGATTACTGAGCTGTTGTTTTCTTCGCTTCAGTACCTCGAATTCGCGGTCCTGCTCCGGAGAGACCTGCTGACCCTTTGCCCTGAGTTCGTCCACCATTGTCCGAAGAGCGACTAGTTCCTCACTTGTGGCTTTGTGCGCCATCATGATCTTATGAACATCATCGCCCGCGCTGTTCTTTTTGCCGGTTGCGAGGTTGAGTTTTGCGTTCACAAGTTCCTCAAGAGTAACATCCAAGACGTTGGTGTTGATAGCTTCGCTACGACCGATCCTAACTACTGAGAGCTTCTGGTAGCTCCCATCGACAGTCTTAATTCCATCCTTAAACCTCATGACGAGCTCGTCTACTGCTGCATTACTGGGTGCACAGACAAGGAGCTTTTTGGCAGCTGCGCCGGTGCCAGTACGCTGAGCTCCCTCGGTGCTCAAGTGCGGACGATTGATAGGCACTCCCTTGTGGCCAAAGCTGCCTGTTAATAAGGCACCGACAATGGCCACAATTGTTTTCGTCTTGCCCGAGCCCGGAGGTCTGCAGTCCGTCAGCAGGGCTATACTATGGGAGGCAAGATTAAAACTTACCCCTGGATCAGAGTGAAAGCATCGTTGTCGACCGCTGATCGAACGGCTTTTGCTTGCGCGATATTGATGTTGTAATTCGCTACAAGCGGTCCCAACTGCTTCTCCGAATACTCAAGCAGTGGAGACGGTCGTGCTTTAGTCACCTCGTCACAGAGATCGAAGTATTTCAAGCCCATTAAGGCACCATATTCTCGTTCTAGTGGGGTTATAGATGAGACTTTGACAGCGTACAACACTGTATTGGGCACCATCGACGCAACCAAGCTATTCCCCACGTTTGCTCTGTAGGTTATTTCCATTGTTGTCTTCTTGCGGCTAACCTTATACACGCGAGCTAGGCAGTGAGGCTGCTGGCCATCGCTTGCGGGTGACTGGCCTTTTGACATCAAGACGATATCCGCTTCACTGATCCCAAGCGCTTTCCCTTCTGCCATTGGCATGGTTGTGCTCACCTCGAGAAACGCGTCGACTGTCATGCGATTTGCTACGTTGATCTCAAAGGGTTTGAAGTTGCCCTCTTCCTTGGATTTGAGAAATCCTTGCCAAGCTTCAAGAATAAGCAAAGGCTCAAAGACGTTCTGATAGTCCGTGGGTGTTCGGAAGGTACTTGAGACGAGGCTATAATCGTTGCGGCGGGAGCCTGGTGGAAAGTCACCGTTGTGAAAGAAATCCCAACTAAGGATTGTCTTATGGAGCGTAGTAAGGTCCGGCGCTAGACGAGCACGCATATCCTTAGCTGACCTCATCTGTCGTGCTTTCTTGATAGGACCCCTGGCTTTGGTAGGCATAATTCTGTTAAGGCTGGGATCGGACACTGCACTGGGGAGTTTGGCAGGTTTGGGTGCACCACCAAAGAGCTCATGATCAAGGTCGTCATCGTCGTCAGTATCAGTTCCAGAGGAAACCATCATGCTGGAAACCTTCGGCGCATGGTCTTTGCCTTTTACGCCTATGCCCCCTATTCCGGAGCCTTCGCCCAGAGTTTGCCCAGCAATTCCAATTGAAGCCTTCTTCTTGACCAAAGCAAGGGTCTCAGCATCTCGCCTCTTCTTGTCTTCTCTCTCCTTTTCACGCTTTTCACGAAACAACACACGGTCAGCGTCCGATTGGATACCTACCTTGCCTGACTTTATGGGTTTCTGATCTCGCATGGGAAGTGATGAAGGCTTCTGATCTCGAACTTGCATCGGCTTACCCTTCGGTAGAGCTTCGACAGAGGATGGGGGTTTCTGTCTCATCAGCTCGACCGAACGACCAAAATTTACAAGCTCCATACCAGGGGTGTCCGAGTCACCAAACTCATCATCTGAGATAGTGGCCTGAAAAGAGGGTTTAGCTTTGGATCTCCAGGTATTCAGATCGATAGTTGTGGCCTTCATTCTCTTTTGGATAGGTTGAGATCGCTTGCGACTACGATCTGATAGAGTATCTGACTGCTCTTGCTCAGCCTCTGCTATTGCTATTGGATGACCCAGATTGTCTTCCAGAGCCCTTGCAAGTTCAGCCTTCTCTTGAGGCCTCAGGTGTGTTCTCATTCCGGTCGTGAGGACCTGTTCAAGTATTTTGCGAGGGCCTTCAGCAACGGTCATACCCTGTTCAGTAAGTCGATTCAAGACCTTCTTGGTAAGCGTTACTGAGATATCAACTAAGAAGAGGTCGCGTAACCTCAGCCATTTCAACATCGCATCCATGATCTTGGCAGGGTGTCCTAATAGATCTTTGCCCACATTTGTTCCTTGTTTCTTGGGTACTCCTTCCTCTTGTTTAATTGGAGCGGCGCTCTCGATTGCATTGGCGAACACACTATATTGATCGAAGAATCGTTCCGATAGCTGCATTGTATCTCGACAGAACTCTTTGAGGACTTCGGAGTCGGCAACTTTCGCGCGACCCCACTCCTCTGTTGTCTCGTAGATTACCCTGAGACCTTCCCATTGGTGTTCCCAAAAATTTTCCACAGCTTTGATTTCAGCAATGCCGGAAAGCGTATAGGTGCGGAGTAGTCCACTCTGCGAGTCGCAAAGGATGTCAAGTACATCTGCGGAAGTCTTGAGCATTCGTGGACAGGCAGCGTAAGTTCTATTTCTAGTTATACGCCTTATCGCCCATGAGGTTGCGTTGAGCGTCGTCTCGAGAAAGTTGTTGACGAGATATCCAATAGCCTCCCGGCGAGCAGATTCGCCACTGAGACTCTTAATCAGGTTCACGCCGGCTTCGTACACATTTGCATCAGGAGAGACCAGCGAGGCGATGAGAGCAGTAGCAGTATCGGGATATCGAAAAAGTCTGTCTAGGTCTGTCGGATCGAAGTCGTTGATACGCTCCAAGATCTTACAAATAAGGTGGGTAAGACGATCATATTTCACGTTGAAACCGCTTCTCTCCTTCGAGGAAGCATCATCAGCATTAATCATGAACTTTTCGAGACCGGTTAGGTCATTGATGCCAACCAGAGCTGCTCTGGCTACCATCACGTTGGCACGGTCCAGATGCTGTACAACCGCATCCCATATTGCAGGCAAGTATGAAGTAAAGCCGTTGGAGAGGTCTTTGTTCTGTTTCAGAGCCTCCTGATCCGTCCTCAAGGACTTGCATTCTAAAGCGAGGGCAGCCTTGATGATCTTGAGACATGCGTCACCACAAGAGATCCGGGCTTTGTCACTTTCAGGCAGGCTAGGTATGCTAATAATCTCCTTAATGTAGTCGCTAACCACTTTCAAAGTCTCGGCGGCCACGATCCGGCCAGTGTGAGTAAATATGATGTCGTCTTTGTTGCAGTTCGCCAAGGTCCAAGCCAATGTAGCCAATCCAACTCGTTTGCATTCCAATCTTGCAAATGGTGTGAAGTGTTTCGCCTGTGGTTTGCTCAGAAGTTGGAAGCCGAGAGCACGACAGACACCAGCCTGACGATCAGTATTCAGTGATGCCATGAAAGGACCGATCCAAGAAAGCATATCCTTTAATGCGGAAGAGTCATAGTTCTCATCTTCTTTGGCTTCTTCCATGATCCTGATGTATTGCGGATTATTGAAGATCTTCTCGATTAACGCGGTTGGGGAGATCGCTCCCATGGCGTCCCAGAAAATCACTGGGGCAAGCTCGAGGAACTTCTGAATTACCTGGATCAAGGGTCTAAACCCTTGCGTGTCATAGTGCAGATAGTCGAGCGCAAGCCTAAATATGTCAATGTCCAAAGCTCGAAGCGAGTGTGTTATTAGGTTGCTATCGAGCTTGTTGATTATAAGACCGATACCATGCCAGAAGCGTGGAGAGAGGTCCCAATTTGGCACCACTTCCAAACCAGTTTGCATAATCTGCATGTCCTGCATGGTCCGTAAGAGGGGGTCTCTGAGCGCAAAATTGAAATCTTCCTCGCTAGCAATGGTCGCGTATTTTGACCAGATAAAAGTAGCCCAGGTCAATCTATCGTGGTCGTTGTCAAACAGAAATATTGCTGCAGCTGGAACACAATGCAGAGTCTTCAATCTTTTCTTCGTTTGAGCCAGCTGGAAAGGCTCTCGAAAGTGTTTGTCGAGGAGAGAAGTATCCACCAGAAAGGCTTCACAACATAGAGCTTCGAATAATGCCATTTTCGCTGACATGTCTTGGACAGCTCCATGGTGACCAGGATCTTTACTCGCCTTCAACTTTTGAGTAGCTTCATCTAGTCCGCGCGTGATCCGTTTGATGTCTCGTGTATTCAATATCTCCACCATTCCCGCTACTTCCTCTTCCTCATATTCGCTATGCGTGTTAGCATCCTTTCACCGGTAACTCTTGCTTATAGTCCCTTGGTGGAGAACTCACTTCCGTAGGTTCTCGATCAGTCGCTGTCTCGATTTGTAGTATTCAATCACGCAAAGGTCGCATTTTATCAGCTGTGCATCAATTAAAGCTCCGAGCTCTTCCTGAAGATTTACTACGTCGTCCCCATCATAACCGAAAAGCTCCATACATTTGCTGACATGTCCTCGTCGGAGTTCCACATTTCTGCCAAGAGGATATTCACTCTTGACACGAACAAGACCTTGGGTGGAGGTTGTAGGTGAGTCGTAAGCGTCGCAAAACAAGTGTAGCTCCGGAGGTAGGCTTCTCAGCTCTCTTCAAAACGCCAGTATTAGCTTAGTACTCAAATCTATATCGCGTAAGTGCTTGACTCACCGAAGCTTTTCGAGGTACTCCGCCATCGTGGAGTTCAATCCCTGCAGGCGGATTGTGGCGGACTCTTGACCTTCCTGGAAGAAAGGGTCAACGATGGATGATAGCTGGATCTCACTCTTGACATCGTGGAGGCTTCAACGGAATAGCAACCGGGGCGGAATAGTTGGCTAAGACCGCAGATGTGATGTCCGTCGAGCGTCAGACAAGAGGAGAAGCGCGATGAGGGGAGGCTTTGGTAGTAGGAAGGAACATCAAAGTAGCAGAGAGGAATTAGCGATATAACACAATGTTATTTCCAGCTAGGCAGGTGTATCGATTGAAGAGATATATGGTGTTAGACGTAACGCGATTCAAACACGGGTCTGTGAACCGTGAATAAAGAATTAGTTCCGGAGATTCGGCGGACTTTGGAAAAGGTTAATCTGAAATAGTTACACGGAGCTCGCCCGGGACTACCTGGGGTGTTCCTGCTACTGATGAACAAACATACTAAACTTTCAGTGAGCAACAAATATTTGAAAGTCGTAGTAGAATTTGCTCTCGATATCTAAGAGAAGATAAAGCTTCGCCGCGCCCCGTACTTAGGCCCCAATCATCACCCTCAAAGGCCAATACCAAATATAGCTACATTTGCCTCGAACGCTTAAAGCGTGCATTGAAGAAATCTATTCCTGAATCCTCCCCGTTCTGCACTCAAGGAGGCCGCTGAATACCCTCCTGAACGGCGACGTGCGCTCCGCCTACTCAAACGCCGTCAATGCAATGCTAATAAAGGGAAAAGGTCGCTCATGCCACATGATCGGAAATAAAGGGAGGTATCGCCGTCGCCGGTTTTGGCATTATGTACAGGTAGACATATTAGGGGGTAAGTCGTAAATGATAGGACTGACGGGCTACCGCAGCGCGGACTGTCCAGGGCGGGTTCGTGATGGAGTGACCACATCTGAGTGGCTGGACTCCATCCTGGTGAGGAGAGCTGCAGATGTGAAATCATTGCTGGCTTCATAGCTGGGCCGTATTACGTCCATTGAACTCCTGATCCTGTCAAATGACGGCCTGGGTCGATCAAAAGACGGCCGTGGCACCTCCAAAGAGGTTTTGTGCCTTGTGTAGTCGGTACCATCACTGCCGTTCTGACTACGTGGATTGTGTGTAGTCGCTGTCGGTGCAACTGAAGGTGGGTAAATAGGTCTCTCGTCATCTTCTAAAGGGGCATGTTTACTTGCTAAGGCCGCTTGTGCGGGTTGTGAAAGATCCGACGAAGATCCTGATGGCAACTTTCCAGGGGGAATATACGCTTCGTAGTTGTCCAGATACTTGAATTTGCCTTGTCGAATCTGCTCTCGGATAATGTCCACATCCAAAGGCCGAAATATCTTTTGAAAAGATTTTACTGTGAATCGAGGTAGCAAGCAAATACACACTGTGAGCAGGGTAAGCACCCAGAACGAAAGCTGACCATAGACTTCTGGTGCGGCTTGGTAGAATTGGTCTGAAGACGAGTCTGCTGTATAGACTCCAGTCCAGAACCATATCAGTAGGATACTGATTGACACAAGCAACAGCATCAGCCAGTCCCATCTATAGGTGTTCAACAGAATGTACACGTTGACAACCACTATGGTCGCGCTGGCTGTGTAAACGCCGACTCTCTTGTTGTCGTTCACGTTGAGACCACTGCTCGTGTTGAATGTCGCTGGTGCGAATAGGAGGTATGGCATGAAAAAGCAAATCAAAGATTGATATATACCATCACCCATGTAAAGCCTATAATGTGTTAGCACCTGCGTAACATTGATGAGGTCTTCTCCCGTACCAGAATTTGACTTGGGACCATTCTAATCGTTCGATGCCCCTTCGATACAGCTGTGGAACAGCGAGCGAAACTTTATCGTTGACATCTTGATCTAGTATACCCATGAAGATCACTGGAAGTGATGTGAATGCCAAGTTGACCAACAAGATGTACGTATAATCGAAAAGATATGAGCAGTCGAAGTCGTTATAGATCTGGTACCAGAAGAGCGCGAAAGTCCAGACAATGTTCTTACAGAGGATTAGCATTGAAACTGTGGATAACGACTCGAACATACCTTATAGAAGAAATTCGCAATGGTCTCCGCGAGACGGCGATAGGACCAACGCCCATGCACGAGGATCAATCGCTGTAAGAAGCGAAATTGACCAATCGCATAATCTGACGACATGACTGCTTGTCTACCTTCTTCCCCTGCAATACCAACGCCCACATCGGCTTCTTGTATCATGGCGACATCATTTGCGCCGTCCCCGATAGACAGTGTCATTACGTCTAGTCCATCTTTGACCATCTGAACGACAGCTGCTTTCTGGCTTGGGCTGACTCGACAGCAGAGCACGGATTTGCATTGTTTGCAGAGCAATAAGAATTTCTGGCGCAGCCGATCCTCAAGTACCAATTTCAGGGCATCCCCATCAATGACTATGGCGTGCGTAGGGCCTGGCGGTTCGTGGTTCTTGCGGGCAGCTTTCAGCTCTTCATCCGAACCCTTAATCTTGAAGGTGTCCAAGTGCTTGTCAAGTTCAGCTTCAGCAGCTTCGATGTCATCCTCCTGCACCTTGAACACGATCAGGTCCATGTTGTTATTGAGAAGGTTGCAAGAGAATCCTATGTTGATGGCCGTCTCCACCTTGTCGCCCGTGAGCACCCAAAGCTTGATGCCTGCATCTGCAAGCAGTTCGATAGTATCTGGTACCCCATCTTGCAAGCGATCTTCAATAGCGGTACCACCGATGAGCGTAAGATCCCTTTCAATAGCATCGGAAACTGCCTCCAACTTGTCTTCGCGGTCGGCTATAGCAGCCGCAGCCAAATCGTGCTCTTTGTTCCATGCTTTGTATTCCGCCTCGTCAATCTCTTTATATGCAACACATAACGTCCTCAAGCCCTCACGAGCAAACATCTCAAGATGTTCGGCCGTAGTTCTCCTCAATTGCTGCTGCTCTCCTTTCTTTAGCCGAGACCAAATCATGCTATCAGCACCTTTGCAGAAGAGCGTGATTTTGCCATTAGGCATACGTATGATGGCGCTCATGCGTTTTCTGGACGAATTGAATTCGAGTGTATTCAGCACAGTGTACTCTCTCTCTTCACCCATGATATTTAGGATGATACCATCGTTGGACCTTCCAAGTACGGTGAATCCGCAATCCCGGGCCGTCGCGACCAAGGCCGCTTCATCAGGTGATTGAGCTTTGAACTCTATCCGTGGCGGATTCCCAGGGGTTCTCTCGGTGATGACTGTATGGCAAAGAGCCAGAGCCATCATGAAGTGTTCATTCTGCAACTTCTGTTCTGGTCCAGATTGCCCGTCTAGGTCGTTAACGAAATCGGGAGCAACAAAGGTGAGCTCATCATCGTGGAGGTAGGGATTGTCATGCAATGTTCGAAGGTCTTTAAGCATCTTCACCCGATCCAGCGCGATTTGCTCGTGGGCTTTAGCTCCCTCGACTTCAGTATCAATACCTTGACGCCTTTGCATGCCAGCCAAGGCTTCCGTATACGCCTCGCCATATGCAATCCCATTAACAGAGCATTTCTTGAACTCCATTACATTTTGTGTCAATGTTCCAGTCTTATCAGAGAATATGTATTCAATCTGTCCGAGGTCGTCTGATATGTTCCATGACTTAGGCGTGCAAGGATAGTCCACCTTCTCGTAATACATATAGGTATCACTGTAGATGAAGAATGCCTGTAGAGTCCGAATGATTTCGAGGGAGATGTACAACGATATAGGTACCAAGTTCTGGAAGAGGATCACCGAAGCCCAAAAGGTGATAAATCCATCCAGCGAAGGCTTGCCGCCAATTGAGCCAAACTCAAAGTAGTCCAGAGAGTTGTTGCCTTGGGACCAGATGACGCCGTTGATGATTCCAGAAAGCAGGCACATGAAGAAAAGAATAATGAAGTTGTAGATGACATCCCAATTGAGCTCCCTGGCAATCCGAGAACGTTTGCTGGGGGTCAAGCCGGAGTTGAGCATGATCTTTGTTTCCCGTCCAGTAAAGACTACAATTCCAAGGACCCATTCGGTGTTACGTAGGCTGCATCCTCGTAGCAGGAGATTGTTGATAGAGATAGGCTCAGCCATTTGTACCCCAGGATTCTCGGGCCTCTTCGCGTCTCTTTGGGTCCACCGTGCTGCACCACTGTATTGATAAAGATTGGCATGTGGCGGCTCGCTTTCGATTACGAACTCTGTCTGCTCGCAATGTCTCGCATGCTTGATTTTGCGTCCACTGTGCAAGGCTTGTCGCACCTTCAGATTTGTCTCTCCGTCGAGATTTTTCGTCTCTACGTAGCACGCTCCATCAGGATCGGACGTGTTTAGAATGACGATATCCGCAGGAATCTGGTCCTCGTTGTAGATCCGGACAAAGTCTCCCACTTGGACACTCTTCCAGTAGTCTTTCTTGAACTTGGCTTTTCCTGGGACATTCTTGAAAGGGTCGATGAGGTTGCCATAGAACTTGGTGGGAGCTTGACCACTCTGGCGCTTGTTTCCATTAGGAGCAGCTAGCTTGCCATCATCCGTTTCGAGGATCGAGTTGTCGTCCTCGTATGATCGGGCAGTGTCGGGACGTTCCCCACCCCGCTTTCCTGGTTGAGGAGAAGGTACAGGTGTCATCTGGATTGCATCTTCGTCGACATTATCTTGCACAGAGTGAAAGGATGTTCGAGATGACAACATCGAATTCCGCGTTCGCCTCGTGTCAACTGAGCTTCGGGGTTCATCCAATGCTCTTTGCGCGTAGGTTTTCTCAACTCCGGACTTCTTTGAGACTTTGCTCTTGATAAACCCGAAAGTCCGTTTGATTCCCTGAGTCGTTGCTTTCTTGATCCTTCGCCACAATGAGATATCGTCCGCAGAGGTGTTGACATTGTTCCAATCGACGAGGCGATGCACGGGTGAATTGTTGAGTTCGTTGTCTAGTAATGTTCTTCGCCAATCTTCAATGGCATCCTTTACGGCGGTAACGAACAGAATGACAATTAAAGGAACGGAGCCAAGACCGGGGTTGGATGCGCCGAATATGCTGAAGAACTGGAGCAAGTAGCGTCAGCAAAAGGTCCTCTATCACGGTTCGTGCAAAGTCTTACCGCAAGAACGATAACGAATAAGAAATAAACGTTAGCAATGTTATGAAATTGAAACCACAAATTCTTCGGTATGAAACTTAAAGGCGTATATTTGGCGGTGCGTATCTTGTTCCTGGCAAATTGCGCTTTGGGATGCCCCTCTTCATCTTTCGCGTCGTCAGGTAACGGGATATTGAAGAATATCCTCCGTCGACCGTCTTCTTGATCACCATTTTCCGTCGACTCATCAGCCTCCTCCTGTATACCCCCTAGAGACGGAGTATCTGCAGATTGACCCGACTCTCTTTTCTTTTCGTTCGAATTCGATTTCTTGTGGTGAAACCTATCTATAATGCTATGACGCTTTTTCTGCCCGCTCGCGCCTGTGACCCGCTGTGTCGCCCACCGGATCCTCTTGATAGGATTTGAGACATTACTGTCTTCCTGGTATGGCTGAATCGCCATGGCAACGATGGTGGGTAGACTTTGGCCGTTAACATCCGCGTGCGATCTTTACACAGTCTTGTGAGTTTTGGTGGGCTCTCCGAGAGCAGTTTCAGGGTGACATGGTGCAATGTGTGCCTGTATTTCTATGACAAGGGGGGAACTCGTCGTTTGCAAGTCAATTGTCAAGTCCAAAGAGTGTAGGTACCTGAATGGAGCTGTCGTCCTAAGGGTCCTTTTGGGGGCCGGGTGAGTCGGACTAGAGATGTTGCGCTCGCACTCCCAGTAAGTCTTCGTCAGCAGTGAGAGGTCATAAAGATCGTTATAATCGTGTAGCTGGTGTGGAAGGCGTATGAGAGTTGGTGCAGCAGTGGTAGCTGAACAGTGGTATGGCAATGCACCGAAGGGGGCCGGTGCTCGAAGGAGTTCGACTGTGATTTGTCAGTTATGTTCCCGGTCGCCGGGAAAAGATAATGTCCGCGCCCTTAAGCATTAAAAACAATGCAAAATGATCGAAGAGCGAAAAAATCAAACAAGATTACGAGTCATTGCTGATGCTCAATAGTAAGAGTCCGTCACCGTTTGGAGGCTTAGCTTACGCTGCAAAATCTCATTCAATGTACTTTTGCGTGTCCCAAATCCTTCAACATCTTACTGTGCCAGGGCTGAATAAGCCACCTTTCTAATTACAGACTAGCGAACAGTGAGAAGGGACCAATCGCAGCCCTTCCTACTCATCGCACACCCCTTTGATTTCTCCTTCGTAGAGTCTAAGTAGGATCCCACAGTTTTGTTATTGAATCTACTATTCTGTTTCATTTGCTTGGCATCACGTGATATGGGTTCCTCTCTAGCAAGCGCGTTAATCCGGACGCGCCTCGGTTCGCCGCACCGTTCCTCTGCCTGTGAAGCCTGAATACCGAAGCTTTCTAGGAGACAATGCCCTTATACAATGACAACATCAAGAATTATTTCAGACCCTTCGCCACTGCTCCTAGCCTCAAGAAAAAGCGGCCACTCCTAGAAGAAGATCAAGAGCAACCAACCGGCAAGCGCTCCCCATTGAATAGTCCCAGTGAAAACCAAACGTGTCCACCTGAAGAACAGAGTGCTCTGCCGGCGAATGAGGCATTAGACAATGTCTCAGGAGACGATGGGAGTCTCTGGTCGAGCCGGCGATCACAACCTACGAGTAGCCGGCCAGTAAAACCAGACCAGATACCATCAATATCCAGCTCAGACGAGCCGATAGCGCAGGATGTGACGAACGCCGGTGCTGTTGTACCGCTTCAAGACGAGGCCGGATCACGCGCACCTGCGTTCTCCAGCTCGCAATCAATCTTGACTAGCAGTCAACGCATAGTAAAGAATGGGGAGGTGATGATACGGAATTCAGACGACGAGTCCGACAGCTCGCTCGAAGATCTTGATGACTTTATTGCCCGTAATTCTTCACATAAAGCCCCATCGCCACCGGCTTGCAATCATGATGACTCCTTTTCCAATTTTCAGGCGGGAAAACATGCTGAAAGTGTCAAAAAGCAGACGATTGGAACATCGGCTCAAGTTGGCAAGCCAGCTTCTCCGCATCTTTTAGCTCTTCCTGTTATTCCAAAACAATACAAATTCTCTTTAGAATCGTTGGCGAAAGAAAGGAAGCAACACGAGGCAGGCAAAGACAGTGTGGCTCAAGCACTGTCATTGATAGAGTCATACGACCAGCGAAAAGCCTCTAGCAATGAAAAATCTCGAATGTTGGACCAGAAGGGTACTCTCGAGGCAGATCTGATCACCAAGCTGGTAAAATCAGAGGAAGATGGCGACAATGTTAGTAGGCTTCAAACTGCAATTCGAAGGACGGAAGCATTGCAGTATAGCCAGTCATGGTCCTTTTTCGAGGATCATCCGGGTCACCCTCTCCGGCACCGAGCAGTCTTTCCAGTGATAGAAGATCAACAACTGAGACCAGTCCTCGACGAGTCAGTATCTCGTCAACAGGCCTTTCTGAGCGGTTACGTTGGGGAACATGCTACCAAAGCAAGCCTTCCGGAAGAGCTCTTACTCTGGATCATGGATGAGATATGCTTTGAAACGAGAGATGATCTTAGATATTCATACACTGAAACACTCAAACATGCCACCGTCCAACTATCGCCACTGATCACTCATGAACACATTGACACACTCTTTCGCAAACTTGGGGCCACAGCTACAGCAATTAATATTGAAAACCCAGTGGTGCCACGGGCGGTTCTGTCGCAGAACATTGAGCATGTCAGTCGACCTTGCCTCCTATCGATCTTGGATCTCCTAGGGGCAATAGCTGGAAGTCTGGCCGTAGAGTGTCGGACCTACGTTTTTTGCTTACTATGCCGCCTAGCACTGGATCAATCCATTGTCAAAGATTTTCACGCAATCAATGCAATTGGTGACTTGTTTTCGAAGCTCGCTAACTTATATCCTGAAGAAGACATCGACCCTGAGGTACGTGGACGTACCATGGTTCAAATATCGTAAGCTAACATAATCCCTCATCAGCTTCAGACCATGCTGCACACAATCCATCATTCCATCAACGACACAAGCCTGCAACTACTGCTCCTCCAAACGATTCCCCCACTCCCCCGACTAGTCGTCTTCCGCCAACGACTCGCCCTCTCCTTCTTCTTCGCCGATCCCTACTACTTCACCGCAGAATCCGAAGACCTGACAGACTTCCGCTCGATAGCAATCCACCTCGAAAACCCCCAATATACCATCAACAGCGCCACCGATTACTCCGCCCTTGCCGCCTCCATCGACATACTAAGCATCGCCGTAGGCTGCGGTAACCCTCTCTCCCCCGAGGCGGCAAAAGAAGATAAAGCCGCTTTCGACAACGATGTAGACATCCTAGCTAGGAAGATTAGAGCCATGTTTACGCAGATTATAGACACATCAGCTTCGCATATGAAGAGGACTGAGGCGAAGGAGATATTGGAGGCTTTTCATTCTAGGCTTTTGTTTGCTGTGAGGACGAAGCCACCACCGAAGAAGAAGGTGTTTGGTGATGAGGTGGCGAAGCAGGTGGGGGATATGGATGCTTTTGTTGTGCGCAGGAAGGGAATTGATGGGGTTGGAATTCCGAATGGGTGATTAGAAGTGTAAGCATGAGTCGCAAACTATGTATGCATAGACGATGCAGGGACAATTCCACCTGAAATCAAGCCCGATATCGAAGCCCATGATTTGCGATTCTGTCTGACCTCTCAGGAGTACGACCTAATCCGATCCATCACCGGGTCGCAAACATCCTTATATATTGGAGAGGTATCTGGTATCCGTCTTGTTGCGTTCTATATCTAATAAGCTCTATACATAGTCGTCCCTGTCTACTACATAATACCTTCACGTCCTACCTCCCAATCCGACATGCATCCCTTTCAGCCGCCCTACAATCTGCCAACTTGCACCACTGTCTACCCCTTACAGGCCCCCAACCTTCCAAGAACCCCACCCATCCACCCCACGACCTCTAAGCCTGACTCTCCAGCATCTGCCCACCCACCACCACATCCGCCACCTCAGACCTACAAGAACCCCCATCAACAATCTTCTCCTCCTTCTCTCCACCCATCCTAACCTCAGCCAACCGTTCCCACCTCTTCGCACCCCCCACCCTCCCCACTGCAACAGCTACCCTCTCCCCCTCCTCCTCCCCATTAATCCACTTCAGCGGCCCCGGCGGAAACTCCGTCACTCCTCCCAAGAGTTGTCTAAGTTCCTGATCCAGCACCGGCCGCATACCGAGTTCGAAAGCGAGTTCGCCGCCATACTTTGTTGGGATGGAGGAAAGTGGGATGTAGGTTTGGAGGGTGGAGAGGGTTTCGGAGCGGGGCACTAGTTGGAGTTTAGATGCTGTAACGGGGTCGAGGAAGCCTTTGATCCAGGACCAGATTGTGGGGAAGAAGGAGGGGGCGTTGAGGATCTTGGATGGATTGATGGTTAGGTAGGGAAGGAGAGAGAGGGGAGGGGGGAAAGAGGGGAATACGCACGAAGACGCGATCGAGGATCTCAGGGTAGGTGTCTGCTAGGAGGCCAGCTGTGGTTTTTATCCAGCTTCTTGCGCTCCAGACTTGGGATAGGGAGACGGTGGCGATGTCGATGATGTAGATGGCTCTGCTGATGGGGGTGGAGGGGTTGGGTCTGGTGGGGACTAAGGAGCATAGGGGCATGATGAAGCGGATTGCGTAGTCGAATGCTGTAAAGGAGCGGAGGGATTCGAGCTTCGAGGATTTGGGGAACTCTATGTCTGGTAGTGAGATGGATTCGGAACTTTTCGCATGAGCGGCCAATGTTTGAGAGGTGACGGCTTCCATGTCAAAGTAGTAAAGAGGCTGGCCACGTTTATCTCGATGGCCAGTCCAGTGAGGGTACTAGAGCATATGTTCAGAGGATTTTGTAGGATGTCGAGAGGGAGACGTACTATTCTTCGAGTCTCATCAAAGCTTTCGATGTCTATGTTGTCGTAGAATACACAGTGACGATGCTTCTCACGGGTGAGGCATACTGCGTTAAACATTTTGTATGCATCTTCGATATTGTATTTTCGAGCGCGGAAAAAGCGTCTGCAAAGCGGATTAGGGACGTTCCTGTTAGGAGAAAAGATGACCTTAAGATAACTGTATGGACAGAAAGAGAACGAAGTATCAAAGATCTGATAAGGCGTGACATATCCAGGCCAAAGCATCAACCCCCATGATGAACGGATTGCAAAGGTTCATTGCTTTCAGAAATGGCAAATTTTTTTTTGGTTTGAAAGTGTAAAAACATGCGGTCGACATTGAAAAACTAGCAGTAATTTGCACAGGGAAACTTAACAATAACGGTATGTCGGCTTATTCAATGAGAATATGCACCCAAGCCTTTGATAATATAGACCCTCAAGTAGAAAAAGATCAATCTTACAGCAGAACAACATCATCATTGATACCATCACATACATCTTCGCTTCCAAGATCTACAGGTCTTTCCAGCAAGCCATTCTTAGCACATTTAGATTTATAGACCTCGAAATTTGCAGCTTGTTCTGCTGAAAGAGGCTCATCAGCAACCCCGTTCGTTGCTTGTGGGCCTTCTAAAGACATGGTTGGAATATATGACTACATGCATTAAGATCTGGAAAAGAGTTGCAAATGTGAAGTCAAAGTTAACAGCGGATATAATCTAGATATAGTTGAAATACAGAGGACCCTCAGTAGAATGGGATTGGTCCAGTGGCATAGTTCGCATGCACACCGCCGAATAATGCCGGGTTGCTAGTTCTATGCCTTAGTTGGCGGTTATAGCGTCATAACAAAGGCACTTACATCAGTAGCAGTGACTGAATATAAGCATCCTGACGTTCTCCTAATGACAGCAATATTCTAAGGTATAATACAACCATACAAAAATATAAAAATAATAGCTAGGAAGAGAAGTAGATCAGATAGGGAAGGTTTAGACGTACGCAAGCTCTTAGGAAGATCTACACCAGGGACCCTAGATCCTCTACTACTAGCTCTAGGTGACGCCCTTGGCAGAAGCAATATGATCATTATCATTACGAACAGATAAAGCAACAAGACACTCTTTTGTTTCATTCCCCTTGTAATTGCCCCTCCCGTAGGTACGGTAGCTCCCTTCCACCCTCAATGGCTCTCGCTAACCTCTCTCCCAGCATCCCATAACTGCCTACAGCACCTCCACCAACCCTCCCATATCAAGCTCTCTCTCCATTCACACACCGCCCAACATGTCTCACGCCATGTCGGACGACCAAGTAAGCTCCTCTCCCAACCCAATGCGCCGGCGCTCAGACCAGACCTAACCCTTCCTTCTTCTTCCCCCCCTAACCAGGTAGCCACCGAGCTCAAAAAAATGACCGCCTTCATCCTCCAAGAATCCCACGAAAAATCCCACGAAATCCGCCTCAAAGCCGACGAAGAACACGCCATCGAAAAATCCAAACTCGTCCGCTCCGAAACCTCCTCCATCGACGCCCTCTACGCCAAAAAATTCAAAGCCGCGTCCATGTCCCAGCAAATCACCCGCTCCACCCTCGCAAACAAGGTGCGCATAAAAGTCCTCTCCGCAAGGCAGGAATTGTTGGATGAGTTATTTGAGAAGGCGAGGGGGAAGTTGGGGGATGTGGTGGGGGATAAGGGGAGGTATGAGGAGATGTGTAAGGGGTTGATTTTGGAGGGGTGTTATGCGTTGAATGAGGAGAAGGTGGGGGTGAGGGCGCGGAAGAAGGATTTTGAGGTGGTGAGGAGGGCGATTGAGGGGGCGCAGGAGGAGTATAAGGAGAAGACAGGGCAGGAGGTGAAGATTGAGTTGGATGAGAAGAATCCGCAGCCGGAGGGATCGTGAGTTTTTCTTCCACGCTTGTCTCTGTTCTTGTTTTGGAAGCTGGCCTGGGTAGGATGATGATGTGCTGACTGGTGTTTCCGGGGTAGATCGGGAGGTGTTTCTATTGTTGGGGGTGGAGGCAAGATCGATATCAATAATACGCTTGATGAGCGTTTGAAGTTGTTGGAGACGGATGCGTTGCCTATGGTTAGGACGACGTTATTTGGGAAGAACGAGAGTCGCAAATTCTACGATTAGGAATGGGTATGGGTTCGAAGATTTGTTTTCATTTGCACAAACGGAGATCTATATTGCATGCATCCTTGCAGTGGCCGCAGACGGACCTTCTTCGTCAATTGGTTCTAATTGCATGGTGGTCGCTCTTGAGTGTCTGTACATTGTGTACGATATCCATTCAGAGATTAGACGCATTTAGAGCAGAGCAGAGGAATGCTCCTTACATCAGCGAACAGAACTTGTCCGGGGTGGAACCAGGCTGTCTGTGATATCCAATGCGAAGCCGTCATCTTATCTCACATCCCACAAATTCCGCCCCTTCACCCTCACAGGGAGCTACACAAACTTCAACTTCGCCAACCTCGCCAACCTTTCCCCAGCCTCCCTAATGATACACAGGATACTTGTGCGATCCTTGTCCTCCCCCTCACCTCTCGTCTTCGCAACCACCACATTGCCAATACACTCACATCTACCATCCCCTAGATTATAATTTCCTGTTGTGACAAACCCAATGAGATCGACCTCATCAGGTACGGGGGGGTATTCCTTCTCGCCTGGTTTAGGCAGGCCAGTTGTGGCAGGTGCAGGTGTTAATAACCTTGCAGCAAGTTTTTGTGAGCGGATACGGGCCGGAGCATCTTTGGGGATTGGTTTGAAGAGTGAAGCTTGGGCATTTCTGTGTTTGCCAGGTCTCTGGGTTTGCGATAGCGCGAGCCATTTGCCGCGGAAGGCAGGGTTGGTGGTTGGGAGGCGATAGATGCGAGCTGCGCGGGTAGGGTGGCCTGTTGTGAGCAGGGTGAGATGAACTGGTGCGAGGCCTGTGGGAGGTATGGACTCTGGGTAGGGGAGGGGAGTTGGGAGGTGGTGGATGGCAAGTGGTGGGTTTTTGGGCTCAGGGTCTGTTGTGGAGAGATCTCCCGGTTTTGTAGGGGATGCTTTCGAGGGGGAAGTATTGGCGATTGCTTCCTCGTTGTCGGCGGATGTAGGTTTCTGAGTATTATCTGCGTCCTGCGATGATGGCGGTGGGCCTTGCAAGAGACATTCCCAGTCACAAGCCCAGCCCATGCCTATTTCTCCTTTTTTTCCATGTCCTAGATCCACGCTGTCATATTCCGTCCTTCTTCCTTTGGGTCTCTTCTCCCATTTTTGCTTGGTCTTTTCTCTTTCCATGACTTCGCACTCAAAGCCAGCCCTGGTGCCTGGGTAGTCGCCAGGAAACCATGGCACGCCTTGCTCGAAGGCAATCTGCCTCTTCTCTTGTAACCCACCGAAGCGAGGATTGCCACCTGAAGAAAGAGGGTAGTGCATCAGAGAGTACCAGACGGGGAGGACGCAGCCCCAAGGAAGGAGTAAAGACCATGTCCCTTGGCCGGATATGGTGGGTGATCGAGAAGCCACGAGCAAGACTGGTATCTTGGGATCCTTCGGAGATGGCTCCGGATATGCCCCTGGCAACGCATCGCCTTTGCGCCGGTTGATAGCCTTTTGGCTGGCTAATAACCGAGAAGATGTGAGACGCCTGGTACGATCAAATATTTCGGCGGACTTTTGGGTATGATCTGGTGGCCACGAAGAGAGTAGTCCAGTCAGGGCATCATTAGGTGCATTCGGACCGGGCAGCTGCACTGTCCTTGGGGGGTAATGTAAACGTGGATCGGAAATATTGAAGCTTAGCATAACATTAGCAGGTAAACAAGCGGGATTCGTGACTGCTGTCAGTTTTGGCCAGACGTTATCGGGAGTTTCTATGTCTATCCAGTCATTGTCGGGGCAAGTCCCTGTCGTCGTTCCTGTGACTGACTGAGTAGGATGGACGGGATGCAGGATTCCAATCAATGCTTCTGTAGATCCAGGTCCTGTCACCTCGATACTGCCAATCTCGAATCGCAAGTCTTCAACTGTAGCTGGTGGATGCTGGATCTTGGCGACCTTCAGAATCTCGTTCCATATTTGAAGGAAAGCAGATGGGTGGACTCGGAGAAGCAGCTTCCGCTTGGGCTTCTTCTGTTGCTGGTTGGCTGCTTGCTTGGGTATAGCTGTTATTTCTTGCATAACCACGTCATCCTGATCATCTCCACTCTCCTTTCCACCTCCATTGGCTTTCTTCGCATCATGGGCCAGCACAGTATCTTGCTCCTGCGTGGGCCCCGCCCCATCCTCTGTAGTCGACTCATCCAAACACCACAGAACCACCACCGGAGCGATCCACATCTTCTCCCCATCCCTCTCCCTGATCCATCCCTCCCAGACCCTCGTTCCCCTCCTCCACTTCCCCCCACCCTTCCCAACCAGCATCTTCTCCTCAACCCCCACACTCGTGAGTAGACCCAATAAGCTCGCCTCCACCCCCTCAACCCCAATGGTACTCATATAGCTCGTATCCCACGCCACACAGCCCCTCATGCTCGCGGCTCGATGCGTACTCCGATAGCACTTATCCGTCGGGCTCAACGGAATCGCAAACCGCCACAACGGCTCTTTTGGCGGCGTCATATGCGCTCTCTTCGCGTGATACAAGTGGGTAGGCAGCCACGCCTTATGCACCTGTCGTTTGCGAAACTTGGCTGCTGGTTTCCCAGGCTCAGAAAGCGTATCTTTTGGAAGCTTTGGTAGACGAGGAGCAATTGATACCATCTTCTCTGGGTCCGTCTCGCCAGATTTCTGCTTCTTAGACTCATCCCGCTTCTTCTTGGTGAAAGCGCTGAGCCTCTTTAGCTCTTTCGCTTTACCGAGACGTAGACGCTGGTGTGGAGTGAGTTTGCGGCGCCGGGCTGTTATGGTGGGCGTATTGTCATCTTTCATCTTTCCTCTTGCAGCGCTTGTCAGCCTTCAACCCTCGACAAAGATTGCTCTGGCATGAATTGGTTCACTTGACGCACCTCCTTTGCCGCCCTTGCTCTCAGCCTTTTAGGCACCCGCTTTACATTATGACTAGCAGTCCTCCTTCTCAGATCCTTTGGCACTTGTTGGAAGGCTCTTGAAGACAAAGCCTTTTTCGAGCCCGACATATTTGCACCCATGGCTCTGATCTCAAATTCGCGAGCTTTGACGAAGGCAGAGACGTCGAGGTCGCCATTTTGATTGACAGCTTTGTCGGAGGTTTGCGTGAGGATTTGCCTGGCTTCAGAGATCTTGACGCGTTTTGCAGCACGATTGGGGTTATAAGATTTGGAGGTATGCGACAGTGGCGGCTGCTTGCGCTTCTGTGGTACAGGAGGCGTCATACTTGGTAAACTGAAATATCATTGCTATTGCCAGGTCGTGGTGGGCGTTTAATTCAGACTATTGGGGGTGAAATACCATGAAAGCGCGTTGAGTGGTTTCACTAGCGCCAGATTATAAGGTAGTTTCGAATAGTCCAAGGCTACGGCGATAATACACCCTAAAAGTCGTTTAAATGAAGCTCAGAGGGTTCGTTGCGAAGTTGGCTGATGTAACAATTATGATATATCCCTATTGGCTTGTAGGCTCCGTACTTTCAATCACAGCCTGCAAAAAACATAGCGGTAATAATCCTCTCCATCTAGGCATTGAGTCTAGGTATCTTAGCGATAAAGTACAGTTCCCTCCAGCTATATGAAAGCAGTTCGTAAGTGCATTACAACAGTTGAGACACGTTAAACAGCGCCTCATTCATGTATGAAAGCAGTCACTCAAACCTCCTCCTCCCTTTGCCCATCCATTCTAAGCAACATACTCTTCCATTTCCCACCTTTTGCCTCCATAAACGAGCTCACCAACTTCTTCTCGCCGCTCTCCTTGTCGTTGACAACGTATTTTGTTTGTGCTGCACGGTTATTAGCAATCTTACCCTGATGAGTAGCGGAACTGTTGACTCACCCATCCCAACAGGATGACAATTCTGGTAGATGTTCTCCCACGAACCAGCTGGAACAGCATACGTCTCATGCATAATGCCAATATGTGGCCACTGCTTGTTCGTCTTGCTCCACCAGTCCCAACCAAGTTTATGAGACGGGCCCTGGGCGAATGTATGGAGATGGTCGATAGATTTCCAGTAGGACATGGTGACGAGAGCGTTGCCACCACCGGGGGTGGGCATTGTCATTGCGTCTGATTTGCCGAGGACTGAAGACCACAAGTTAGACTCGCTTTCTACGGTGCAGGGAGTTTAGGAATTGTCTTACATCCCCATCTCTCGCGGTCAGATGAAGCCTCTTTCCACATACCGGCGAAATAGTCTGCAACTTGTTTGAAGCCTGGTGCAAAAAGCCCGAGTGGACTACCAATGGTCAATGATCTCTTGCGGACTGCCCCTCGGATTATATAGCTTACTGATTGTAATTGGCCCCCACAATAAAAACAACAACTCCCTTTTCACCACCCTGAGAAGGGAGCGTCCCATCCGCCTCAGGTATTGGTGCCGTCATTCTCTTTAGGTAGGGTGTAGGAAGATATGGATTGCGGGTGTAGCCTTTGGTGATGAGAGCGCCATTGATGATCTTAATAAGAAGGTAGATTACTGCGGGCAGCAATGCAACACGACGAGGCAGCACGAGGACAAGGAGACCTTGTATACATGCACCGGCGGCAAGCCATGTTGTGAGATGGAAACTGTCTTTGAGGAAAGATTCTGGCAAAGGCATCTTGATTCGCAGTAATTGGAAAGTTATACAGGATGATGTTCAAGAGGCAAATCTAAGCTTGTTCTCTAAAATAGCCTTGTGAAAACGGAGTATTCGCAACTTCCTTTATATCAGAGAACGCTGCCGCAATCGGTACATAGAAAGAGACAATCGACCCGAGCGCCGCATCCATCTTGAAGGCTAAAAAGCAAAGACTGGGTCGGCTGCTGTCACCTTGAAAAACAATTACGCCGCAGCTGGACTTCTTCGTGGGTGTTAGGGTGTTAGAGGTGGCTCAGATGGCTTTACTTTTGCCCGTGTTGCTATTTAGCGAGAGGCAAGCCTAGACGATGACTTCTTTAGGGGGTACAAGCAGTAGATCATAATGCGGTCGGGGCAGCTTTCGTCCGCCTCTGAGGCGCCCAATGACCACCAATCCAACGGCCCGCAGCCGCCATGTACTCGCCACGAAGCTCTGCGCGACGATAACGAATAATTCATCTTTCTACATTAGCGACGGCTCAATCATCGCCAACCCAAGCTGATCGACATATCTTCGCATCCCTTCCTGGGTCTGAAAATGGAGATAGACCTCCCATCTGCAAAATGTTAGCTGCATGCATGCCAATGCCTAAGAAACACTACCTCATGTAGGCAGCTTACAAACGACTCAAGAGCACCAGCACAATTACCGCTCAACTTTCCCTCCAATTTCTTCCATGGTACCATGAGATAAGGCAAAATGGCACACCACAAACCTCCCTTCACCTTACAGACCGCCCACGAGAAAGTCAAAGCAGCCCAAGCTCTGTGGAATACAAAGTACGAACCACTCGCCCTTCATCAACCTCCTCCTCCAGCTCCAGGACCCCTCAAAACAAAATTGAGAGACTGAGATCAACATGTCCACAACAGGGACCCAGCCCGCGTAACCCTTGCTTACACCCCTCTATCCATCTGGCGCAACCGCAGCACCTTCCTACGGGGCCATGACGAGATCAAAGCCTTCTTGACCCAGAAATGGGAGCGTGAGCAGTACGTGACCATCTCACCCCCAAAAAACAAGAAAGAGAATAACAATCTAACTCAATACTCAGATCCTACCGCCTCCGCAAGGAACTCTTCGCAACATCCCTCACCAACAAAATCGCCGTGCAATTCTGGTACGAGTACCAAGACGCTCACGACAGCATGAAATGGAAACGCTGCTATGGGATAGAGCACTGGACGTTCAATGCGGATGGCAAAATGGAGAAAAGGATGATGAGTGGGAACGACTTAGTCCTCGGACCGAACGAGGATGGGTCTGGAGGAGGCGAAGGGAGGGGGGGAAGGTGGTTCAAGGATGGAATTGATGTTGATGACGCGATTTTGGGGGAGGCGGACTTCTAGAACTTCTCTTCTAAGTGTCCTTCTCAGCCCAAGATGGGGGGTTTTGAGGGTTATAAACCGTAAGTGAGTAACAAGTAGATCTATTATCGAAATAGCAAAGATGAGTAGCAAACACATTGATATCGGCAAGGAAAAGCACTGGTCCAATGATATTTCTCATACCAGAAGCGTGGTATCAGTGGAGCGGTTTCCAAACCTGAGGTCAAGGCTGGATGAACAAACAGCCAAAGCCCCTAAGAGCTGATATGACTACAGAACCAAAGCATAGTGTTCAGAAAAACATTTCCCACCCCAATACCCCCTTTAGAAATCCAAACCTAGACCCCCCAAATTCAAATTTCCCCCTCTCGTCTCTCACAAATTCAAACACACACCAAACACATCCCTCTCTCGTAACACTGCCCGCTCCTTTCCCAATCTCAAAGCTTCCCAGATAAATCTCACCCAACAATGCTCCATCTCCCTCCCCCCCTTTTTCTTCAAACACCACTACTCCATCCTTTCTTCCCTTCCCATCTATCATACATCATCCCAATCACCCCAACACAACAGTCCAACAATCTCTTCCCAACCCAGCACACTTCCTATCCCCCTCCTATCTCCCCCCTCCTATCTCCCCCCTCCTATCTCCCCCCTCCTATCTCCCCCCTCCTATCTCCCCCCTCCTATCTCCCCCCTCCTATCTCCCCCCTCCTATCTCCCCCCTCCTATCTCCCCCCTCCTATCTCCCCCCTCCTATCTCCCCCCTCCTATCTCCCCCCTCCTATCTCCCCCCTCCTATCTCCCCCCTCCTATCCCCCCTCTTCTACCACCGCTACTCGCTCCCTACATCTAAACCAAAAGCTCAAGTGCGTTCTTAGATTACCATTATATTCTCGATTGAAAAGTTTGGAAGCGTAATGGGGAAGATAGAAGGGGAGGAAGGGATATTAGTAGGAGTAGAGAAATAGATAGATAGATAGATAGATAGGTTTGTAGATAATGCCGGGGGATGAGTGAGGAGAGGGCTGGATGCGCATAAGGGATGAGAGGGATGAGAGAAAGGGGGGGTTTTTTAATTGGTATATCCATCGCGTGGGGTAAAGAGGAAGGGGATGAGTAAGAGGAGAGGAAATGGCGAGGACGGTTGTATAGGTAGTTAGTTGGATGTGGATGTGGATGTGGACGTTTGCTCAGAGATATTGATTCAGGGAAAAGAAAAGGGCTGTATAGATTGATATTAACGTGAACGTGGACGCTGGCTCCATGTTAAAAGGGCGCCGTGGGTGATCTGCTTTTTTCTTTTTACATAATGATATGACATGAGGTAGGTATGGGGTAGAAGGAAAGGGGATAGATATCAGGGATGTCAGCACCGAGTCCTCCTCGTTCACGAATTGGAAGTCAGATCGCAAGCATGAGTTAGACAGACAGTCAGGAGAATAGACCATAAAGAACACAAAAAGCACACGATCAATCAAAGGCTGAGGACATGCACCGCTCCAAAAAACACTCATAGCCATGACGACCAACGGCTTGAAACCAACAGGCTGCTTTATTATTAATCTCTCCCCTCTCGCACCCTATCTACCTATCTACTCCACCTATCCTTCAAGGAAACATCATTTCAAAAAAAGACTACCTAGTCCTGACTAGCCTAGCTTTCACGCTGCGAAAAGAACTGCTTTGACTTGCTTGAATCGATGATCAGTACAGCCTCTTCCCCTCACATCATAACCCCTGCCTTGGTATGCCTGTGTCATATCGCCGAATAATATTTCCGCGATGAGCTTGTGTGTGCGCGCGAAGCCGCGAGAAGACCGACAGGGTAAAAGTACACGTCAAGGAAATGGAAAAGTCCAAAACGAGCGATTTGCTATTGCATTCGAAAAGTGAGATAAAGTCGCCGCAAGCCGCACGCTCAAGTAAATGCCAGGATTTTGGTTGCCCCCCATGGTTGTTTCATTTGTTGCCCGAAGAGAAGAGAAGTAAAGACAGTTCGAGTATTAGTGTACGTAGGGCTGTAGTCGAGTAGAAGTTTGGAATTGCTGGTGAGAGATGTACGAGGCTGCTCAGACGAAGAGGCTCAATGGAACAAATTTCCCGGGCCAGCGGGAGGCCGTTCCGTAACCTTTTCCCGTCGTTTGCCTCGACTTTGACATGTGAGATGATGCCTCACTCAGCCTCAGACTAAACTTAGTTTGGACCCTTTTTATTCAAAGCCCTTAACATGTCGCTATCCGCGCTTGATCTCCCACCTGAGTCGGCAGCTTGTCCCTGAGGAGCTAACATGTCTCGGACGGCCATCCCACCTCGCTGCGCGCTACCATTGCCGTTGCCTTCTCTATTCTGTCCTGGCCCTGGAGGAGGCGTTCGACCTTGATCTCTTGGTGGCAAGACTTGAGGAGGATGTAGACCTCCTGGGTAAGTATACCCGGCAGACTGCGAAGAAGCGCTTCCGTGGGGAGAGCCCGAAGCACGAGCAGTGTCGTAGGAATATGCTGATTGGGGGGAGGATCGGCGCGGAGCTGGCGGCTGCTGTGGCTGCTGCTGTGGTTGCGGCGGGGGGTAGGAGTATGGTTGACCCTGTGGCGGGTAAGGCGCTGACTGATAAGAAGTCGCAGAAGAAGCAGGTGAAACAGGGACAAGCCCAGTGGGGTCTGGATACTCGTACCCACCACCCGAGCCACGACGACCAGAAGGGGCCGGCGGGTGACCCTGGTAGGGAGTGTGTGTGGAGAATTCTTCTGGAGGTGCAGGTGGGGGAGGTGCAGGCTGGAAAGACTCGTCCGAACGGAGACGTTTGAGACTCACTTTATCTTGAGTATGGGGAGGCTGTGGGGGACCTCGATCATCGTAAACGGGAGCGCCTGGATAGGGTCCAGGCGGCGGCATGGGATAGCCATGGGGAGGTGGAGGATAATTTGGGTCATGCGTCATGGGAGGACCTAAAGGTTGTCCATGGGCACCGTAAATGGTCGGCTGCCCTGGCTGTGGATATAGCGGCCTTCCACCACGTTGAGGCGGCATTGCACCGGTGTTGCGGAGATGCGGGTATGCAGTGTGGGCCGGCACGAAAGCTTGCGCCTGGGATGAAACGGGAGTGAAGATGCACTCTTGTTGAAAACGCTGGCAGTTGGTGCAACGCCCGTCATCTGATGCTTCGAACCCTGAGCAGCGAATCTAGATATGATCAGCACCTAGTCAGACCACACTGATACTTCTTGGATATACCTTGCGCCGTCTGCAGTATCGACAGGCTATGGCTGTCCTCTGCCTCGGTGCCGGCTGACTCTGGTATCCCATATGCGGCGGCGGGACACCTCTTGGATCTGGCGGATAGGGAGCATACATGTCGTGAGGAGGATACATCCCTGGATGTGGGTGGTGTTGCGCGTGTTGAGGTGGGGGTAGAGTGACCATTTCGCCTGGTGTTGATGGAGCACTTCCGTAATTTTGGGGAGGAGGCTTTATGAGAGGTTAGTGAGATTGGGCGAGGTAGACATGTAGATGAGGACGCAGGAAGCCTTACTCGATAGTTGAGTGCCTGGGACGGAGCTGGATATGCGCCTCTCTGTGGTTGGCTTTCCCACTGGGGAGGCGGATACTGTCCTTGTTTATTTGGGTCGCTGGACATTGGCGGTGTAGGGAGGGAATTTCTTCGACTTCCTGACTGTACTTCTTAATGATGAGTTCCTTCCAACCTCATATTACTAAGGCGTTGTTGGAGAGGAGTAGTGAGTAGTATGTCAGGAGACGCGTGCGTGATCTCGATCGGATAGGACAGCCAGATGGGAATAAAGTTGCGGTGAAGCCGGGCGGCGAAGGGTTCCGCCAAAGTACGAGTTCGAGGGGCAGATGTGGTCTGTGTGTGAAGAAGAATAAGGGTAGAAGCGGATGCGATGTAGGCAATTTCGCAGAGGTAATATAGCCAATGACCCACGGTGAGGGTTGACGATTGGATGGTGAATGGTGGAGGGTAAATGGTGTATGATGTATGGGGAATATAGTACGTATAGTGGTGCGTATAAGGCAACAAGTAAGTGGCAATGGCCCCCAATGGCCACGTTGTTGGCGAGTGTTGACTATCAAACGGCGCTGATTGTTGGGTTGTGTTTGTGGTTTTGTAGGCTGGAGAAAATGGGAAGGGTTTAGGGAAGTTTAGGGAAGGGTCGGACCCAGCTGAAAGGTTCACGGGTATTTAGATCCCTTTACCCTTCGCCCTGGTGATCAAAGCCGGTCCTTGGGATTACCTAGGAATATGCCAGGCGGGAGCGGCACTGTCTTTAGTACCTTTGGGGCCAAAAGACCACTTGCGTCCCAAGGTCCACAGCCCTTACAGGTACGAAGGTACAATCGTACCGAAGAGTACACCACACTCTTCTTGTATTGGCCCTGCACTGGATCGGCCTGATCCCTACCAGGACACCCACACACCCACACACTCACACACTCACATACACACACTAGCCAACCCAATCCTATCCGAGTCTGAATGCCGTCACAACGATCCAAATCAGCAATCTCCAGCGGTCCCTTACAACCAGACTCGGCCAGAAGTGGGAAGAAAGAGGGAGGGGAGGGATGGGAAGGGAAGGGAAGAGAGACTGAGGGTGGATGATTACAATACGCCAATTCCAATATTTGGCGTGGCAGCCCGATGTTGCTTTAGTTAGTACAAGATTTCGATTTCGCCCGCAGTGCCGCCACGACTGGGCTTCAGATCAGCTGCTGATTCTTACCCTCTACACGTATGTTTGAAGTTGGGCTACACCTGTTTCGCCCTTGGGGCCCTTGGTTTTTCGGGGCGCTCGCTAGGTGAAGAATCCTACACCATATTAATTTAGCCACTTTGCTTTAGCTTGCCCTTGGTCGCTTGCGCTGCTTGAAAACTATCGAGCCTCTTGCTGCACCTCTCCCGAATCACTAACATTCCCGGACGAGGGTTTGTAGCTTACTGGGCACTGTGCACTGTGTATTGGCACACCGCATTCTATATTTTTGGTATTTGCACAACTCGGCAAAGTCCGAATCTGATTTACTCATGGTATGGAGACATATGCCACTGATCCAGTCAGATGAGGCAACATACAAGGATGCCGCTGTTTCAAGGCGTCCCATAAGCTGAGGCATAAAAGAGAAAAATACTGCTATCTATGGAGCGTCATATCTCTAATACCGCAGCGGGCTCAATTCCCTGGCCACACACACACACACAGGTGCACAGATGACTGCATCTTGCCATCCTTGCATTATCCCAGCGCCTGATGAATGCACGGATTTCTCATCATAAATCCACCTAACCTCAATACTGTGAGGATGGAATAGTAGCGACGGACCCGTGTCCCCTTCGAGCGCGTGGTAGCGGTCATTGATGCTATCTTACAGTTACCTGTCATTGAAGCCTGGTAAGGTATCCTACTCATTACTTAGTACGGTCACTAAACTACCTTGTCATTTTATACCTTCCGTCCAAGCTTAAAGTGGCAATGAGTGTCGAGAGCGCTTTGGCGAACCCGAACCGCTGCAAGGTCAAAATTTTGGCTTGCTGCACGAAGGCTCAGCCCGCGCTGGAATCACTGTTATTGGCCCTTGTTTTCGCCGAATCTCCTTCCTATCATCAGTTAGGCTAAGCGAGTGATGGGGGAGGGTTTGGGGGCGGGTCCTATGTGGTCCGGGTTATCGGTCTTTTCCCCCCTCATCACCACTCTATGCCTTTTTCAATAGGGCACTTCGGTAGAGATAGATCTGCGACTGCAGGGGCCATTGGTAACAGCTGAGGTGGGGTGTACTTCAAAGGGTAATGCGGAACATGTGTGAAACTACTAAAGTAGAGATGCAGCAGAGATGCAGATTGTTGCAGAAATGCCAGCGGTCCGGTTTGGCGAGACATGCCAAGTGACGAAAGAGGTGGTATGATGTCGATGATCACTTTCCACAACTGCCATAGCCCCGAAATGAACCTTGACCTGCCACGCGAGGATCGACCAATTTTCTCATCACGCCGCTGCCCCAGGATGTTGATCCCACTTGCGATACACCGTACACAATTTCACTGTCAATCTACGGTACTGTGACAGCCTAACGACTCCCTAACATTGCTCCCTAGTCTCCCCAGTAGCACCCTTGCTCCTCTTTTTGGCTCCCACTTAGCCAAAAGCCGCATTCATTAGACATGGGCAGACTTTATCGTAGTTCTGCCCATGGCCTACCAAAGTACGGTACTCTAAACACTCCAAGAGGACTAAGACAACAAGAGTCTAAGACAACTTGAACCCTTGCGATCGAATAGACGCTCACCTTATGCAACAGACTTTTGCGCTCGACTATGCAATCCTCGAATGCAAGAACCCCATGACAGCCCTACCAAGACTATTCTTAACAGCACGCCTTGCGCATTTGCCTCGATTTGACCTGACGTGGCTTCGGCAGATTGATGTCGAAACAATCTGATGTATGGCGTATTTGACTGTGCGAATGTTGTGGTTGTTGGTTGCAAAGTTGGGGGAAGAATCCGAGGGTATGGGTATGGATAGGTTCCAACTTACGGTTCGGCGCGAAATTTGTCCCGCCAATGTTGCCCTGTGCCCCTGTCCACTCGATAGAGGTACGGGCGTTATCTTCACTAGGACTAGGAAACAGTGGAGAAGCGGATTGCGCGGCGTTTTCCTGCCCCGTAATTGGTGCCTCCTCTCCTGCTAGACCGGACAGCGATGTCCCGTCCAACTTTTCGTCCGTCAGCTTTGCCGCTCGTAGCCTTTAGCACTGATCGTGCGTTCTATTATTATGATAAAAATATTTCGCAAGCCTCGCAACTGTTTCTGGCTCGGGGCTAGTTGATATGCTGATAAAAGCAGTCATGTGGGACGGCTGATCAATCGGTGGCGACCACAGAAGATAGACTGACTGTTGGAAGGGCTGACAATAGGAAGTACTTGGTGTCGGGATCTCTCCGGAGAAATTGAGCATGCGCCGGGTGGAACAGCATCAATGCTTTGGGCATCACAGAACAACAGACTTCTAACCCTTCCGAGGAAAGTGCGGCAGCGGGATCTGTCAGGCGTGCTGCAAACATTATGACGCACGTTAGCGTAGACGCATGGGTGTCCTTGCTGCATCGGTGGCGTGGCCGTCCACCGGACTTGATCTCTGCGAGCTGCATAATGGTGTACGCTGTATTTTAGGGATCTAGGGAAGCATACGGTAGCAAGCTTGAGCCTGGCTAGCATCAAAAGAACGAGCCGGCTGATCCTTCCGTACCCTGGGAAAAGCATGTGGTCATAACGCGGTTGATTAGCAGCGCCCATTCTCATCACATTCACATGGTCAAACACGATACGCCACCTGGATCGCTGTGAATAGTGGCCATCTCCACTGTAACATGCATGCTCTAGTCCTGTAGGCTGAATCACACCGCCTGATCTTGAACGTTGCTTAGACGTGGATTCCTTTGGTGAATGAGAGCGAGTGGGCAGGAATCGTTACAGGCCACACTATTGGCGTAAGTTCAGTGCGACATATGATTGTCGCAGACACGATTTATGTGGTGCGGTAATTACGAGGCTGCATATTCCATCCGAATAGCTGACAGCGGAAGGTAATACTTGGGCATCATCTGTCGCGCATTGAAGGTTCGGCAAGAGATCAACCCGTATTCTTTGATGCGGCCCCGTAGGGTAGACACCAGGGTAGAAGGGTAGAAGCGATGCGCTGCGACGCGGGTAGGAAACAACTATGGTTGGATTCCAAGGCAACGGCTCGAGGCGAAACAGGCGAGATTCGCCATGTGCTTTCTCGTGGAGGCTGCTACCGTGCTACCGTGCTACCGTGCTACCGTGCTCTGAACGGGAACGGCACGCTGCAGCGGTGGTGGTGGGGTGCGTGTATCAACCCGAGACTGGCCCTGGGCGCTTCTAAAGCTTGCTCAAATTGCAAGATGCAACCACTTGCAAGTATGATGTCAAGCAATCTGCGCATTCCCTTCAAGCCCACGAATGATGGACAAGATGCTTGTTGACTCCATTATGCACGCTTGTCAAGTGACCGTCTTGTGATCGTATGGAGCCTGTTTCGATCTCGCCTGGGCATGCAAGCAGGTTTAAGACTGATTGGCTGCAAGAACAAAATCAAGCGGCCTCCTTCATGCACATTGGCCGCAATAATCATCAGTTCGTTGCAGCGACCATTCCTCCTGTCACCCTTCGTTTATATTATGCAATGCAACAAATACTGTCAGCTGAGCGCTTGCGCAAACGACACCCCACTTTGGTCTACATTAGGCTCCGTTGGAATTCTGGTGATAGCCATTGCAAGGATTGACCGTTTTCCCTTTTGATTGAGGCACGTCACTGATTAGCGAATTGATGATGTGTGGCGTCCATGGCATATGCTCAATCGAAAATAGGGGCCATGATCAATCACATCTGTCTGCCCGAGTCCAGATAGCAATCGTACCAAAGTAGACCTCTAACTGCATGCGGGTCAATACTGCGGTTAGGCTCGGGCGACGGTGATAGTGCTCTTGATGGCTTCAGTGGGGAAAATGATGAAACTATCCAATCATTCCAAGAACAAGTTATGCTCCAGCCAAGCCATGTCCCCCGCCCAAGCTGCCGACGGATGTGCTCCAGGATGACACGTCCCCGTCACTACGGACTAACAATACTACTGTAGGTACTGCAGCCTAGGCAGGGCGCTCGGTTCCTTAAACCTTAGGTAGGTAGATAGAACTAGGGTCTCGGCCGGACTGTTGTCGCTGCTTTTAGCACGGAAAATTGGCGGAGATCCATGGACCAGCATATGACCTTGCTCTTGCATGTGGGAAAAGTGTGCTGGTAATTTTTCACGATCAGATGACTGAAAATGCATGCGAGCCTAACGACTAGAGTCCGCTCAGCCTCGACACTTCCACCGGCTCGGACTGGTGAGAGGTCAAAGTGTAGTGAAGACGAATCAGCGGAGACGGAAGGGATGTGGGCGGGCCGAGTACTCGTAATCGGTGCTGATCTTAGCCACTGAGCAAAGTCAATAAAAGGCCAACGTCCTTGTCCATGCTGTATCAAGTATCTTCTACCAAGCTACGAGGGTGGCAACTGGCAGAGAGCACACGTTGGGATCAGATTGCACTCGGAAGACAGGAAGTTGCCGGATCCGTGTAATAGTATCAGGGCGTTTCCGGTAATGCCAACGCATCAATCCATGGGATGGTGTGAGCCGCTTCTGCATATGTCCATCCTTATCACGATTGGTCATCATCCTTCATACTGAAATGCATTAGCGCTGCTTGCCATGTCACCGGTGACCATGCGAGGTAGTACCAGTTCGAGTAATTCAAGGCAAAAAAACAATCTTACATGTCAGCAAACGCAATGTGAAAAGCTTTGTCACAGAGAATGTAAAACGGTCAGTACGAGATAGAACATTAAGCTTACCGGGATACTTTGTTCATAAAGTCGTGGAAAATGCTAGATGGTAGTAGGATTGGGAAACTGAGGTGATGGCTATCAACGGCAATCCTATTTCAGGTGCGTAATCGGCAGCGACAAACAGCAAGTTGCTAAATGCCATTACTTCTGCCATTGTCGGTGCTGAAAAGGTAGGAAACTTGGCGCAGAGCAGCGCATTTGTTGACATGAAATTTGCACTACTTGACCAACTCTCAGTATTGAGGCTCGAGTTACCCTGGCATATGCTATCCTTAGGCTAAAAGACGTGACTGGCTTGGTGTTCCCAGGACATGCTTAATATTGAATGCACCATAGCCGGGTTTTACTCCTGTTAAGACTTTGGGCGCCCAAACGGTACCACTCAAGGCATTCTCAATCGTTGTGATCAACGAAGTCGTCCAACCGAAGTAAGCCTGGAAAGCCCATCACCGACTGTCAGCCACGCATATTGATGCGATTTGTTAAGAGTTGAGATGCGGTGAGTAGAGAGTGAAACTGGCACTTATCTCGAGCGGGAGCACTAGGTAGGTATCGTCGATGATGGATCTGGAAAATGCTTAGACCGGGGCGTCACCCTGAACCAGGGCCTGAATCAGGCATTCGTAAGTGCTGTTCCCCAATGAGAGTCCATATCCACGGTCTAATATTGCTGAGGGAATGAATTGGGAATGACAGCTCATTTGACCTAGCAATTTATTACACTAAGGTTAGCGGCTGACTTCATTGAGCATGTGTTATTGAGACCAGAGAGGGGGTTTATGGGCTTTTCAAGGTAGATAGACGCTGTTCTTTCATTGGACATTCCCTTTTCACTATCGAATCGAATGTTGTTGGGTGCAATAGGAGGAAGTGTTGCTGAGCCTAGAGAGTGACGTGGAACAAGGTAATATATATCGAAAACGCTATACCGCAATAAAGGATATCTTTCGCCTGTAGACATCATCGGTAGGATGAGAGCAATTCTTACAGGGTGGCCTTTAAGTTGGAGTCCATAAACACTAATACTCATTGGCGACATCTTGTGACATTGAAGCAGGTATCTGAGCCCAAGCAGTATTGAAGCTTGACACTGTTGCTGATCTAGGAAAGCAGAAGTCATGTCTTTGTTCAAAACGATCAGACTAGGGTTGGTGGCGTTAGGGAAGGAGCAGTCAACCCATTTACGAATTCAGGCAAGTACGGCTACTCCTCGGCCTTAATGTGAAAGGCAGGAGCATGTGGACAGTCCTAAAATATATAGCAGATACGCGTACTTCTAAGCATTGAAGTAGAAGGATCATTGGTGCATGCTATTCAAATTAATCTATGATCATAAACGTGGTCTGCTGCGCATTGCATGTTTTTTGAATTTTAAACGAATTTTTTTTGCTCTCATCAATCGTAGAAATGCTCTGACACTGTGTCCCAGCTCATTCGACCAAATTGTGCCGGTCATGAATGATTTATGATCTGTTCTTTTTGGGTATGAGAGCCTAGAAAGCATGGTGTGCTGTGCTTAAAGGTGTGTTGTAGAATGCTGACGTCCAGGCCGTAATCCGGTGGTATTCTTGAATCCAATGCGACCGATCTCCATATGAAGTACCGAATTCTTGCGAAGGATCCAACCACCGAAGCTCTGACTCGTGAGGCTCGAATCCAATGCCACCTAACCACTTGAAGTAGCGACTGATAGAATGGATCCAATCATCGAGAACCTTGGAAGCGAGGCATGAATATGCTTCGAAGAAATACACGCATTCGTCGCACGCTAAAAAGACTATAAAGAAAAGAATTAAAGTTTCTGTCTTCGCGCATCATCCTCCCCAAGGATTCACCTCCCTTCTACAATCTTCTCAAGTGCCCCCTTAAGAAGCTCGTGGAGCATCATCCACTCAGTTTCTCCAGCACTATCCATAGTACGAGAATCCAAGTCCAATTGATCCATGATATGCTTGAAGTCACCAAAAGGAATATTCTCAGGTAGGTTGTTGACGTGGTGCTTAGAGATGATGGCCGCGTAAAGCTATAGTGACATAAGAGATTAGTAAGGCATCAAGCACAAGCATAGCGTGCGCTACGAGCAGTTGGAACATTACCTCAACAACGTCCTCTTCCACATTCGGCTTGCGCCCCAAAACCTCAAAAGGCCAGTACTGCAATAGGGGGCTCACGCGGAAACGAGATCTCGCATATCCGCTGATCTCGAAGAGCTCCCATCGCTGCTTCTCAGAAAATCCAGGGGCGTTGAGTGCCGCCATCAAAAGATCGTGAAGTAATGATTCTGTTAAGAGTGGCCATCCGTTGTAACCAGACCTATCACTTCCATAGCCCAAGCCATAGTTCGGGATCAAAGACGAGGAGGTACTCGCAGGCGAGTTGTATGTTTTGTGCACATTGATAGTGAGGATGTGTACCATCTGGCGAGTTGTTTGGAAGATATGTGTGCGAGTTGCTACCGTATACCGAGCAACGTCAGACCAAGGGAACTTGGCAAGAAGGGAAATGAGCGATTCATAAGTGCGCTGAGGGGAGCGTTGAGTATAGTTGGACTACATAAATGTTGTTAACAGATCTTCAGCAACAACAAGGTTGTATTGTACAGGGAAGAGACTTACACGATGCGGCTGCTCAGCATGCTTGACCAAACATCCCAATTCTTCAAGACTGACAAACGTCTTGAATCCGCTATTGAACAGCTCTGTTGCCTCCTTGATGACTGGCTTCGCTCCCTGCCACTTCACATTCTTTGCCTTTGGGAATAATTCCGTCATCAATTCTTCTTGGCTGCTCAGCATTACCTCCACAACACGGTCGCCGATCCTATTCTGCGATATCGACCGAAGGAGGATTGAGTTGATGCAGGCACGGGCATCAGGTGTAGAAAAGAACTCAACGAAGCAATCCATGGTCTTGCCTGTGGAGCGATCCATAATGATATGGATTGGTGGACCAAGATCATTGGTGATGATTTTAGCGTGGGGACCGAGGAAGTTCAGAAGCGCCTCTTTAGTTAAGTCATACGGAATCTGCAGTTTCAAAGCAAGTAAGCAAGCTATGCGAGGAACTTACATTTTTGAAGCACTTACGTTGCCAATCTTCATCACTCCCCATTCTGCCGGCTTGCTCAATTTTGCATTTTCGGTGAAAGGCAAGTTGTCTTCAAGAGTAACGTCGTGAAGGCTAGGAGGGTGACTATGAGTCAGTCGCTGGAAGCGAACGCTGGCGGCTCCCGTAGCTCGTGGATACATTGTGTCTGACCCAACCCTATAAGACAACATAGGTAAATCAGGAATCACCGTGGGTTGAGGACTATAACGGTTTCGCCACTCTGTGTTTCGAGTGAGCGAAGTCGGAAGGGTGCGGCCTTGGATGCTCGTAGGAGTGCCAAAAGCTTCAGTCAGAGTAGACATGCGGGCAGCACGGCCTGGTGCTGGTGGACGTACTTCCCTACCAGACGGCATCGGAGGGGGGATATAACCCTGCTGGCTCAACGGGAATTGCTGAAAACCCTGGTTTCCTGGATTATACTGGGGGTATGATGTCTGTCCGGGATAGCCATATGGCATGGATTGCAACATAGAATAATTAGGTTGGTGGAAAGTTCCAGATGGACTCTGGAATAGCCACGGTTGCTGGATTTGTCCCACATGCGGCAGCTGGCTAGCGAGAGGCGAATTTGGGTACACCGAACCCGGATAAACACCAAATGGGAGGTATTGAGGAGCAGCTCCAAACAGAAATTGCTGCAGTCCAGGTTGTCCTCCCTCTGTATCACTTGGATGCAATTGGCTTGCTCGGACTGACCCTATCATATTTGGATCATTCATTTTCGGTAGAATAGGAGCTGGAATAGTAGTAGCTGTGCTAGTGGCAGCTGCGGTAGCGACAGCTGTAATGGTAGGAGCCACGACGTGATATTTTGACTGATACGCGTCACCGCGAAGTCGATTAACGTGAGCCTTTTCCATGGTGGCAACCTCTTCGCGAATCACCTCAGGCTCATCAATCGCAACGCGACTGTTTGCGTCTTCGAGGCTCTGTTCTGACTTCACCTGATGACGCTGGTCAATCGGCGAGTCAGCAGTGAGTGATTCTTGCGTCTGAGACTGGTCCCGTTTCGATTTGTGGAGTTTGATGGCCGCAAGTTGCTCGGCGAAGGGTTGTCTCGGTAAGTATTCGCTGACTCCGACCGCGTTTGGTGAGTCAACACTTCGTAATGGCGAGACTGGTCTATAGCTAATACGGGTCTTCAAATTCTCACGGGTCGCTTCACCGGCTGGTGAGAATATATAATCCACGAGGTCATTGATGTCTCTGAGGATACTCTCTCTAAGGGTCTTAAAAGTGGTAACACCACCTCGGTATACTGTGAACTTATTTGCTCTTTCATCACAGACCGGCACGGGATGTTCATCGTCGACGAAGACACGCTCCTCGAACCACTTGCGAATTACATTTCTGTTATCGTGGATTCCAGGAGGTAGAGGTTCAGAACCGTTATCAAGCTCACATATGAAGTGTTCTAGCCTTGCTTCATCCGGAGGAGGAGTATAAACTCGTTCGCTTCGGATCATTAGCTAAAGCTTCTTAGTGGATAGCAGTGTATATGAGCTCACCGTTCTGCGAGACGCTTCTTCTCCATCATTTCACGCTGATGGGGGTCCTTCATCATTTCCCACTCGTTAGCCAGCTTCTGCATATCTAACTCGGTCTTTTTCTCTTTCGAGATGTAGTGTTCGACCTCGGTATCCACTGAAGCAAGGGTGACCCAGCGATGCCAATTAGGATCTCCTTCGTGGAGGAGACGACCGGTGTTGGTATATACTTCCCCAACCTTTAGATCCCAGCGATCATCGATTTCCTTATTGTTCCATTCGCGGACCTTTTGCATTTCGGCCTGACTAAAGGGCTGGGGATGATTTCTGCCCATTGCTACTTTCTCGAGCCCGATGATGGTTCGTTCCCGGGGTATGGAGGCCGTAGTTCCACCACGGCACAGCTCGACTAAGGCCTCTGCAGCTTGAAATTCTACTTCGGTACGGCTGCCTTGAGTAGATCTGTTTGACGAGGGCTCCAGTGCGATCTTTGCTGAAAATTAGTGTTGTAGATGGCAGATTGATATAATACTGACTCACCAGCCACTCAACACTTTGGCTCGTTCTGTGCTTCAGTAATTCAACACTTATGGCATCAGATGACTCCGATGGCATAAAGGTTTCTGGTGGTGAATAGTATGGATCGTATACATCGGACTGTTGCTCCTCATTTAGTTCACGCTTCTGAGGACGAAACCGTTGAGATGGATAATCCTCTTGGAAGAATGGCTGCATAGGATTGAAATTTTCGAAGGTTTCAAATGGCGAAAGCGGTGCATTATCCCGATTCATCTGTGCGGGACCTGGATAAGGTTCTTGGTTTGCCGCTTGTGGTGCAGCGTGGCAATCTATTTTGCTAAATACTATGTGAATGAAAATTGCAAGCGGAAAACCGAGCTTAGATACGGAGGGGCAAGCAACCTTCCAGACATCATACATGAATGTTTAGAGGCAACGAAGGACATCTCGTGTGCTGGGGGAAGGGCAAGGAATGGTGACTTACAGTGGAGAATACGTAGAATTTGATGCCATCTATAAGCTGGTCGCTGTTTACATAAGTCAGCAATTGCCATTGTGTTATCATTTTATGGTAAGACGGGCATAATGAACCCTCAAAGAGAATTCTGTAGAATGCTTGAGAAAGGACTCTTTGGGAATGCTCAAGAATGATGCTCGAAAGGAGGATATCGGTACTACAAGGGACTGGACTTTATTGTTGACTTACTAAATGTTGCCAGTTGCCGGTCGCATTGAGTTAAATTTGAGTGGACTGAAGTGAAGTCTGAGGTAACACCCATAGGTCGCCTTCGGCCGCTGTACACCGCTGGTCTGCTCTCCGAAAGAAGAATAATACCACTTTGATCATGTGTACTTTAGAGTGAGGTGGGAGTTGATGCCCGTGAGGTGTTTCCTTAGCCAATGACAGTGGAGCAAATTGTTGTTATCGCTAGTTGCAGATTGCCTTGCTTGTTCGACTGGCCACAAGGCTCAAATTTAAGGGGTCTGCACAGAACCATGTCACAATCGAACAAGACCCTAGGAGTGTTTCAGGCTATCGAGTCTGGGAACGAACAAGCTGACCTTGGCTTTCATCGCTCTCGAACAAGCGATATTGCAGCCAAGCGGCTGTCTGAAGGTTCCTGATAATTCTTACGGATGCTTCAGCAATAACGTACTCAAAAAGAAATCTCGCGGAGAGACTGCTTCGAGCAATCTCGTATCACTCCAGAGTCAGGATCGACCTGTGGGTCCTCTCACACCAAGTACATTATCGGTTTGTGGTTGGGTGAGATTCAGACGTTGTGCCTCAGATCAGCAATTGACGAGGTCAAAATTTCTTAAATTCTGTGTGGCAGAAGGAATTCCTAGCATTGGACTCTTGGACACTAAGCCATTGTAGCTTGCATCAACGGTGTGTTATGTTAGAGTGCGCTTCCAACAGGAGGGGAAATAATTCAGGAAGTTGAAGCATCATAGCAACACGGGACATAAGGGAAAAAGGGGTATTCAACGATAAGGCCAAGCATAATGTAGTAGGCGTGCAATGGCAGGATCAGAGTCCCATAAGCCAGGGAAATTGCTCACGGCCTGGTTGCATGCTGAAATCGCTAGACTTGGGATGTAACGATGTTGCTGTGGACTTTGAAGAAGTGGCTATAAGGTGTATGCAACACAATCTTCATGAGAATGAGCAGGTCTACTGCGTTGGGAAAGTACTTAAATCCACCAGGGCTGCTTTGCTAATATAAATTTGTTTGAACAATGACTAAGGGCCTAAAGAACTATTAGCAACGTTAAGAAATGCCATTCAGGCCAGCAACGATGGGTGCTTGCAAGCACACCGGGTTTATTCAAAGCAAAGATGATTGAGCCAGCGCCAATAGCATTCGCGTGCATTTAATGAACCAAGATGGACAATTCGTCTCCTTAATAATTCTGTCATAAGCCATCACATATGATACATCAGCACCATAAATTAATGCTAGTCGAACTAAAGCTAATAGTTAGCTAGATTTCTAACTGCGGTAGGAGTCAACCAACTGGGGTTAAGAATGCTTCTGCAACAAATCTTGCTCTCGCATTCAACTATGCCAATGATTAGGTCACTGCGATTACTTGAAGAAGGGCATTTGAGTCTCGGCTGGGACAATCTCGAGATTTCGCTGAACATACGAAAAGCTTCATTTCTGATATTTCCTTGTCCACCTCCTCCATGAATTCTATGATGAAATCTACCAGCTTGTGCTTCAGCATCTCTTCGGTATGGGTATTCGTAATCAAAAAGGATATATCGTAGCCCTGGAAATGCCTGTCAGACGCTTCATCTTACCAACACATGACACATATTTTAGGACCTTGACAGGCTTTCTTCGTAAAATGAAAAACGCCTCCGCTCTCTGCGTCAAGAACCTTGTGAACTTGTGGACCAGAATGTTTTCTATCTCATCTGCTTGTTTGATCTTGATGCTGACTCGTACGCTGTTGATACTTGGCTCAATCAAAACCTTTTCATTTTCATTGCGAGAGACTGTCAGAGGGTTGAGGAGGACCTCTGGCGAGCTCGCAGCTTCAACTTCTGGAACATTGTGCCGTTCTGAAGTCTGGGATGCAAAGTTCGAGAGCGAGAGAGCGGCAGTGAGCGACGATCGGACGCAGAGGAGGTAGGGGCGGAGGGATTGAGACTTCAGAGCTGCGTCAGTCATGGATCCCACCGATGAGGGTCTATCCTACCATAGCCTTCGCATCAAAGGGGAGGAACTGCTACCCGTAGCGTACTACCATGGAGGTAATATCTTTGGGATTTGGTCAGCTTGTCGGATTGGAGCCGAGTCCAATGAGTTATTCATTGGAAACAGAAGCCTGAAATGGGAGAAAGTGCGATTGGTGCAGAAAGTCTTGGCATTATCACCGCCTTGCCGGTACTAAGAATCTCATGTTTTCATTCACAAGAATAATATTTCTGTTGACCTTCCTCCCCTTCTCTAATTCCAGCTGTGAATTTCGTTAAAGATGTCAAGTATACAAGGTAGAGCCTTTCGCCCCTTCAAACTTTAGTTTTGGATAAGCTAACAAGTCTCAAGTATTCGTAAAGCATCAAGGCAAAAAGTATGAAGTGGAGCTTGACCCTACATCCACTGGCGAGACATTTAAATACCAGCTCTACTCTCTCACCGGTGTCGAGCCAGACCGTCAGAAGATTCTTGTCAAGGGTGGACAACTCAAAGATGAAACCGAGCTCTCGAGGCTTGGCGCGAAGCCAGGGCAGACATTTATGATGATGGGGACGCCTGCAGAGGGTGGAGCTGCCTTAGAAAGACCAAAGGAGACAATGAAGTTTATGGAAGATATGACAGACGCAGAGGCCGCTCAACAAGAGGGTGCAACGCCAGCCGGCTTGCAAAACCTCGGGAACACGTGCTATATGAACTCTACGTTACAGGCGCTGCGTGCTGTGCCTGAGTTGCAAGAGCAGCTATTCAAATATACAGGAGGCTCGGGCTCTTCACGAGGTCCGGACTTGAGCCAATTTACGAACTTTGGTATTCCAGGAAATTCGTCTGTGGACATCACAAGCTCTCTTCGAGATCTCTACAAACAGATGTCTGAAACCCAAGAAGGTTTCCCACCGCTCATGTTCCTCAACGCCTTACAAACAACTTTCCCTCAATTTGCTGAGAAGTCCAAGACCGGCCACGGCTATGCACAGCAAGATGCAGAGGAGGCTTGGACGCAGATTTTGTCACAACTGCGACAGAAGCTCAAAATCACAGCAACGCCTGCACCTCCTGGTTCATCCTCCGCACAAGACCCGGAAGACGCCGGAGATGTCTCCGTGATTGATAAATACCTTGCTGGCCGGTTTTCCTCCACCTTAACCTGCGACGAGTCATCTGCCATCGAAGCAGGCGAAGCCCCCACTCAAACCTCGGACGTTTTCCTGAAACTCGACTGTCACATTGAAAAAGAAACATCCCACCTCCGGGACGGCATTCTCAAAGGTCTGACGGAGCAGATCGAAAAGAGATCCCCGACCCTTGACCGCGACGCAATGTACACTAAAACCTCACGTATATCCCGCCTCCCCAAATACCTTACAGTGCATTTTGTTCGCTTCTTTTGGCGCCGCGACATTCGCAAGAAGACGAAGATAATGAAGAAGGTCACATTTCCTGCAGAATTGGACGTAGTAGAATTTTGCACCGAAGACCTTCGGAAGCAACTCGTTCCTGTGCGAGACAAAGTCCGCGAAGTACGTAAAGACGAGGAAGATGTGAACCGCGCCCGCAAGCGACAAAAGCTCGCTCACAAACAAGAAGAAGACCGCGCCAACGACGCCGCCGCCAAAGCCAAAGACAAAGCCCCAACCTCCGAATCAAAACCCGCTCCTTCATCCTCAACATCAACCTCCAAAACCTCCAAGTCCAACTCCAAACCCCCGGAAACTGAGCCAGTCTACAAGACCGACGCCGAATTCGAAGCCGAGCAAGCCGCCTCCATCCTCGCCGCCAAAAAGGACCTCTACAAACTCATCTCCCCCGACCTCCTCGCCGACAACGGCTGCAACGCCTCCGGTCTCTACGAACTACGCGGCGTCGTGACGCACCAGGGTGCAAGCGCTGATAGCGGGCATTATACAGCGTACGTGAAGAAGCAGGGAGCGCTGGACAAGTCGACGGGAAAGCGGAGAGAGGAGGATGGGAAATGGTGGTGGTTTAATGACGAAAAAGTTAGCGAGGTGGAGGCAGAGAGGATTGAGGGATTAAGTGGCGGCGGTAAGTCCCAATCCCCCTCCTTTCCCTTATCCAATCCCTCCATACGCCAGCAAGAGACACTAATGCATGAAATACACAGGCGAGAGCCATTCCGCCTTGATTCTCCTCTACCGCGCCATCGATCTCCCCACTGCCGAGGAAGTGAAAGAGACAGAGGATGTAACCATGCAGGGATCGTGAAGGGGGGGGAAGGGAATGGGGGGGAGGGATTTGTACGATAAATAGCATAGTTGGGATATGGATGAATGGTGAAAATAGATACGAATTCCGTGGGCATGACTTAACATCATGGATTGAATGGAATGAATTAGTGAGGCTTGGTTGCATTAGACTGAGAAAAAATGCACCAACGACACACAGCGGATCGTAGACTTACACAGTCTTCTGGTCCGGACGGGCATGAATGAATATGGCATTAACAAAATAAAGGAGTGGTAGAATAGCATACATAGATGAGTATTAAAAAAAGAAATCACATCTTCACCAATATTAGTCTCTATGAGAGAAAGACACTAAAAGTCAATCATTCATATACATGAATCTGCAATGCTATTATTACGATCACCACCTATCCAGCTTCTCCCTCCCTTCTCTTCTTCTCCTCACCTATCCAGCGAACTATCAAACAAGAGAAAACAAAGCATTCCACAAACCCAACCCTCCATCCTCCACTTCCCTCCACCCACTGTAAGTCGGGTATAAACGCAGATACACACAAAAAAAATAACCACCCCCACCCCCACCCGCCCATGCAGTTCCAGTAAACGAACACATCACATGCCCGCCCCAATCCTCATACTCCTAACAACAGCCGCATCCTCAACAACCATCCCCCTACTCCTAAGCACATCCTCCAACGCCGCAACCACCCTCTCAAAACTACTCTTCGCGCCTTTTTCCTGCGTAAAGCGTGCGAGAGCGATGTTAGCTCTTCTGCCGCGATGGAGCAGAGTATGGAATTCGGCTGCGAGGGAGAGGGAGGGGATGTGGAGGGCTGTTGATTGTTAGTTAGCACAGTGGATATGGGAGAGGGAGTGAGGGGAAAGGGCAGGGGAAAGGAGCTGGGAGTAACGCACAATTCTTGACATCGACCCTCGCCCAGACTCTCCCAGCGGCTTTATCGACTACGATGTCCCTCATGCCGAATTTCCTCCAGTCTTTGAACACATTAACCACCTCCTTCCTAGCTCGTACTTTCGAGACATGAAAGCACATGACATGCACAGCGGGTTTGATTCTCAAGAACCTTGCCAGCCAATTTTGATGCTGTGGTTGGATAGCTCTAGGAACAGGAGGAGCAGGTATCAAATTATCATCTCTGCTCCCATTTTTGCCGTGAATGAAAACGCTCTGCGTGCTTGCATTCACCAGGGCACCGCTCATATACGCTTGTTGTGGGTTATAATTTCGAGTGGTTCCAATAGTATCGATGCTCTCGGTGTCGTCGAGATTGTAGTCACCCCTCGACTTATGTGAGTCTTTGGAGTCTCGCTTAGTGGTGAATATCTTGAAGAAGCGTCCTTTGCCGGATGATTTCGTTGGTTCGCTGGTCTGGGACTCTTCGCTCGGGGCGTTGCTCCTGCGTTTCCGGTCTTGAGTATCGCTGTTTTGCGAGTCTGCGCGGTGATGATCCTTTGTTGGCGGTACAGGAGGCTTGTACTTGTCAGTACTTTGCTGAGCCGGGTTACGCCGGAACCAGCCTCGCTTCTTGGGCGCGTTGAGCTGATCCGAAAATCTTGTCCGATTTCGATCTTCGGGATCAAAGTTTTCCTTGTCTTCGTCCTCGTCGATGGGGTCAAGCTCCTGATGATCGAGGCTAGCAAGACCAGCTGAATGGTGACGCTGCGATTTCGGCCGATATATATCTTGATTGATAAAGGTTTGCTGCGTGGGTAATGGGCGAGAAGGTGATCCAGATGACGGCGTTGATGAGTTGCTCTTCTTGCGTATCGAAAGGGGCTTGACTGGAGATATTGGCGTTCCGCTATGAGCTTCGTCCACCAAACGTATAGTTGCTCCCTTGTGGCTGGGCTGTCCCCTCTTATAGGGCTCTGAAGCTGCTCGGTAATTGACATCACGCTTCTCCATGATTGAGTCAAACGTATCTTTGCGTGGGATACTAGGATCAGGGGTTGATAGTGCTCTTCGCTCTGCTTCGCTAAGTCTTACAGCGCTGGGCTGCATCAATCGATCGAGGTGTGCAATGATCTCATCTAAATAACCAGGTGACATGGACGACTCAGCGGCACGCTTCTTCAGGAGGTCCCTTGTCTTAGCAAGCTCTCTCTGGGTATAAGATCCAAGATGATCTGTCCCCATCACTCGCTCAGTAGCTGGCGGTCTGGGCAACGGTCGATGCTGGTAATCCAGAATCTCCTTCGCCCGTTCACGAGGGGCAGGAGGAACGGGGTTTAGATCCTCACGCACAGAGATCGACGTAGCTTGAGAGGAGTAGTCCCGTGAGGTATGGTGGGAATCGCCTGTAAATGTTGTTCTCGGAGTCGCGTCGGCAGAAGCCACTGAAGATCGGTTGAAAGCCTCATCACATAACTTTTCCATTTCGGTGCTCACTTTCCTTGCATCATCTTTAAAGTAACTCGAAGGCCGAGGCCTTTTATTTGCAGGTCTATTAGGGTCTACGGCCGGCGTCTTCTTAGAGCGAACAATGCATATGTCTTCCGGCTCCGGAGTCTCCCTCATAGAGACGGAGGATGTGTCAAGACCCTTGCCGGTTTCCCTCGAAATTTCTTTTTCAGCTAAGGCGTTGGCCTTCGCGAGATCATTGGCATATCTCTCTTGAAGGGTCAACGAAGTCTTATGCTCTTGACTTCGAAGTCGAGGGTGACGGCCACTATAAGGGCGCCTCGCCGCCTGGACAAAGCTGACATTGCGCTTCCAGCTAGCTGATGTATGGCCACGAAGAACAGTAGCCGACGAATTGCTTGTTCGCGAGCGTCTGGAGGCCATAGTAAGCCTGGAACTCCCCCGGGAAATGCGCCGATCTACCATTAGCCGTTGAAGCTGAGAGGTACCTGAGCTATGCATCGCCATGTTGGGAGGAGAGCTAGCAATACTGTACAACTCATCTGCTCCTTGTGCTCTTGCGATCGCCTGGCTACGTAGGGACATCCTGCTTCCAAGGCGTGTGGATGGCTTCCTGCTGGACGTCTGGGAAGCACCTCTTAGAACAGTGATTCTCGCATGATCCGCTTGGCCCTTAGATATTGGAGCTTTGGAAGGATTGAATGGATCGTAGCTTGATGATGTCTCAGCAGCGCTATGGCGCCTGTTGATGCTGAGGCTTTGCCTTTTCTTTGTTGTCTGCCTTGATGGTGGTGGTTTATTAGGGCCTAGGAGAGAGTATTGTGATTGCATCTGATTCCCCTTGGATGCTTTAAGTGAGCCGAGCGTGGAAGGCGGCCGAAGTATTGTCTGTGGTGGGGGGTTATGGTGGTAGTCACTCGTCGAATAATCCATTATTGGAGGGCCATCATAGTTCTCCAACTGCTCTTCTCGGAACTTCAGGAGTTTTGTATACAGCACCTTCTCGTGATTCGGCCTTGGATCCAACAACTTAGTAGAATGTTTCAAAGGGTTGAAGGGACCATACTTACACCTCACTTAACAGTCTCTGAGCGAGTTCCTCCTCAGTGACACCATGCCACAGATTCTGCAGATTCCTCAAGAGCTCGTCATCAATATCATTCCTATGCATGATTGGTTTTCCGCAGTCGTTCACAGTCAATGGCGGGGCAGGACCAATGTACGGCATGCCATTCGCATCCAAGCTATCCAATTGCTCATACTTCTTAAGCAGCGGATGTTGCCACATAACTTTGATAGGTATGCGTTGTTTTGGATCAATGTGAAGCATCCTGACAATCAGATCTTCAGCCTCTGCAGAAAGACCTTCCGGGAATTCGTAGTTGCCCGCGAGTACCGCTTCAATAACCTCATGCCAGTCGCCGGTAGCATCAAAAGGCAGAGTACCTGTCAGCATTGCATAGAGAATGACGCCGCAGGACCATATATCTGCCTTATCACCTCGGTAATTCTGTGCGCGGATGACTTCAGGAGAAGCATAATGTGGGCTACCACAAGAGGTAGTGAGCCATTTGTTCGCAGGCTGAAGGGCTGCCATACCGAAATCGACTATTTTGATGTTGCGATTGCGGTCCAGGAGGATGTTCTCGGGTTTGAGATCGCGATGGCAGATATTGAAACGATGGCAGTACGATAGTCCAGCGATCATTTGGCGAAAGATGCGTATCGCCTCTGATTCTGGAAGACGGACGTTGGATGTTATATATTCAAAGAGCTCTCCGCCTTCGACATACTCGAGGACAAGGTATCTATAACGCAATGTCAGTCTAAGGATCTCGATTAGCTGCTAGATTTGTGAAGTACAGTTCACCCCTGTTTTCCCACACGTCGTAGAGACTAATGATATTTGGATGTTCAATCAATTTCATAATAACAACCTCTCTCTCGATCCCCAAAGGAATCGTCCTCTTCCCACTAAGCCCCATCGTATCCATGACCGCCAGACTCGTGCTCCGTAGGAGCTCTGCTGACTTCTTGCTGACGATCTTGATTGCGGCATCCTGCCCAGTGTAGGCGTGCCTTGCTTTTCTCACTCTTCCCGATGCACCCTTGCCAATTGTCTTCCCTAAGCGCCACGGTCCCACATGTGTTTTCCGTCGAGACTTACCAGATGCATTTGTAGAGTTCGATATCTGGGAGTCGCGGTTGGAGTTGTGGGCATCTTCACTGGAAATGGCTGAAATGCGTTTGTCTTCTGCTTTAGCGGGTGATGTAGCTTTGTTCCGAATCTGGAGATTGCCACCAGGCGCAAGAGATCCATGATGAATTATGGCTAAGCTTGGCGGAGAGGAAGGGTAGGCATTACAGCTTGGTGCTGGTGTCGATGACTGGCTATTGACCCAACTAGTCGTGTCTGCCAGCGGATGGCGTTGGCGTCTAGATGAAGGTCGCTGTTGAACCGGATTAGTGTCCATTCCCGGGTAAACAATCCCAGTTGATGCTCGATTGGTGGCCCTTGCCAATGCGATGCGCTGACTGGCTGTTAAGTTCTCTAGAGATTGTGCATGGGCTATGATATTGCTGTTGACTGAGATCCTGCGTGCGGATATTGCTCTGCACTGTGAAAGCGCTGAAGATGCTAGGCGGTACCCAAGGCCAAGGCAATGCTATTATCAAGTTGAACCAGTAGTAAAGCAATACCAAGGGAATCAAGGCCCGCCCTCTTCCCTTATCCTCGTAAGCAAGCAATCAAGCCACGAAAAAGATCCTCCGAAAAGATGCTGAGTAGGAGAAAGTAGAACAAACGGATCCTCTCTCTTTCTCTCAGCGCGAGGCAGGTAAACAGCGCGCCTTCCTATCATGTATTTGGAATACTCTCTCTCTCCTCTTGTTACACACTCAACACCTCACCTCCAGCACTCAAGCAAAGGGATGACATAGCAATTGATCGGAGATTGACAACGTGGAACAAGCGAGCAAGAGTGTTAGCAGGTGCACTGGGAGTGGGGAAATAGTAAGGAATGTGACCAAAACAATGGGGAGCGGGCTAACCCCACAAGTAAACAACGGAAGATGTACCGTTGTTCACCTAGTAGCGATGATGAGGCGGATAAGCAGATACGTGAGGGGGATAAGATACAATAGATGTGTTGAAGGCATTCATCATACTTCCCATTCCCCTCTTTGATTGCACGTGAGGAAACCCTGTACATGTGTACCTAAAGATGTCTCTCTGACAGTCTTGTAATTTTTGGATATACCTCACTTGATGGATGTGGAGCACTTTCCGTTCCTGCTGTGGTGGTCATGTCAACTCTTACGTCTTCTCCTTTCCACTGCCATCCCGTGTCCCAACGATAATACATTGTAGCTTGGTAGGTTTTTTACGGATTCGATAGCAGCGATCCCCACGGCATGTTCCCATACATTGAGATTTCGTTCTGTTCTTCTTCTGCTCAGTCACTGGTGCTACGTGGTTGAGATGAAGGGACAGCGGAAGCAAGGCGGAAGAAAGACACGACGACGATGCAGGGACCTTGAAGATCGATGAAACTCGCTAACCGTAACAGGCAGTACGTGGAATTGGCTTCCCACACGGCATATGCGAGCAGCTACATTCAGAATGTTGAGAAGTACGAGAGGGTATCAACATTGCACTACCTATTACTATCGGATAGAGTACCTCCCATGGTCGGAAGCCACCAGTCGGAAACCACTATTCCTATCCCACCAAGTCTCTTACAAAACCACATATTTTTGTTCATGGGCTTTACAGCAAACCAACATCACTCCGTGAGCTTGTGCACCATGTGCCACTGCGCTCACCAAGATATAGGCGAAGCCAACGCCCTGTACCACACGGCTCGCCCAACATAATCCGGGGATATCTAACGAAAAAAAGCCGATACAAGGCCATAACGATACTTTGAAAAACAAGGCCACTGAGCTACCCCACCGAACACCCTGCTACACAGCACACGTGCACGTACCAGGAATCCGCCTAATGCCATAACGAGTGGATATCCAGATTATTAATTATACCATATCATGATGTCGTTGTGAGCACCCCAAACCCTTACGCCAGGAACGTCCTTCTTTGTTACAAAGCGATCAGAGACGAGACAAATCTTAAACCGTGGTACTTCATTGTGGACTGTCATTAAGCGTAGGTGAAATATCATCATCGCTGTCCTCGGACTTGGTTCTGTGATCCGGTGAATCTCTGCTTGAAGTTGGGCCTTTTCCGCAACCCTTAACTAGTATGTGCCTCTGCCAAAGCGTAAGCTAAGATCCCATTGGTGTCGTTTGGATGTCGAATGCTTACCTTGAGCGCGTCTTTCCTCGAAAAACTCTTCTCGCAGTGCCCGCAGGGAAATGGCTTGACAGCAAGGTGTATCCGCTTATGCCGCTTCAGATCGTGATTTCGATTGAAGCTTTGGGGGCATTGGTCACACTTGAATGGTCGTTCATTATGTGGCTGTTGCTGTTGGTTGCCATACAGCTGCTGATTAAGATGTGCTGCGACCCCACTGTGATACGGCATCCCACCATGGAGGCCAGTGCTCGGCATACCTATCATTCCCATTGGATTGCCTGGATTATGAATATTCGACATGATTGGCCCATTCAATTGAGTGGGGGCTGTACTCATGGCCGGCAGAGAATAGGAACTATATGTTGAACGACCGAATTGGGTTGCTTGTGATGTTGGAGGCGAAAAGCTCGAGGACTGCAGATTGATCGGCGATATCCTGGACACCTGAGGGGGGGCGCTCATTGGACTTTGCTGTACAGGAGAGGAATTGGTATTGAAGCCTGGAAAAGAATTTTGCTGGGCGGACGACGGTTGAGAGTGACTGTAAAAATTTGATGGTGTTGACTGTGGCCTCTGCGAGTACGCATCTGTGCCACTAATTGGGGAAGCTTGAGTGGTTGTGGATGATACGGGTGTTTGAGTTTGAGTTTGGTTCTGGGCCATGTATGCTTGCGCCATGGCTTGTTGTTGTGCGGTAGGTGGCGCCAGAGTGCTTGGCGTGGACATTGACATTGACATGGTTGTGGAAGGAATAGGAGGGAGCGAAGTAATGTCGTACGGAGGTGGGGGAGGTATAGAGTCCCCTGCTGATGGTGAATTTGAGGTACCGCGTTGTGCCAAAGTGGCCGCAATCGATGGCGAGAACATTCCCCGAGCAGGGTTCAGAGAATTGCTCCACGGCTGAGGTGTTGTTCCTGTGCCTAGTCCGAGTGGTGTCAACCCGGTGTTCATATTCAATGGTGGCCAGGCAAAGTTGGTATAACTCTGGGCCCCAGTGGCACCACTTAGAGCGCTTATAGGACTGAGAACCTCGCCAGGTACAGTCGTTGGCGGCGTCAAAAGATTCCCTACGCTCACCGAAGACGTAGATTGCTGCGTCGCTGCATTCATTGCAGGAAGAGGAGCATATTTTTGAGGATACTGTTGATTAAACGGTACTGGTGGTAGATCAAATGGGGGTAAGTGTGTCGCAGCCGGCCTTCGAGCGGTCAGGCTCGACGTTGTTGCTGTCTCCATGGAGCCCATACCGGGCTGTTGCACTGCAGTAGCGGCCAAACTGTTGTAATCCGACTTTGTGTTCTGCCCCGGCGATTTGAATCCGTCGTTGCCGTCGCTCGGCGGCGTAGGTAACGTATTCAATGCTTGAGCCGTGGTCGCTGGGGTAGAGCTGTTTGCACCAGGCCAGTACTGTTGACTGGCCTGCTGTTGCGAGAAATCCAGGGGGGGCAACCTGTATGAGGAAGCCGCAGCCGGCTGATTGGGGGTCGAGCTTTGCAAGCAAGCTCGAGGTTGGAATGGGTCGATGCGCGGTGATGCAAAGTAGTCGCGCGGAGGGAGATCGAATATGGTCGCCAGCGTTCTTGTGAAGGTCTTTGTAGGTGGATTTCTTCCTCTTAACGCTCGAACCAAAATGCGCTTTTTACTTTCCTGAAAGTTCAAATGACGTGATGGCGAGCTTGGGAGGTCGTGACCTCTGCTCAACAGGAATTATTTGACGAAACTCGCAATCCCTCAATCAATCAATGCTTCTGCGCTCCTACTTTCACTATCGAGGCCTCCTCTCAAGATCTTGTAGAATTTTGCGGAGGTCGGGGGACAAAGGGTAGCGAGTCCGATGTGAAGGCTTTGTTTGACTGGCGGTGGACAAGATGACGCTGTCGATGAATTGAAGCCTTTCGGATCTGTTGACTTTCGCGATGTAGATGCGAAGAGCTGGTTGTCGAGAATGGTAAATGCAGTGACGATCGCGACGCTTAATTGAAGCTCAACGTGCCCTGGATAAATCTCCAAGCCCAGACTTTCGGGATTGCCGATCGCGGGCGGCCGATCGCAGAAACTGGGTACGCTGTCAAGCAGAGGGAATCACCACGCTGCTGCTGCTGCTGTCCTGATGACGACGATGTCACAAAACAATAGTAGTAGTAGTTATTGACTGGAATATGTTGCACAACAAATAGAAGTAGCGGTAGGAAGTGGAACCCCGGCCTGTTGGGTGTTTGTTAGAAAGGCGCCGGAGGTTGGTGCGTTCTAGACGGGAGCCCTTTGTCCAAGTTCAAGGGTGGGCGTGCGGCAGGCGGTCTGAAGGGCTGGATGCGGGCTTCGTGGGCTTGTGGCCGTTCTGATATCTTGACAGTGATTGCTCGATTTGGCAATGGGTCGGGGACTACCTCAGACGAATGTGACAAATGTGTTACATTGACGAGGGCAGCAGGATATGGAAAGGGGAGGTGGGATGCCTGTCCCGGTCAATAGCTCACTCGTGCCCACTCGTGCTCTGGCCCCAGTCTGTCGCTTGACCGAGTCTCTTTGGGAAAGTCGATGATGGGTCGAGGAAAGGATACGGGACATCGATGGACTAAGGACAAGTTTGGTCTCGGTCATCTTAACATTCGACTTAAGTACATTGACTAACAGTATGCGCAACAGCTTTCGTCAATTATTCCACTCTAACCGTACTTCTAGGATGGGTCCGGTATACCATACCCACTCATTGCCCAAACTCTGCTGCTCTACTTCTACAGTCTGTCTACCTTACTCTCTACGCAGTATCTACAAGAAAGACCTGTGTGACTCAACGCTACTGTTGAGCTTTTGGGGTCGATGACCACCAGGTCATTATCCCACCAGCCTGAATCGAATGGGGCCAGGCGGGATTTGAGAGGGATATGGCCCACAATTGAAGTCATACTCGAAGCAAAGACCCGCTCCTTTCACAACCAAGTCTGATATATCCATGGTACGCATTCCAGCGCCAAGCGTGTCCTGTGTATCGATTGCGCTTTGGTGTTCCAAAAGCGCTTTGGAACGTATGTTTTACCTTAGCACTGGTTTGTATGATGCAAAATACAGAGCCAGTTGGGGCGTTGGATTGTCTGCCTGTTCCCTTGGTCAGCTCGATATGGTATGGTGGATGATTCTAGTGTGTTCTTCCTTGCATGCGATTGACAGGGGTACCTCGCTCGCGTGCAAGGATAAAAGAATTGGAAAGCGAAAGCACTAGCGAGAGGCCTAGAAGTAGAATTTCTTTGCGCAATTTCCCGCCAAGACCTTCTTCTCGCCTCACTCGCATGCTGACCTTTCCTACCTGACTCTAACGGTGTACTCTGATACGCCATCTCTGTAATCTTAGTCAGACCGTGTGGACCTTGCGGACTCCTACCTTGTGCCGATCGAGATGGAGCCTTTCCTGCATGATTCAAGTACGAAGCTCCTGTTTCATGCATCACGGTCTCGACCCTCCAAGCTCACGCTGAGGTTGAGGTTGGGGTTTCAAGGTGAAATCAAATGTTCCCAAGGCTAAGGCATTGTTCTTCCCATTCCCCGCGGTACTATAGACGAATAGTCGACGGAGCCCACCGGAAGTATATTGTAGACGCTCCACCCTAAGAATGGAGTCGACCACTGGGAGAACCTGGAGAAAGCCTTGCTCTAGCGACCGGATGCTTAAGGATGCCCGAAAGCCTCCGTTAGGGCATGAATAGTATAGAATGAGACAATGACAAGATTCTAACTTCTGGCCTCTGACGAGATACGAAAGAAGAGCTTGTGATCTATCGCCTTGCGGAGAATCCCATGTATCGCATGCCTTTTGCACCATCCTTATAAAACTAGCTTTCCTCAGGTATGCATAGCGGGGGATGCCGAGAGTAAAAGGTCCCATGGGTGGCACTAAGGTACCTAAGATCTTTTACGCCTTTTCGATCCAACCCTAAGACTGGCCTGGACGCCATATTTCTCGGATGGCGGACCGAGAAGGCCACAACCACGTTGTGGGCTGGTGATCATGCTGATCAGTATAATCGCAGCCGAATTCATACCAAGCTGCTCTTCTCTAGGCCCTGAGGTCGTCTTCAGCTCTCCAGTCAGCTGTACTATTCGTATCCCGATGAACGGGTGCGGACTCCCGAAGAGGGGAGGTTGGAGATGATCCCTGATGATTGTGGGGTTGCTTGCATGGGTAATGCAGGGTCGACGAATCATATCGCTGGATAAGCGAAGTTTTGGCTTGGCACTTTATCTCTCTAGGGTCCAATCCCACACGCATATTCTGCACTGACAGTAGAAGTAACTTTTGGAAGGGGCCTTTTCCCGCGTGGAAATGGGCCAGGTAAGGCTGAAGAGTCGTGATGCCTTCATCGCCTTCAATCAAACCTGCAGAGCGGTCTGGCGTTGGCTTGTACCCTTTCCGGCCTCAAGAGAAGGGATAATTTCGTGTGAAGGTGCTCTAACAGTCCCGTTCCTACGCATTTCGGCAAGTTCCTGCTTGGCGAATCCCCAAAGTGATCCATGCTCCGTGGTCTTGCATGTTCTTGCAAGCTGCGTGCATGCCGCTATCGATTGTTCGGGTCACGCGTTTCGGCCGAAAGGCCAATCGATTATCTGGCCATCTCCCAGATGTTGTGCGACACCCGCAGCCATTCAGCCAGCCACCAACGTGGCGACACCTCCCTAACAACCCTAAATTACCTTATTCGCGGCTCTGCTCAGTCGGGTTTGGTTGCAATGCATCCTTCCACTCTGCCTACCCTCCCTCAGGTGAACCACTAAGATAACCAATCTCACCGGTCAGTTGAGATAGACTACTTCGGTTGGCGAATGGGCGGGAGATGCTCATCGCGCGCCGCCGGTCGGCGACTTGATTACGTTCGTTTGACAGATAACAGCCCTTCCGGTGCATTACTACATTCCTATGCTTGCCTAAGGCACGTACATCCAGTACCAAAGTAGTACTAATAGGTAATGCACTGACGCACAGATTTGTCAACTCTGGACTTGGGACTCAAGGGTCGAATCATATGAGAATGGAAAGCGTATCGCTTACCTACCTTCTGCATCCTCATGCATATGGCCTGTGTGTTGCCCTCCTGCAGCTGAGCGGCCCCTCAAGCCTAACAGGTCCCGAATTCGGCATTTGGCATATCAGCGATACGATATATCCCTGCCAACCACGTGGAGAGATATCACAGCGCTCCAATAGGCATCGGGATTGGACGTCGGCCCCACCGAAATCACTCTGCGCCAAAACTGTCATCCAGGAGAAGGCTTGCGTGGAGGCTTTTCCCAGCAACCACACACCCGGATTTGCTCGTATGGAGAATGTATGCACCAACGTTGTCATCCTTTTTAGGCTTGTATTTTAATATTTTCCCCTGAGACGTGATGAAGCAATGTTAATGATTTGAAATCACGCCATCGAGGACGGGTTCTGACGTGCAGCATCTTGCAGCATCTTGAATGATGAATACGAAATATGCTTCATTGACAGTTTCCGAGGAGACGCTTGGATCACAACAGCACGAGGTCTGCCGTCCACGGGCTGCGCTGCAGCGTTACGGAGGGTACCTCCGGTGTCTTGCGCGCTTAGCGGACGCACAGTCTCAGGGGCCGGGGACTACTTGAACATACTCCTGTGATCGACAACGGCTCGATACCACAGTAATCTTACAGCAACAGCGGTACATAGATCCGGACTTTGTGCCACTCGCTTCGGACCTTGTGTGACTGTGTGATGGAGGCGGTGAAGGGCGACTAGCCACAGCGCCTGCCTGTGCATCGCCACGCTTCCGAGAGTTGCTCACGGCTTCACTTTAAGAGCATACGCGACTTATGTCCAGCCATGTTAGAATGCCAGCACGGCTCTTTCCTGTGAGCGCACCGATGTAGTGAAGCGGTCAAGGGTGAAAGCCTGAGCGCGCTTCATTTGCATCGCGCGTGACTGGAGAACAACATTGTCAGCAGAGAAAGCGCATCTCCTGCATGTGCGTTAGATTATGGAAACAAATATTAGAATACAAATGCGCCAAGCTTTGTCGAGAGAGTATGCAGTAAGACGCCAACTCCATTGGCAACACCCATAACCTCGCTTAGCGAAACGCACAAAGCAGCACATCAAGCAACTTCTCACGTAGCTGTCTGACATTTAGGAAAACGTAATACTTCCTCAAGATACGCACATTATGCCAAGCCACGGCTCCCAAGACGGTTAACGTCCTACAACGACATCCGTCGTTGACAGCAGCAGGCCTGCGTTCTATTGCCTCGGATTTGCTCGTAAATCGCTTCGAAGTGACTTTGAAAGTTGTTGATACCCGAGGTGGAGTCGTAGGGATGATACGGTGTGGGCATGGTGAGACTTTATGACTTGGAAGCTGGTGGAAGAAGGAGAGATTCCTGGGGACGAAGGTAAGGTGGTAGGACCATGCGTAGCATATCATCATGTGATTATGTAGTTTAATGCGCTGCGATGAGGTTTTCGGTCTTCCGATATGTTGTGGCTGGGAAGGGAGTTGAGGAGTCTGCGTTCTTGTGGGACGGGATGGGAGTGTCATATGTTGTGAGACGTAGATGGTTCATGTTTGGCAGCTAGATGACATGGTGAGCTTCAATTCTAGGAAGAGGGTTGATGGGTACGGTTCTATTGCTTAGCTGTCTGCGCTTGAGACTCAGTGACGGCGACTTCATCTTCGTGGCTTTGCAAGCACTTTAGTCTGCGATGGAACAATTGGAATCTGCATGTGACTTGATGTCTATGGGAGAAAGTGCATTTGCTTGTTCTTTGACGGGTTTCACGTTCGACGTTGTGTTATGGCGATGCGTGGAACATGTGACTTGATGTTTATGAGAAAGTACATTTGCTTGCTCTTTGACAGGTTTCACGTTTGACGTTATGTTGTGGTGATTTGCGAAGGAGATTGCGTCTTGGACTGAATTTAAGCATTGACAAGAAAGAGTCTGACGACGAGAGAAAGTGTTTGCGTTGAAGCAGCTCAAAACTAAGCGCAGAGTAGGGTAATTGTTGTTGTTGTGTTAACGGTGAGACGAGGGGCTTAAAAGTTTCAGAGAGCGACAGAAACACCAGAAAAAGACTAAATGCCTGCCCTCTACGGACACAAACCTAAGAAGCAGCTGGCTATAATACCATAGTGTAAATGGCTTGTATTATTTCTTGTCTAAGGGAAGCTGGCTATCATTACACCATTGAGCTGTTTCGGTGATCTCTGTAAGTTCTTCGATATACCCTACTTCTTTCTCGAGTCTCAACAGCAAGTTGATATTCGTCAACGCGAAATTTTAAAGTATTCGTCCCATCATTCACCATTACCCATAGCCCTCTTACCCCCTCGTGCTCAACCTTACAACCCATGTTCACCATACCACGCATTTACGAGTGCCAACAAGACCACGCTACGCCATGGAGGAAAGCAATGAGGATCCAAAGCCGGTAGATTTCCAAGGTTAAATGCCATTCTTGCCTTTGCTGTCTAAGTATAGTGGATGTAAGGATGATAAGGACTTTGCCCAGGGGCAGGAGGCATGACAAAAGTCTCCACCTAAACGCTACCTCAAATCCAGCTCCAGACCCAAGCTCCGTGTGCAAGAATGGACCAATTACCAAGAAGACCTGTGACGTTCACCCATTCATTGGTCTTCGCGCCGCTTCTCTGTGCATCTCTACAACGTGTGGACACGAACAATGTCTGGAAATTGGGTAATTTTGTACCATTGTTTCCCTATATGCTGCGGGGAATGCACCGCAAGACCAATTGATTTGACAATCTCTCTAGTACGGTATTCTACAACCTTCAGACGATATCGCGTCGATGCTGCTCCGCTGATTGCACCGGAGCCGAACGGTCTCTATTGAGATTCATGAGGGGTGTAAGCATCAAGCATATAAAGACACGATACCCGAGAGCATCTGGGGTTGAGACTATTTCTAGACTGGGACTGTGACTTTGTGAACATGAATACCCTAGCAAAATTGCTCTTTCGCAAAGGTTTTAAGCTCTGAATGGTCAATCCGTCGGATGTAATAGCCCGACCACTTACGTTCAAGAGGTTGTGAATTATTGTTTGGCATGTTTCTGGGGGTCGGATGATTTGGCTCGACACCTAGTATTTTGTCAACCTGGACTTAAAACTTCTCGTGTTGAATAAAATCGCGGCTGATCACCTAAGTTGATATCTGCTACATTGAGGAGAGATAAGCTGTGACATTGCCATATCCTACTTCGAAGCTACAAATTATATCGCCTCGATGGGAATTGAACCCAATTCATTCGTCGAAGGGCATTAACCGCAAGGACTCTAACCAAAGTGCATAACCCACCAATCCCACTATAACGGCAAGCACGCGAATCCATACGAAATCAACCCCTCTCCTCTCCCTTCTCTCGCCCCTTGCCCTCTCCTCCCTTGCCCTCTCCTGCCTTATCCTCTCCTCCCTCATCCTCTCCTCCCTGACCCTCTCCACTTCCTCCCTTAAAAGGGCCTCGTTCGCCATATCTTGCAGTCGTAGCCGCTCCGACCACGCCTCTCTCTCCCGCTCTTCGACTATTGTTCGCCGTTAATGGGGTGCCAAACAGCTCAAATTGTAGTCAACTTACCCCTTCTTTGATGCGAAGCACGCTTCCTCTCCTTCATCTTCTGATTTCTATGATTTTTTGCTGCCGCCGCCAAGGCGGGATCGTAGGGGGTGCGACCGGAGTTTGTTGCCATCATGTGAGTGATGTTGGTGGTGGTGATGCAGAACTCGAAGTCAGAATTGGTAGTTGTAGCCAGAATGTGAGTGATGTTGGTGGTGCTGATATTGCAAAACTTGAAGTCAGAATTGGCAAATGTAGACAGAGTATCAAGGGGAAATTAAGCACTATGTCATCTAACAACGGGCGGTGGCGAAGGAAAGCGGCGTTAGACATATTCATATTTCCGAGCGTTGCTTACAATATATTTGGAATAAGCGCAAATCTTTTATCGCCCCCCACCGGCCACTGTAGTGCAGTTGGTGGGGATCCGCGATTTACCGTCTGAGGTGGCTCCTCAGAGGGAGTAGCCCGCCCTGGTTTTCGGCTCTATCACTAGATAACCGGGTGGGTGAGAGATCACAATGGACTGTGAATCGCATCTAATAAGGCCGAATCCGAGGGAGTAGCTCCCCAAAGATAGGTTGAAGGTGCGGAGGGTTAACCAATCCCAAGAGTTTCTCTTTTTGCTTGGCTCTGAAGCTCGTAGGTTCGAGTCTTGGTTGCGGTATTCTTTTTTGTGCTTTTTACCGGCCCTTTTTTCGAGGGGTATTGGTAAGCTTCACCTGTGTGAGAGTCATCACGAAGCGATGACATGACAGCATCGGGCATAATTCACGCATTTAGGATGCGTCAGCGCGAGCATTCCGGCTCCTGAATGCTCCGTAACCTGACAGGGAATTGGCGTCGCTGGATGAGCACTTGATAGGACGATATCCTTTAGAGACTATTCCCACCAGGAGTTCAATAGCTGCCAAAACGTTTATTACCCATTCCAGATTCACATGCATCAATCTCTTGCATGGAAACTTCATCTTCTTTCCCTTTCCATTCATTTCCTTTCTCTTGCGTTTCATCTCCTTTCTCTTGCCTTTCATCTCCACCTTCTTCCCTTCTTCTGCAAAACGCAACAGCAGTAAAAGTTCTTTCAAACATACAAAATCATCTCGAGCTCTTGAGCAAGAGCTTTCAACACTGATTCATCAAATCGCGAAGTGTAATAATGCAGCAGTCACGATATCCAACAAATGTTCTACATTTTCTCTTCTGTTCTTGATAGTGCATTGCATATCGCTATGGGCTAGTCATGTTGGACAGTCAGCGCGCTCTATGCTATCACAACCCATTCAGATGCATCATATCTCTGATCAGATTAGGATATGTATATAGGGAGCAGAGGCTTCATTGAATGTGATATACAATATCTGATTGCGGAGAAAGCGATGCGGATGTCGTTGGAGAAAACCCACACTAGGCTGATTTAGGTTGGTATTTTTCGCCAAGATACAAAATCAATTGCTTCAAAGGTCAATCATTTTATGCAATTCCTTCCGCTGTAATTAATCTGCTGATTGAGAAGTGCTTTTCCCATTATCCGGTTGATTCTACATGCAGGGCATTCCTGTCGGTGTAGAATTGTGTACTACCCTAAGTAGTGTGCTCGTCTGGGCTCCAAGTCGTCAACAATTCAAGACTTGGCCTTTGTACAAAGTACATCGTACAATGATAGCTAGAGCATCCAAAAGTCTCCACCAATACGCTACAATATCCAGACTAGGTTACGCTTGTCACAGTTCCAGCAAGGAAGCTTCTCTCTAAGCTTCATCATTATCATCATTTTCTTCGCCTTCTTCTTCCCCCTCTGCCTCGTCCTCTTGCTCTTCTTCTTCATCCGAGCTAGCATCCTCATCCGGCATGATCACGCTGTTCAAATATGTAACAAAAGGCGTCAAGATTCCAATCAGCTGCGCTATTCTCCCGAGCCCTCCCGGTCCAAGCACCTCATCGTCTTTCAGCTTGTGGCCAATTGTATAATTGCGCAATCGCAGCAGATCGATATTGGGATTGTCTGCTTCGTAGCCCTTCAACCAGCAATTCGGGTTAGACCTGTCATAGGCATAGAGTATTGGAGTAAACGTACCTTTGGCTTAGTCTTCAGCGCATTCTCCGTATTCATCCCCACAAAGGCTTTCACGGCCTTCTTCTCGCCCTGGCTAATCCCTCCAAAGAACTCCTTCCTCATATCCGGCGCCATCAGTACTTCCTTGATTTTGTGACTCTTTTTATCAATTTCCTTCCTTAACAGAGCCATCGGCGCCGCCTCAGGATGCCACACGCCTGCACCCACGAATGACCCATTCGGTTGCACTTGTACATAATATGCCGCATACGGCCCTTTCCTTCCTGTTCGTGACCATGCTGCAGAGAAATGTGTTTTATAAGGCGTAGGATCGGGACTGAAGCGTATATCGCGGTAGATGCGGAAAGTAAGGTCCTTGGCCGGAAGTTCGGGTATCGTGTCGTCTTTCTCTATTATCTTCTCGGTTAAGCTTTCAACGAAAGTATCCCAGTCCTTTTTAGATTGACGATAATCTGGGTCGTGCATTTTGAGCCATTCTCGATCATTGTTTGCTCGCAGGTCTTTCAGGAAGAGGAACGTGTTCGGATGAATGGTGCTGTCCGTGTAAGGCGTCTTTCCTGCTTCTCTTGCTTTGGGTAGCTTGATATATACGGCTTCTCCTGGAGCGGTAGCAGCTTTAACGCCTGGTCTCCAGAGCTCTTGTCCTTTTGTCCCTATGCTGACAGCTTTCCCATTGGTCTTCATTTTTGGTCGTCCTCTCTTTCTTTTCTTCGGCGCATCCTCCTCGGAAGCGTACTCTTCCTCTTCATCATCTACTTCGCTCTCCAGGGGGGAAGAGATTAAGCTAGCGGATGCATCTTCATCTTCATATCCGGAGCCTTCATTGGCAAGCTCAGACTCGGACTCACTCTCTGAGCTTGAGCCGTGCTCGAAGTATTGACTTTTCTTGGGCGTGGTCTTCAGCGATGTGACAGGAGAGGACTTGAGACGTTTCGATTGGCGGGATGGAGGGGTGGGTCTGGCGGAGAGGGTTTGTTTCAGAGGAGTGGAGTTGGAGGATGCATTGGGGAAGTGAGATCTTCGTTGCGGCATTGCAGAATCAACAACTAGTATATGCAATAAAGCGAGTGCAGCAAAGTAGAGCAATGCAAGGTACTCAACGCAGAGTAAAGCGCAGAAGCTCTGCAGCTCCTCTCGCAAACGCCAAAAACGCGTCCGCGCGTGATGATATCACTAAATACGGCCTTGCCTAAATAGGAAGCACTATTGAATCGGCGCTTTTTCTCCATGGACTCGTCCATCTTCTCTGCCCATTATGGGCTCCAGCATACCAATTCCAAGCAACTTTACAGCGAGAAAAGATGCGATTCGAGCATCCCTCGCTGTTGCTGAGCCCTCGTACACAGATCTCTCACCCAAAGGCTCGGTCGATGAAGCCATAAGGCCTCTCATCGAGCGCATCAATGCCTTGGAAGGCGTAGTGACTACCAGCTCATGCGCTGGAAGGGTGAGCGTGTTCTTAGAGGGTAGTAGGCATGCCAAGCCGAAGGAGAATAGAGACGACGCGGGAGAGGCACATGGAGGATTGAAGGAGCATGCGGCTGTACCTGGCGGAAAGGGCATGGGAGGGCATTGGCTTTTTGTATCACACTCGCCCGTCCACTTTCCCACTGGAGGAGACTCTCTAGCCAGTCAGCTGGGCATGTGTCACCAACACGAACTGTGCGATCATCAGAATGCTATTGAACTCAGCCAAGTACGCTTCGCGAGATTTCAGTTCGAACCCATGGTGCGTGAAACATTCTGCTATCGGAGGAGTCTCCCATATTAAAGCAGACGCAGATCCTCCACGTAATGACCGCCTCCCTGCATCACGCGCAGCCTATCCTCGCTGCTGCTATCAACGCTGGATTTAGAGAAAGTGGTATACAGAGTCTCAAAAATTTGGACGATGTTAATGCTTTCCCCATGGTTGCAATTCGCTCATCCGGCCTTGCATTGGAATCAATCATCGGGTGTGTGCCGGACCGAGTGAAGGACACAATCAAGGATGTGCATAGTCTGGTCAGCCAGAGCTACCTCGACCTTATGCTCAACGTAGCGAACGATCGCTTTAAAAGCAATACGGAACGTATGAACCGATTTGAGTCTGACCTATTTGAGCGAGAGGCCCCAAAAAGCTCGAATTGGGAGGACAGCAAAACCAGACAGGAGAGGAAAAGAGCTGAAGGGTTGAAGCAGCAGGAGGAATTACGAAAGGTCAAAGCGCAACGCGATTTTTCAAGTCCTATTACGGGTGATGAGAACTTATATACAGATGAGGCGGCTTTATCCGCTGGTTAAGGCCTGCAGTCATGCCAACAGCTGGGTATACTCGTAAATATGGAGCGTTGCAGGCGGAACAATTTCTGTGATTGGTTGGACGTCAAACGAGAGGATCTTCCATTCACTGTAAGTACGTCTTCCACCCTGATTCCATTATATTATATCAACACCCAGTGATACCAAAACAAAGTGCGTCTACCTACCCAATATTGTAGAAATCTTCGACCGAATCTCCTCGTGGAAACCGGCCCTTAAGCTCATCAGAACAATAACCGCCGCATACAATTTCTACTACAACATTGCTTCAGTAGACTGCATGCACTGCCTTTTCGAAACAGGCCACCCTGGCTTTAGCGAATTGGTAGAATACATAGTGGGAGGATGCAATCCGTCTGATAGGCTTCTACGTCTCGGCGCCAAAGAGGTCGGCATCCATTTGGCCTTGGTTTTCTTCCTCGACACTCTTCTCACTATTTGCCGATTCGGCGCTTGAGGACGCTTTTCACTGGGTGCAAGTTTTCGATTAAGTCGACTATGCTTTGTTAATCTGGATCCATAATCAATCCAGCAGAAGAAACACACCTTTTCTCTCAGAGAGGTCTGTTAACACAAGGGCAAGGATCTGATATGTTGTAGGTTAGCTACTTATGCATCGGGAGACCTCCTAAGACGAGATCGTGGACTTCCGTAATTGAAGAGAAAAGCGGAAGTACAGCTTCTCAGCGTCCCCCAGCGTCCCTTATTTCAATAGGAGTGAGCTGCTTGTACCGTCCGTCATCACAAACAAGATCGGTCCCAGTCTAGTTGAGCTCGATTTCAGCAAGATATTCCGTCATAAACTCTCCGAACATGGCTCCGTGTACGTATGCCTCGCCCATGAATTCGTAACCGCTGCCCGATTGATAGGGGCGAAGAATGACGGGAGCTCTGTAGCCTTCCACAAGCCACACTGAGTCTCCTTGGGAGGCAGACAAGAGGCAAAGCCCTAGCAAACCACACCTTGTGGTGAAGAACTTGCGCTGCTGAAGCCTTGCCCCAGTGTGGTTGTGAAAGCAATGGGCCGCCTCGGGCAGTTCAACATCTTGGGAGAGGTTAGACGTGTTAAGAAAGCTCGTTTCTCTAATGATATGCCCGAGAACTGGTAGTTCATTCAGCATTCGGTCCCAATAATTATGGTCATGTGTTGCTTTCAAGGCTCGGTATAATTCAATGTATCTCTGGTCCGCACCTTGCTGGAAGCAAACTTGCATGTACTCTACAAACTCTTCTCTTAGGAAGTTTGGGGCTGCTCTGATGGACTGGGTACGAGCATCATTTGTTCGGCTGTCCATCGTCATCGTGCGTCGGATAGCATCTTCCAAAGGCTCTCCGGTCCGCTCGTAACCCCATCTGAGATCTCTCATCAGGCAAAGTATTGTGTAAGGAAGCTCGGAGACTCGCAAGTCTGATTGCCTAGTGACGCCGGACGCGTAGACCTTATCCAACTCGCCGATCTTGACTCCAGAGAGGATGAGCGTGTTAACGTTGACCTTGCCGTACGATATCAGAGGCTTGGAGAGCTCTCCAGCTGCGGAATAAAGGTAGTCTGAGATGGACCACGAAAACTCCTTGGCAGCCCAGTCGACGACCCAGGATGGGAGATTTGGCGTCTTTCTTTCCAGTTTGTCTTTTACCAGTGAAAGAAAATGGAGATAGCCATATTGCACAAAAATCTCACAGCTCCATTTGAAAACATCTGCTGTAGAGTTATTGGAGTTGATCTGCAGCAGGCGAGCCTTTTCGGGGGGAAAAAATCTCTTGGCAAGGCCCAGGATCCCGTACAGGTAATCTTTGTCGACCGACGTCTGCATCTCACGAGTCATCGCGAGGAGCTCGATGAATTGATAGAGCCAGCTCGGAATCCCAGCCTCGGGGTGCTCCTGCGAATGAATCTCGGACGCAAGAGTGAGCCGGTATTTGAAGTAAAGAATATGAAAAAGCTGGCAGCGATGCTTGATTTTCTTAACGCCTGCAGCTTTGAAGCTTACGTCGGTGTCCTTAAAGATTTGAAAAAAGGATCTCCACTTGAGATTCGAAAAGATCGTCTCCAGGCCCTCAATAGCTTCCCACTCAATCATATCGTTGTGGCAGACCAAGACTGCGTTGCGGGCAAGGACCAGTTCTTGCAAAGTCCACACTCTCGAGAACCACCGTCGATCTTTTAAGAAGTGGTAGTAGGACGCCCAAGCTTCCGCCCATGTAGGAGCCGGCGGGGTGTCGAGCTTGATTTCT